>OY015311.1:51522776-51848946 GCA_955612985.1 Cheilosia scutellata | reverse complement strand
ATTTTGAACGAAAGACAATCACAGAATCCGTTGTGCTTCTTTGAAGCACTAGGCGTTCTAGGAATGATTGGCCCAATAGATTTGAAAATATTCATGAACAAATCCATAATTACAGTTTTGCTAAGGGCATGATTTGCGATCAATGCCCAGCCCAAGCGGTAAGAGCGAGGAAGAGGACATTTTGAATACCATTTTATGAGACAATTTTTATTTTTCATCTGCACGCAGAAAAATTTCCGTTAACCGAGTGCAATTTTTGCTCGGTTAAAAAAAAATGGGTTAAAAATAACCAAGTCTCTGTTGAAAACAAATAAGTAGTTATTGTTAAAAACTACCGTGTTAAAAAGGTTAAATACATACTGTTAAAAATAACACACTAAATTGTTGTTATCAAATAAGTTGCTATGTTAATATTTACCAAACAGTCTCGTTTTCCTGTTCGGTTAAATTCAAACAAGCATATTGGTTAAAAACAACCTACTAAATTTGGGGTTTTAACAAACTGATTGGTTATTAATTACCATGCTACTCATGTAAAATTAACCAAGCGAATGCAATGTTAAAGTCTAACAAGCTCTCTGTTAAAAACAACCAATAAACGTTGTTTAATTATAACCAACGACTGTGTTGTTTTTAACCCTTTTACTCGGTAAAATTTAACCAAACGAATGTGTGTTAAAATCTAACAATCTCTCTGTTAAAAACAACCAATAAATGTTGATTGAATATAACCAACCACTGGCCTGTTTTTAACATTTTTACTCGGTAGAATTTAACCAAACCAATGTGTGTTAAAATCTAACAATCTCTCTGTTAAAAACAACCAATAAATGTTGATTGAATATAACCAACCACTGGCCTGGTTTTAACCCTTTTACTCAGTAGAATTTAACCAAACCAATGTATGTTAAAATCTAACAATCTCTCTGTTAAAAACAACCTATAAATGTTGATTGAATATAACCAACCACTGGCCTTCTTTTAACCCTTTTACTCGGTAGAATTTAACCAAACCAATATGTGTTAAAATCTAACAATCTCTCTGTTAAAAACAACCTATAAATGTTGATTGAATATAACCAACCACTGGCCTTCTTTTAACCCTTTTACTCGGTAGAATTTAACCAAACCAATGTGTGTTAAAATCTAACAATCTCTCTGTTAAAAACAACCTATAAATGTTGATTGAATATAACCAACCACTGGCCTTCTTTTAACCCTTTTACTCGGTAGAATTTAACCAAACCAATATGTGTTAAAATCTAACAATCTCTCTGTTAAAAACAACCTATAAATGTTGATTGAATATAACCAACCACTGGCCTTCTTTTAACCCTTTTACTCGGTAGAATTTAACCAAACCAATGTGTGTTAAAATCTAACAATCTCTCTGTTAAAAACAACCTATAAATGTTGATTGAATATAACCAACGACTGTGTTGTTTTTAACCCTTTTACTCGGTAAAATTTAACCAAACGAATGTGTGTTAAAATCTAACAATCTCTCTGTTAAAAACAACCTATAAATGTTGATTGAATATAACCAACTACTGGCCTGTTTTTAACCCTTTTACTCGGTAGAATTTAACCAAACGAATGTGTGTTAAAATCTAACAATCTCTGTGTTAAAAACAACCTATAAATGTTGATTGAATATAACCAACCACTGGCCTGTTTTTAACCCTTTTACTCGGTAGAATTTAACCAAACGAATGTGTGTTAAAATCTAACAATCTCTCTGTTAAAAACAACCTATAAATGTTGATTGAATATAACCAACTACTGGCCTGTTTTTAACCCTTTTACTCGGTAAAATTTAACCAAACGAATGTGTGTTAAAATCTAACAATCTCTCTGTTAAAAACAACCTATAAATGTTGATTGAATATAACCAACCACTGGCCTGTTTTTAACCCTTTTACTCGGTAGAATTTAACCAAACGAATGTGTGTTAAAATCTAACAATCTCTGTGTTAAAAACAACCTATAAATGCTGATTGAATATAACCAACCACTGGCCTGTTTTTAACCCTTTTACTCGGTAGAATTTAACCAAACGAATGTGTGTTAAAATCTAACAATCTCTCTGTTAAAAACAACCTATAAAATGTTGATTGAATATAACCAACCACCCTTTTACTCGGTAAAATTTAACACATCCAAAATGTTCTCAAGTCTGAAAAGTTCTTGAAGATTTCCCAAAAATAAAGGAACATTTTGTTCAAAAATAGAGAATTGTCCTCGATTTATTTTACATTGAAAATCAATTTTTCCATAACAAATTTCTATAAAACATTTTCATCGAAATAGCTATGTACCTATCTACTATTTTTTATACGTAGAAATTTTGTATCTGTTAATTTCATCAGTCAACTTGGTAAATTTCTACAAACCCATACGGTTGTTTTTTATCGAGTTATACGCACACCACGAAATAGGTACGACGCTGCTTTTCCAAAACGTAGAAACCAGGGATGTAAAAAGAATCGCAATTGCACTTTTATCGATACAGTAGATATAAAAATATACGCAAGTACGATTTGCCCAAATTCAGTACTCTGGTGAATATATTTTACATTTGAAAATACGTTCCGACGTTTCTTCTGAATTTAGTACATTCACTACTCAACTTTATTTTTAATGTGACAACATTCACGAACAAACTTAATTCAATTCAACGTCAGAATATGTTATAAAAGGGTGCATGTCGTGTAATCGGCATATTATTGACGCTGACATAAATGTTGGCATGCGTCTGTTACCCATATGTCCGACTCAGAATGGCATGTAAATTTCGGAGAATAAAACAAGTAAAAGTGTTATCATCGGCCTGGCCGATGCTTTGATACCCTCCACTGCATAAAAGTCATGCAAAATGTTTTCCAATGCGAGTTAGTATCTATGTACTGTACAGGTACACGCATGGGTCGAAAACTGGCTTTGCATGGGAGGTACCAGAACTACCTGACCGACATAGACAATTTTTAATACCAACCTTACGACGGTAAAAACAAGTTCTCTCATAAAATTTCATTCGCCTAAGTCCATTCGTTTGGACGCTATCGTGTTTTCAACAGACAGAGAGATACATGGATTTAATAGTGGTTTTGTATGGGAGGTACCAGAACTACTTGACCGACATAGCCCATTTTCAATACCAACCTGACGACGGTAAAAATAACTCCTTTTACATAATTTAATTCGCCTAGGTCTATTCGTTTGGACGCTATCGTGTTTTCAACAGACAGACAGACAGACGGACATGGCTAAATCGATTCAGAATGTGATCCTGATTCAGAATATATAAATACTTTATAGGGCTCCGGTGAATCCTTCTTGGCGTTACAAATGTAATGACAAAGTGAATATACCTTCCTGTGGAGAGTATTAAAAAATCGTTTGAATTGAAGATTTCTTGGAGGTTTTTTAATCCATTGACATCGTAGCCATCCTTTGATGGAATTTGTTACTTTATGGCTTGATAGAAAGAAGACGAACCATATTTGGGGATATATACTTTATTTCTTTGGAAATGTCACCAGAAAGCACTAAAATATTAATTTTTCAAATTTTTAATTTATTAATTTTTCAAATTTTTAATATTTTAGTGCTTTCTGGTGACATTTCCAAAGAAATAAAGTATATATCCCAAAATATGGTTCGTCTTCTTTCTATCAAGGCATAAAGTAACAAATTCCCTCAAAGGATGGCTACGATGTCAATGGATTAAAAATCGTTTAAGAAATCTTCAATTAAGCCGAAACGAGTTTGGTACTTACAAATTTTGAAATAAAGACATAAATGCAAGACTATACCATTTTGTAGACCACAATGTGCAAAAGTGTAGCATTTTTCATTAACTTAGCATAATTATTGGAAAAAAAAACTACACTTTTGCGCTTACCTTTAGAGAACCGTATGAGCTATCACCAAGTATTTGGTATACCTGTGCTCTCATTGTGCTCTAAATACTATAGTAGGTATAGTCTTGCATTTATCTATTTATTTCAAAATTTGTAAGTGACAAACTAGTTTCGACCTATGCGTATTTCAAGTGAGAATCCCTTCAAGAAGCACTCGAAATGGTCTTCATTGTCATTGCTGTGCTGCCTTTGCTAGGCCTCTGTCATCACAAATTATTATTCATGAACAATTGAACCCATTTCGGTACAATACCAAAAACTAGATGTACATCCCTGGTAAAATATGTGTGGGGCTGTTGATACAGTCAACAAGGTTAATTTCTACACACGCAGCTACGACGCTTACAGTGTGTCTCTGTTGATTTTAACCGAGTTATACACATACTATCACGAATTATGAACGACGCTGCTTGTTATTGCTCGGGCTGAATAGTAATTGCGTCATTGACTGTTGAACCTTTGTAGTGGCTAGTGGCAGTGTGAAAATAAGTGGAAAAGCGATTTAAAGAAACTAAGTGTGGAAAAAAAAAACCAGGAAGAAAAACATTTATTCAAATTGTGTGGCAAAAAACCAAGGGTCTTTAAACAAGTTACATTAAATTGGTGAGTACTATTTTTATAACAAATATATTAAACAATATATGCACGGCGCACCCGCTAATATATAATATGTACATATATATATGAAAGTGAAGTTTCTTTGTTCCGACATATTTTTCCTTATTGCTGCATTCAGGATTTTCATTAGCTAGTGCATTAGTTGTGTTGTTTTTTTCGCCTTTTTTAAACAATTTATAGTCAATTTTGGTGATTTTGAAGTGAAAAAACATATATACATATATGAATTAAAGCAACGAATTTTAACCCTGTCGTCTCGGTTAATAATTACCGAGTTGAGACACACTCGGTTATTATTAACCTTTATATTCTGATTTTAACCGAGTCGTCTCGGTTAATTATTGCCGAGTTGAGACACACTCGGTTATTATCAACCCTTGCAGTCTGGTATCGTGTTTCGACATGTTTTTTCTTCTGCGATTCAGGTTCTTTATTAGCACGCTCATATATATATATATATGAAAGTGAAGTTTTAGTAGTTTCTTTGTTCGACATATTTTTCCTTATTGCTTGCATTCAGGATTTTTATTATCTAGTGCATTAGTTGTGTTGTTTTTCTCGCGTTTTTTAAACCATTTATAGTCAATTTTGGTGATTTTGAAGTGAAAATATATATATATATATGAATTAAAGCAACAAATTTTAACCCTGTCGTCTCGGTTAATAATTACCGAGTTGAGACACACTCGGTTATTATCAACCTTTATATTCTGATTTTAACCGAGTCGTCTTGGTTAATAATTGCCGAGTTGAAACACACTCGGTTATTATCAACCTTTATATCCTTTTTAGATTCAAGCTTTTAACCCAGTCGTTTCGGTTAGCCTGCAGTTATAGCTAAACACAAAAGTAGAACGAAAAAAATATTGTTTTGCTTTCTTAGACCACTTATACCGAATAGTTTCTGTCGATCTTTATCTCTAGATTGAACATGAAATTGGTTAACAAAAGGATTTGTTTATTTGTCCCGACGAAAAACTTTTTGGGTGAAACTTCTCATCCATTTCCATAAATGTTAACCAAATCGGTAGAACTATTTCCTGTGGGAATGGTCGGATCATTTCGTTACGTTTCGTATTTTTCGTTGTACTTTTTCGTGGAGCTATAACTGCAGCCTTAATAATTATTCGGTTGTATTATCAACCCATGTTTTGTACACCTGCACAATTCTGAGGAAAGGAAATGCTGGTTTGTTTGTTTACTTTGTGATATCCTATTTATTCGATTGATTTGGTAAATATTCAAATATTCCCGTTGGCATTTGTCGTAAACGCCTAATATTCAATTTCGTTTTATGGCGGTATTCTCAACTTTTTTGGGACGAACTATTTAAAATGATTTCTTTTTCTATGTTTCCATCATTTCAAATTGTTTGTTCCCAAAAAATGGCAAACATCGGCTTAAAACCAGGCATAGCCTTAGTTCCCAGGGTTTCTGTCAGTAGCATTTAGTACTTATATGATCGTATTTTGATATGTACTAATATTAACACCTGCTTCACAGTTCTTTTAAATGGATGAGGAAGTGTGCACCTTACTAAAGGAGTGGGGCCTGGAAGAGTACGTAGACATTTTTAAAGGTTCGTTTATATACCAACATGTAAATTAATACAATATTATTCGGATATAAGAAAGTTAAAACTTGCTTTAAGTATTTTTGCTATACATGTATTTTGCATTTTTGATTGATTTCGATGGCTTACCACACGAAAATGCATTTAGCGCTTGAAAAGCTAGTGTTTCTTAAAAACGATTCTTTCTTATACACGACTTTCCTATGCAAGGTGGTGCAAAATTAATCATCCAATTTTGTTTTTGAATTCATTTTTTACTAAATAAAAATGATTTTGGGTGATGGAAATCTTCATTTGACCCTTTAAAATTTTTTCTGTTAAGTGAAAAATATGATACCCGTCAAGTGGCTACTGCCAGTGTTGATACACAAATGTAAAATATGATTGACGTACGAAGCAATTTAAAAAAATTATAATATCTTCCGATAGCGTGACTAAATTTGAGCCACCTTGTATATCTGATACAAACCTATACTTTACAAGTGACTAAGTGACACTGGTTAATTTTTATTTATAACAGAAAATGCTATAACTTCAATGTCTTTGGCGCTACTTGGTGCCACAGAGATAAAGGAAATGTTCCTAGTTATAGGGCACCGGGTTCTATTTATACGAAATTTCGAAGAGTGGCGGAAAGCTATGCACCCTAATGCGTCTACCCCTTTGGTTTGTTCTTATTATTTTACCATTTGATATGGTAGAAATAAAGTCTTTTTATTTTACAGACTTTTCAAACTTCAGAAATATGTGTTGCTACGAACACACAGACCGACTGCCCTAATTTTTCTTTTAGTGATATTCTGACAAATTTCACCGTAAGCGACGGATTGGAAGTACTAGATTCCCCTTCAAGTGTTGTTGTTGATGATACATCCAGCGAAAGTTTAGATGTAAGTACAGGGTTGAGTAAAAATCTAAGCATTCACCCTTATTCCCGTTGGCGTTTGTCGTATACGACTCATTATGTCGTGTCGGTGTCGTTGTATAAATGGTATTCAGATTTTTTTCCAAATTTTGTTAACGATTTTATTTCTTTTTCTATTGGCTCACTGCTATTTCAAATCGTTTGTCTCAAAAAAGTGACAAACATTGGCTTAAAAACGGAATGAAATATTAGTCGTTTACGACAAACGCCAACGGGAATAGGGGTGATTGCATTTATAATCAACTAAGAGAAGGTGATTATAATAAGTGATTGTCACTAATCGCCTTAGCCGACAGTATATAGGTTTTTTTTACTTATTTCATTAATTTATACCTATATTTCTGAAATTTTTTGTACTTATATGAACTATATGCACATTAAATATTATGTTACTAGGAACTTAACAAGCTGCTTGAAAGCTCACTGGAAGGAACCGGTCTTCTGTCGCTGGATAAAAGTCGACCGCTGGATAACGTCGCTCGGCTGCGATTGGTGCGTATTGTTTGCACCAACATTTTAAAGAAAAACCCGGACAAAAATATAACAGCCCAAATTTATGGGCACTGGACAAATCAAATTGTTCATTTGTTCCCTACCGAGAATAGATCGGTTTATTTTCATAATAAGCTGGTTAATTCGAGTCGTGGAATAATAAACAGATTGGCTGGAAAATTGCCAGACCACATCCACAATCTAAAACGAAAGTACAGGGAAAGTGGTGTTATCACCAAAAGGAAGCGTTCCTTTTCCACTTCTGCGACGTCGTCACCTTCTTCCAGTCGGGTCTCCTCTCCGGCACCACATCCCATAAAACGCCTGGCAATAGCTACTGTCAATTTCGAAGACTTCGAAGGACAATTCCAAGAAGATCTCCAATGGCTACAAAATTCTAGCCATCCATGGGATACAACGGAGGAGAAATGGAACAAAACAACCCATGCTCGACTTCAACTTTTAAAGGATATGAGCATATCGGAGTATTTTGAGAAATACCCGGCTTTACAAAAATCATTGGGATATAAACTGGTAATATTTCATTGAAATATAAATATATTAAAAATACATTATACCTACATATATTTAGTCTTTCTTTACATATAATATTATGTAATTCTTCTTCTTTTTACAGCTAGTAAGGGATTTTGATAATATCTACAGCGACAAATGCCAGGGACTGGTGGAAAATTTTCCCAGATTAAAGAAGGACATCTTCCAAATTGGAAAAAGCAAGGGAAAAGGAGTAGCAGGAAAGGATAAACACTTCGCTCACCTGCTGACTCTGGAAAATCGTAAGAAAAATTTATTTATTAACCCTGTAATATTTTGCAATACTCAGATAATCATGCGTCAAAATGACGCATAAACTTTATTTTCTAAGCTATTATAATTTAAAAAAGGGAAATGAATGTTAAATGGGTCTTCTTATTAAAGGAAATAACGTATATACATTTTATGGCATTGGTGCTATTTATTTAATTAAAAAAACTGTAAAAGTAACAAAAATTAACAAATTCAGAAAAAAAAAAAGAAATTAAATTAACACAGCTTCAGTTTTCATCACATTATGTAATACTTTCAGTACATATCAGTCCATTTAAATGTACATACATAGTTATAAGATAAAAAAATAAATAGCTATTATTAAAAACTAAACTTAAAAAATAATCACAAACATTTTTTGCACCTATCAATGTAATGCTCCCTACATATAACTTTATTGCACTTTGTGCACGAAGCAGTTGCCTTCCTGATATGCATAGTAAGAAGGTTTTTTTGGTAAAGGTTCTTCTGGAACTTCTTGTTGCGAGCTAGAGCCGCTTCTAGAAACGATATTGCTTATATTATCTCTTTAATGTCTTTTCAAAGTGGGAACTTGCAGTCTTTCTTTCATAAATGGCGATGTCAGATTCACATTCAAAATTTTCATGAAGTTTTTACGATTCAAAACCTCACATCATACGAATTTTTAGGCCATATTTGCTTGACTTATTAGGTATATACATCCTAAAAGGGCAGCGTCCTCTAAAGCCAAGTAGCTGCCCGGGTGTATAACTATTATTTATGCATTGCCGAATAAACAAGTCCCATATTTTTCGGGTAGGAATAAACACATCTTCTTTCCTAAGTGATGGACGCAATGTTTTCTCATACATTCATAATGACGAAACATTGGCTGATAACTGAAACGTACATCATTGAGGAAGATTGGTCAAATAGTTCTTCTGTGGATAGGTCGTTATCTTTCCTCATCGCTGTCAAAACTAATATTCCAATCAATGTTCCAATTTCAGTTTTACAGGTATCTTTGAACGTTACACTGGTCATATACAGCTAGGTTCCAGAAATCGAGTAAAATGATTTCGAAATCGAAATTGCAAATCGAGTGAATTCGTTTTCAGTGTTCTGCATTTCGAGCGATTCGGTAACTCCGAAATTTTTTCGAAATCACTTTTCGTGAAATTGCAAACAGCTGACATCTGTTATTTGGGACATCGAATACAGTAAACTGCAGAACACAAAAATTCATTACCGATCGATTTCGATTTCATTTCGAGTGAAAGTGAAATATGGAACCTAGCTGATAGCCCCGTTTTTTCAGAGATTTCGACGTTCGTCAATGTTCATTGCTGAGACTCTGGAACGCCTTGTTGCTTTTGATGTCGACCACACATATTTGTTCTTACCTTTTATCGTTCTTGATGGTTAAGTTTTTGGATGAGTCAATTTGAAGCAGATTATTGCCCCTATTGTGTAAGACAACTACAACTGAATTGAAGACAACTCAACTCAACTAAGTTGAGTTGTGTTCTACAATGGGGGCATATCTTTCCAGGGTTAATAAATATACCTGCTAATCGTAAAAATTCGAAGAATTTCCGATTCGATCGAATTTCAGAATAAGCGTGGTTCTTTTTGCATTACTAGATTGTTCCGACAAATTTGTGTTTCTTTTGACCATCATGTTTTCTTTAGAAGAAAAAAAACAAATCTGCATTATATTTTCTCTATATAACTATGCTGAGATTATATAGGTATAATAAGTACAATAGTTAGGACAAGATTTGCACAAATTTTGTGTAGAATAATTAAGTCGACGCATATGGCTTATCATTGTTTTATATTTTTTCAGTTTCTGAAGAGATCAGCAATCTTGCGGCATTCCTGCTAATCCCATCACTACTAAGTACATCAAATGTGAAGATAAGCGGATCGAAAAAGAAAATTTGGCGACCCTCTAAGGCTGAAGCAAGGGATGGCTTCATAACTAGAGTTTCGACGGATGCAGAAATCGACGCAGCCATTACCATCAGGAAAGAAAAGCTTCAAGGCATTGGCCTCACATTTCAACCTTTTATCCTCGTAGTAGGTAATTCAATTGATACTATAACGTCATATTTTGTTATTATAAATGCTACTAAATACCTACTGCCTACCATTCTAGAGGCAGTAGATGTTTGCTTTAAGTTAATTTTTACAATAAATGCTGAGTATCCGCCGGAAAGTAGGTGTACTTGGCTTTTCATTCAAAAAGCTTTTTATAAAATTTCGACAGAGTTCGACAAAGAATCCACCGCGGCCAATACTTTGTTGGGAGAGTTAGGATTCAAAGAAAATTAGAGTTTTCCCTACCAATTCCATTTTGTTACAATGGTTGTTTGTTTTATATGCAGATCCTACATTAAGGGTCTCAAAGGTCTAAGGCAACACTTTGATTTCAATCAAATTTCAGCTATTCATTCTCGTAGTAGGTAATTCACTTGATACTTCAAGGCATTGGCCTCACCTTTCAACTATTCATTCTCGTAGTAGGTAATTCACTTGATACTTCTAGTCATTGGCCTCACCTTTCAGGCATTCATTCTCGTAGTAGGTAATTCACTTGATACTTCAAGGCATTGGCCTCACATTTCAACCTTTTATCCTCGTAGTAGGTAATTCACTTGATACTTCTAGTCATTGGCCTCACCTTTCAGGCATTCATTCTCGTAGTAGGTAATTCACTTGATACTTCAAGGCATTGGCCTCACATTTCAACCTTTTATCCTCGTAGTAGGTAATTCAATTGATATTATAACGTCATATTTTGTTATTATAAATGCTACTAAATACCTACTGCCTACCATTTTAGAGGCAGTAGATGTTTGCTTTAAGTTAATTTTTACAATAAATGCTGAGTATCAGCCGGAGAGTAAGTGTATCTACTTGGCTTTTTATACAAAAAGCTTCTTTTTAAATTTCGACAGAGTTCGACAAAGAATCCACCGCGGCCAATACTTTGTTGGAAGAGTAAGGAGTCAAAGAAAATTAGAGTTTTCCCTACCAATTTCATTTTTTACAATGGTTGTTTGTTTTTTATGCAGATCCTACATCAAGGATCTCAAAGGTCTAAGGCAACATTTTGATTTTAATCACAGTGACCATAACTTTACAAACTATAAATGCCGCGAAGGAGATTGCAATCGATCGTTTTCAATTTTTAATTCCTTTAGAAGACACTTTAAGAGAGAACATGATTTTCAAAGTTCAAATAATCCAACAAATTCTGAGAAGAATGCATATATACTTAATGAAAGTGTTGTTTCAGAAAAACAATTAGAACAATCCAATGAAACTCAACATACAGAAACCTTGTCACTTGATAAATCACTATCACTTTTTATAGCATCCCTTTATGCAAATGTAATCTTGCCTAGAAACGTAGTGCAAAAAGTGATTGATGGCTTAGCAGAATATTTCGGTTCATTAAGTTCAAATTTTAAGAACTGTTTAGATAAAGTATGTATTGAGCACTCTCTATCTAATGATGTTTCAAATCAATTAATGCAAGCACTTGTTCCTCCAATCACTTCCCCCTTAGAATGTTTCACAACAGAACAAAAAAGGTTTTCTTATTTCACGAAACAAAAGTCATACATTGAGCCTAAAGGAATTTTAATTGGCCAAAGGTTCGATAATGTTAAAAAAGGTGGAATAACACGTATGGAACCTATTCCATGCCAAGAACATTTTATCTCTTTAAGAGATATATTGCAAAGATTTTTCTCTCTCGAAAATATACTTTCGGAAACTTTGGAATATATGGACAGTCTTCGAAATAAAGAGGGCCTGGAAAATTTTATTCAAGGTTCATACTGGAAAGAAAGACTTAACCACCATTCAAATCGCATTGTGTTACCTCTATTTATGTACTTCGATGATTATGAAATTGGAAACGTTCTAGGAAGTCATGCTGGTGTTCACAAATTAGGAGCAGTGTACGTCTCAGTTCCATGTCTTCCACCTTGGCGATCCTCAGTTCTGTCCAACATATTCCTTATTTTATTATTTCATTCATCCGACAGAATATCTTTTGGTAATAATGTTATATTTCAACCAGTTATTGATGAGTTTAATTTTTTAAGCGAAGTAGGCATACAAATAGATATTCCAACTTTCAAGGGATCTTTATTTTTTGAACTAGCTTTGATTCTTGGTGACAATTTAGGAATACACTCTCTGATTGGGTTTGTAGAGAGCTTTTCAGCAAACTTTTCTTGCAGAGTATGCAAAGTTACAAAAGATGTATTGAAAAAGCAATTTTATGAAGATACGACACTTCTTCGAACAATGGAAAGCTATGAAGCAGATCTGGCTTTAAATGATTTATCTTTAACCGGCATTAAGGAAAAGTGTGTTTTTCTGGGCATAAAAAACTTCGACTTGTTTCAACAGGTGGGCGCTGATATTATGCATGATATGCTAGAGGGTGTAGCCAAATACATTTTGAGTTTTATACTTTCAGAGTATACCGAAAAACACAAATTTTTTTCTTTAACAATTTTCAATGATAAATTATTAGCTTTCTCATATGGCCCTGATACTAAAAACAAACCTTGCTCTATCGAAAGGGAACATCTTAGGCGGGGAAATGTGCGTTTATCTTCAGGAGAAACGCTTACTCTTTTGCGGTTTTTGGGTTTACTTATAGGTGACTTTGTGCCGAGGGGTAATATTATTTGGGCAATGTATATAAAATTAAGACAAATTGTTGACATACTTCTTAGTTTAAATGTTTCTGTTGGGACAGAAGATTTCTTGCAAGTATTAATAGCTGAACTTAATGAGCAATATATTACACTTACCAAGGACTCTCTTAAGCCAAAGTTCCACAATCTCATTCACTACCATACCGCTTTTAAAAAATACGGCCCATTAACATCTTTGTGGTCAATGAGGTTCGAAGCTAAGCACAGGCAATCCAAAATGTCTGCTAGATCATCATGTAACCGAATGAATATCACTTTAACCTTAGCAATGAAACATCAACTTCAACTTAATGAAATGTTTTTAAGAGGAAAACTTGCTAATATACTTGACGTTGGACCCAAAAAAGATGGCTTGTTATCTGAACTTAATAATATACGATCACAGCTATCACTGGACCCTAATAAAACGTTGACTATGGTTAATTGGGCGACCATGTCTTCTGTACTTTATAAAAAGGGATCCGTCTTAGTAAAAAGTCTTAGTTCAGATTGTTATCTGTACGATTTTTTTGTATTGGAAAAAATATATTTATATGATTCAAATCAATTGATTTTTGTTGGTATAGTACTTAAGACTAAATGTTTCGATGAGCACTACTATGCATATGAGGTAGAAGTTCCATTAATATCGCAACAAATTGTTATGCCTCTTGAATTTTTCCTATCGCCAATTCCTAACGCTTTAAATATTTTACCTAACTCTAAGCAGTACGTTATTTTAAGAAGCCCACTATAAAAAATATAGATATATATTAAATAATGGATGTAAATAACTATTTCGAGTTCGAATTTCAGTTTTCATAAATAATTTGCTAATTAAAATGAATTTATATATAATATTATGTGTATTAATTTATTAATAAGTATAAAATATACAATTTTACACATTTGTTTTTAAATGACGAAATTCATGACGCATAAATATGCTGATTAAAATGCATGTATATAATATTATGTATATAGTAATAAGTATAAAAATATACAATTTTAAACATTTGTTTTTAAATGACGAAATTCATGACCCATATATTTTAAGTAAAATTAAGTTTTGCATTAAAAAATATAAATACATGTAATAAATAGAATATTATGTTATTATTTTACCACAATATTATAATAAAAAAATCTATGTACTTAATATGAAAAAGCAATTTTTTTTATTTTAGGGTAAAATTATTTTTCCCTTTTAGATGGTTTATTTTCAGATGCACTGAAGTGAAGAGAATGTCGGATACATTTCAACCAAGTAAGTTGGTTAATTTTAACCCTCTTAATTGGTTAAATGCCACCAAGAAGGTTGGCTAATTTTAACCAATTAAGATTGTTAAATTCAACCAAGAAGGTAAGCTAATATCAACCAAGTGAAAGTAAAGTAAAAGGGTTAATATTAACCAACATACTATGTTAAATTCAACATAGTATGTTGGTTAATTTCAACCGACTCACTTGGTTGAATTTAACCAATTAGAAGGGTTAAAATTAACCAACATACTATGTTAAATTCAACATAGTATGTTGGTTAATTTTAACCCTTTTAATTGGTTAAATTCAACCAAGTGAGTCGGTTAATAACAACAGATTGAATAGGTTAAATTCAACCAAGTGAGTTGGTTAATAATAACAGAGTGAATAGGTTAAATTCAACCAAGTGAGTTGGTTAATAATAACAGATTTAATAGGTTAAATTCAACCAAGTGAGTTGGTTAATAATAACAGATTGAATAGGTTAAATTCAACCAAGTGAGTTGGTTAATAATAACAGATTGGATAGGTTAAATTCAACCAAGTGAGTTGGTTAATAATAACAGATTGAATAGGTTAAATTCAACCAAGTGAGTTGGTTAATAATAACAGATTTAATAGGTTAAATTCAACCAAGTGAGTTGGTTAATAATAACAGATTAGATAGGTTAAATTCAACCAAGTGAGTTGGTTAATAATAACAGATTTAATAGGTTAAATTCAACCAAGTGAGTTGGTTAATAATAACAGATTAGATAGGTTAAATTCAACCAAGTGAGTCGGTTAATAACAACACACTAAATAGGTTAAATTCTAAAAAATTGGCTGGGAATTTTAAAATATGTTGGTTAAATTCTACCAAGTAATTCTGTTAATAACAACAGATTAAGTAGGTTGAATTCTAAATTCTAATTCCAATAATAACAAAGTTAGTTGTTTAAATACAACCAAGTAGGTTGGCTAATTTCAACCAAGTGAGTTGGGTAATAACAACAGAGTAAGTTGGTTAAATTCTACAGAGTTAGATTGTTATTTATAACCCAGCAATTTCGGAGGGGAAATTTTGGGATATTTCTAAATCGGTTATTATCAACCGATTTTCCTTAATCAAGTTGACTCAGTTATTTATAAACAAGTAACTCTGTAGGAGCTATATTAACAGTATTGCTCGGTTGTTATTAACCGAAATTCGGTTGTTTTTAACCGACTCATTTTTCTGCGTGTATACCTAATCGCAGTTAAATGAGTTTAAAAAAAAATTCACTTTTAATTATATGTATTATGTTTCCCAAAAAGCAACCGTGGGTCAACCGTGGGGTTTGTGCGGAGGAGATGCAACAAGAAAAAGAACATTCAGCCAATGATCACCATAAATGAACCGTAAGTATTTTCCAATGACATAAAGTATAAACAAACTTTAAAATTTTCAATTTGTTTAATTTTTCCAAATATAGCTAGGACCTTGCAGGACCTTTATCCAAACCTGCTTTCATCAATTCCAAATATGACAACAACCATCTTCAAGTGTATTCACTTATAAATATGTATATGTAAGTTACAAAAAAATATGTCAACTTTATAATTTAAGTAATGCTAGGAAAATAAAAAAAAAATGTTTTTGACTTTAGAAAGTGTTTCTTTTTTGTTTTATTGTTAGTTTGGAAAAAATAAGCGATGACTGACGAAAAAATGCATTAATTTGAATAAATAAGTAAGTTAATTTGAAGGAAAACGATGCGTAGAATTTAAGAATTTATTCAATATCAATAAAGTGAAGTGTTGAAATGAAGAATTGAATTTCAATTTAAAGAAAGAATACGTAAAAATGAAGAAAATTTCTTCAATTTAAAGAGTACGATGCGTCGAATTTAAGAATGTATTTTCAATTTGAAGAATATTTTTTTAAAATGAAGAACATGATAGAATGATGAAATTTTATCACTATAACAAATTTTTGTGGATTTAACACCACAACGAAAAATTTTATGAATTTTTTTCAAAATGACAATATTTATTAAATATAACAAAATATTTGTCAAAACAACGAACCTTATATTGATCGCCATTTCTTCAAATCTACCTGCTTTTTTGTCAAAATCACTACCAAATTTGGTTCAGTGTATGATTCACAGTCACTTGTTGATTGAAAAATCATTAGTCTCGGTAAAAATCCATCAGCAAACAATGCGTCTAGATCAGAAGTGGTGGTCGTCTACTGATGAGCCCACCCACCACATCGGGGTGAAACGCATTACTGGAGTCGAGGCCAACTCAAATTTAAGAATTTGTGATGACATAATATAATACAGTTACTATAACAACTATAGTATCTGTGGTTTGAAGCTACCTCACAAACAGAAATATGAAATATGAAAGCTAAGGGAAGAAGAAGTACTATAAATTCGTCGCATGGAAGATTAGTACCAGACGATTATCGAGGAGTTAGAATATACGGTTTCACTGACAACATTTTTACCCTGGCTCCTAGCAAAATATATTCAAGAGGTACGTAAAGCCTACCAATAGCTGGCGCCTTTTGTCAGCCCCTTAATGTTACATTATATTTGTTAAGATAATCAGGCCTATTCGGCAAAATCTTTTATCCATTTTTCCTGTTATTCTGTTATGAATTTCCATACAAAAGTTCGAAGTGTCAAAAAATCTTTTACGATCTCCAGAATTGGTATTCTGCGTGCGAAAATCTTTTATGAAATCTGTTATAAATCATAACAGAATAAAAGACAGCATTTTGTGACTTTTATCATAAAAGATTTTTATTAATTAAAAAGTTATGGATTGAAAGGGATAATCTATATAATTTATGGTCAACGAAATGTTTACAAAAGAAGACAAATGTAATAATTGTGCATAAACTAGTGGGTTTGTAATGGAAAATAATTTGGAAATTTATATTTTTGCTTTAATTCGCGAGGAACTCAATGTCGAGTAGCTACTTCTCCGGAGCGGCCCATGCTTTGGTGGTTTGGTCATGTTAAACGCATGTCCCCAACTAGGATCCCACGACGTCCTATGGAATCCATACCATCATCAGGCAGGCGTCCTCTATGTAGACCCAGTATGAGATGGTTATATCAAGTTCATAATCTCTCCTCTTGCCGTATGGGGATTGCCCTTGATGATTTAGAAACGATGACGGAGAATCGAGAGCTATGGAGGGTCGACTTCAGCAACCTACACCCACAACCCATTTAATGGATAAGCGGACCATTGAAAATGATTGAATGAAATTTTTTGGTTCAGACGAAGACACCCACACCGATTACTTTTGCTGGAACTAAGATTAAATAGCAATCCATTTGATCTTCCTAATGTGCGTTTTACTCGCTAGAATTATAATGAACAAATTGGAACAATTTACAAAACACGAATACAACCATTTCATTTCAAATGCAGGTAAATTGTATTTCTAATGACGATGTAAAGTTGGGTATTTATTTCAAGTTTCTCGCGGCACTACATTTTTACGGATACAGTTCATATCAGGCATCAATAGGAACACATTTTTCGTTTATCGCAGCCCAGTACATCGAGATCGATTCAGTTGGTTACTGATTAGAAATAGAGTTTTCTAATTGCATTTTGCTCCATGTAAGAGCAATATACTTCTCCTCGTCGTGCAGATCCGAACGTCATTGTCCATATTTCGTTTTGCAGGGTCGTCAACAGTGAATCCGTCCTTATCCGAGGCTCTTGGTTGCTTCGTAACCATATTGTTTTTCCGTGGTTGGGTAGTTAACTCCACGCACAACCCCCAACCTGGAGGGCCAGGCCCTTTCTGTGACCCCTTGGACGAAAGGGGCCGGATATTCCGGAGTCAGTAACCCGCTTCGGGGATTTGAGTGCTGCCGTTGACCCATTAAGGGCTCTTCCGCCACCATCTCTATTTCAACACCCTGACTAGTATTGAAAAAAATCCTTAATGGCCTCAGCTCCAAATACGTCGAAGTAGCCCATTAAGGTATCTGTCATGCCGACTGTTGACGTCACCGTTGACTCAATCGCGTGAATTCATCCGCCGTACGACCTCTTTCTGAGGAGCTCATGTAAGACTTCTAAGACTCGTTCAGTCAGTCTTTCCGACAGAGCATTATAGTGTTGCTATTTTCTTCGTGTTTAACACTCGCACTTATAAGTTTAGCAAGCCAAGCCCGGAAGGGCGAGGCCAGTACCCGGTGGTTACCACGCGGAGGTAAAATAAGCACAATTGATGTGAATGAAAAAGTTGCAACAGCTGGGCCAGTTGATGCCAATCAGCGCCTACCCGATTCATACACACCCAACCACCTGTAATAATTCAAAACATACTTTTTTCAGACTGCATTTTAATATGTTTTTTGCACAAAATTGATCAGGTGCCTACCGTCTATGTATAAAAAAAAACTCTGCGGTTTGTTTTGACAGATTCGTAATAGATTTTCAAGTTTCGAACTTCCATAACAGATTTTCATAAAAGTTCGAAACCCTGAATACGATTTATAAAAGATCTTTTATGGTCGAGATCTTTTATGATTCATATCAGAAAATTCATAACAGAATAAAAGATTTTGCCGAATAGGCCTAAATAGCTCTCAGTATGTATACCAGTCGAGATGATAGGTGGTATCTTTGGGTACCACTCGTCCGGTCTGAAATACAATAAAATAAAACACTTTCAAAGCTAGAAATATTTTTTCATTTTATTTTATTGAACATTTTTTGTTAAAAAAGAATGGAAAGGCGTATACAATTTTATTTTTTACTATTATTTTTTATTATTAATTTTTTTTGTAAATACTTCTCCCGGTAAAGGCGAACCTATAACGCTTCAACAGCGCCCCGATATGCTTGCAGATGTATGTTAGTTCTGCACTTAAATTGCTGAAAATTGTAGTCTTCTGGAAATATATCCCCAGGAAGCGAGTTCGAAAGTTTGCTTGTCCTGTAACAGAAGGGGTTTTGGAAAGTTGATGTCATCGCGCTTGTCAAGTAGTGTACTGCATGGTCATGAGCATTAGCAGCCTGTCTTGTGGGGCGCCCAAGAGTTGCATCTCGAGGTTTCTACCATGGAAGTACCTATAGAACAAACATAGGTCAGCGACTTGTCTTCTGTGCACCAACGGTTGTAGATTCGATGTGAGTGTACGGTCTCCAATAAGTCGAACTGCTCGTCTCTGTATGCTGTCAAGTAGGTTAAGTGAATGTTTCGAGGCCGAGCTCCATATATAGGAACAGTATTCCAGGCATGGTCTAACCTGTGCATTGTAGAGAAAGAGTAGTTGTGATTCATGAATTGACAGTGACTCCTAGAAAGTGCGTTGAGTCCTTGGGATGGATTGGATGGTCATCTATTTGGATCTGAGCAACTGTTGATGCATTTTCCTAGAAAATGTTGTGAGCTGTGTCTTGTTTGCATTTAATACAACCAAGTTGTCTTTTCCCCATTTCAACACTCAGAGGAAAAACGAGCTAAAATCAAGAATATCAGTGTCAGATCAAGCTCGTTCGTTGACGAAAGTATGGTAATCTCGGAAAATCTTATTTCAAGTACGAAAATCTTATTTTGAGCTCGTTTTTTCAAGACCAAAAAATCTTACTTCAATCCTGTTTCGGGATTGATTTAAATTTATTTTGGGTATTCAAGATCTAAACCAAAGATCTTAGTTACCTACCATCTTATAATATATCATCACATCATTCATTCACATTTCACATCAGTATATAACATAGGTAATAATATTAAATTTTCAATGTTGCCTTATGAGAATTCACTCAGTAAGTGAGTGTGAATTTTAGGAATGAATAGAAATCAAAATAAAGTACATGCGCATGCACTTTAAGTATTGTTGCGCTTGTTTCAATCATGAACAAGATTGAAATAAGATTGTTTCGGCTTATTTCAAGAACAAAAAAAGTAACTCAAGATTATTTCGGCTTATTTCAAGAACAATTGGTGTCATATTAAGATTTAGCACGTAATAATGAAAAAATCTAAAATCAAGCTTGAGCATACTTGATTTTAGCTTGCGATTTTTCTCTGAGTGAAGATTTTGTCCAGATTCCAGAGTATCATTTAGAGAACTAATTTGTTCACATCTCTGATCCAAGCAAATCGTTGATGTGGATAGGAAATAGAGTTGGAGAAAGAATAGATCCTTGGGGCACTCCTGCATTTATAGCAAACGAATTAGATGATACACCATCTACAAGAACTTGGATCGATTTTCCCAGAAGAAAATATTACATCCATCCTCAGAGTTGTTATGGTAATCCATAAGAATAGATTTTGTTACCACACATTTTGCAATACAGAGATATGATAAATTATATCTTTCTTCTGAAACATTATTTTCTATACCTACATTGGGCAAATTTTAAGAATTACTTACATTGAGCAAAAAATATTAGTACTGAAAGAAAATACGAAAAAAACGTTCAATTGAAATAAGGGATAGAGAGAGGGTAACTCTTTATAGTGAATTTGAAACGCGCTATACGTAGGTATATATGCAATGCATTTCGATTACTCGAACTGTCAAGTGAGTGGTACTCATGCAAATCAACAAGAAATCCTTCCGTTTAATCAAGGCCTATTATTACGTTTTTTCCTGACGTCAATCAGATATTTTTTTGTACAATATCCTGACATACCCTCACTGTTGTTGCACGACTGTTCTGCTCCGTTGATTTCGTCGCTAAACTATCACTCGATATTCAGATGCGGTAAAAACACTTGTGTATAAAAGTATAGCATAAGCCATTGGGGGAAACCTAAACCTGTCATGTAATCATTGTGCACACCAAAAGTTAATTACTCAATGTGGTGCTACATTGAGGCGACGCACGTTAAATTAGTAAGTCGAATGGCTAATGAAATTCGGTGGAACAGTAAAACACCTGTCATTGCTAGTTCGAAAATCAACACATAAAACTGTCACAACAAACGGATACTGTATATTGCTAGACTGTAGAGTCATGGGCTACCAATTCAGCTTGCTTCACATCTTTCTAGAAATTATTACTCCAATATATGCAATCAGTAAGGGCAAAGTTGCCTAAAGATTAGACTAAGCGGCGAAATTTAGGCAGATGTTTGCCTGCTACTGTTATATTCTCGCCTAAAAAAAAAATAAAATGAATCGGAGCAGAGAGGATATAAAAAGGTATTTAGGCTTTTTTTGTGGATTTATCACACCCTTAGCAGTATTAATGGCACGTTTTTTACCGCAAAACATTAATTTTGTTCATGAAAATTCCTCTATGGGGTTGTAATGCTATATAAGGGCTACATTGTTTATGGGTGTTTAAATCATGTACCAAATTTCTGCTTGATTTTGCTCAATCGAATTCGCAAACAGAAGGCCTTTTTAGAATTCAACCTTAGCGTAGTTTGCTCTACGATAGAGACATACAGATTATTGGGTTCAATGAACCTTTTAAACCATGAAATAAGTGTTCATATAAGGTCCATATATTTAGAGACTGATTAAAAGCAAATAGGTAAGCACTATCCTGGGGTCGGAGTCGGATTACTGCATCCGTGAGCAAGCATCAATGCGTCACTAAATTATGTGAATTTTTCTGGTAATTTTGCCTCTGATTTATATGCAAAATTAATGTGTTGATGGGACGAGAAAGTTTTTTACGTGCAATGTCCAGGAAACTAACAAAAGCAGTGCACCTACTTTGGTATCATAGATGTACGAGAGTTGGCAACTAGACGGTACTCAAAAGACTACAGCATGCCCCAATGGTTGATCTTATAATCTTCGGTTTTGTCAAGTACATCTACAGCCAAGAAACAGGAATCTTACGAAACCAAAAGTTGTAAACGACCAAAACTTTCAATTTGAGCTCTCTCTTTAACTTAAACAAAACAGCATGCCGTAACAGTATCTGTCAGTTCTTTAAGGCTACTCTTCGAAACCTCCTTTGTTCACTCGTTCATCTTGCCAATATGGTCTAGAAGGGAATTCTACTTCGAAATGTTTTGTAAGATAAGTATTTTGGGTACTAATGTAATCCGTTGAGGGTGGTACTAGTTCTCTTGATAGAGAAATCAAAATGTTACTATGACCGTAGGGCCTCGCAGACCAGCACCCTGACTCTATGAGTCTCATCGCGCTATGTGCTGTGATGTTTGTGATGTGAAGGTCTAAATGTGAAAGATGCAGAAGGCCTGCGAGGGCGTCTGACGGTGTTGACCGCAGAGCGTCCGTGGTGATGCCTATGCAAGTTGTTCTATGAACTTTGTTGAGTTTGGTTATGTTGCAGGCTTTTCTAAGAGCCGGCCACCAAACTATTGACCCGTAGATGAGGTGAGGTGACACGGCTATGTACATCCAAGGGGTTAGTTTTGGTTGCAGGCCCCATTTTCTGCCAAATGTTCTATTGGAGGCAAAGAAAGCTATACATGCTTTTTTTACACTTTGTTCGATATTGAGTTTCCAGTTAATATTGGGATCCAAGATCACTCCCAGATCTTGGCATGACAATCTCCATATAAAAAAACTGACGTTTCAGCAAAATTAACTGCTAGATTGAAAAAAATAACGAATTGCCAAAACAAATCTATCAAAAGTCTAAAATGAATATGATAAAAAAACAAGCAAAAATGGGAGTGTAGAAGTTAAATTGGAAATAAGGTACTTGTAAAATGGGAATTCAAACTTCTATGTACCTAATTAGTGTATACTGTATTTGATTATTTAAATTATAGTGTCACAAAATAATACATGATGGCAAAAAATACATTTTTGATGCTAATGAAGAGCGCAAGAGATCTAGCGGCAGCGTTCCTTCATCAGGGATATTATGTGCTAGAGGTCCAGCGGTCAATGGAACGCGCCCAATTTGAATGTTTTATTGAAAATCACTTTCTTACATAGTATGTATAATCAGTGGAATAAATTCACAGAAATGTGTCCCACGTTGGGCGCCAAAAAATGTTAGCGATATATTTTTTTCATTGCGAACTGAGCAAATCATTAACATTTATATTATCTAGAGAAGTGCAGTTAAAGAATAAGAAATTTAACAAAACCATAAATTTAAAAATGCCTTTAAAAGAAAGTCAAATGTATCGAAAAAGTGACGATTCGACCCCGTGTACAATGGTAATTGAGTGATTTTATCCATCCATTCTATAACAGCAACGCGGTTTTTATTGGAATTTAATTATATAATATAGCGACTCTTGTCAAAGTTGCGTTTAATTAAAATAAGTTGTGTTCTAACATCGGAAAAAAATATTTTTCCATCACATAGGTTCATGATTTTGAATTGCAATGTGTTATCTCCTTAATCTAAATAAAAATACATTATTTCTTTAGAAATAGAAAATATTTCTGCTTACTCGCTGTACATTTTATAATATTATGTACTTCCTTACCCCATTGCCTAAACCATTTGGAAGATTATTCCAGTGGACTGGTTTGATCCAAATTAGGGAAGTTGACAGTAAAAGTAGACTGCACCCAAAATTGAAAAGAGATTTTTGTCATAAGGTGTTAGATCTTACTGACAATCGTTTGTATTTACAAAAGACCACCACGGACGGATAATGACATACAAAGGCCAATGTGTCCCAATCCCAATCTGCGCACCCTGCACATAAAAATGGGGTTGTAAGTACAAATGACAGCATGCGGTCCTTTGAACAACTGAGCATCATCGATTTTGTATACATTCTGGTAGGATATTTTTATCGAGGGTTCGATATCTGTAAAACAAATCTAAGTACTACACAGTAACAATCCATTAGAAATGAGTGTACAAACTGATACATGCAAAGATTGGCAATAAAAAACTATTTTCCGATTTAACAGTGTTGATAAGAAACCGAATGTACTTAAATTACTTACATTATCCTTCGGGGAATGCTCTTATTAATTTGAAGATAATATCTTCAGAATAGTAATAGAATAAGATGATCCGAAACGTAGGTAGCTTTGATATGCTTCTGATAACATCAATAATTTTCCATCCTAAACAGGTTTCAATTACCAAGAGTGCTACTCTTCACTTAAAAAACACTAGAATGTCTGTTGCACTTGGTTGAATGAACTTTCTGGTCATATTTGTTACGGTTCCCGTTTTGTTAGCAAGATCATTCTATTACAATAATATGCATTTTCACTAGCTCATCTACATCGCTGCATACTTTTACTATCCCATCTATATGTACCTTAAGTTAAGTATACGAGTATTCGATTACATATAGGTATATCTACAAATATATAGGTTGGTTGGTTGGTTGGTTGAAAGTGGCTGTTAGCTAAAAAAAAACGCCAACACACTTAGACCAGTATAGGTCCATTGTGATGCCACGAAGAAGGATCTAAGATATCCCTACTAGTTGAACCATTTTGAGCTCTTTATAAAGCGTAAGAGGCTTCTGATGTCTGTGCTTGTCAGATCGCCCAAGTCGTTGTAATGGAAGGCTCCCAAGTGAAGTTTCCTTCTGCGGGAGAGAGCTGGGCAGGAACAAAGAAGGTGAGGGATAGTTTCCTCATCCTCCTCATCCATGCAGCTTCTGCTAAAATCGTTTGCGAAAAGGCCAGGCCTTGCGGCATGTTTGCCTATCAGGCAGTGTCCAGTAATGACACCTATTGTAGTGCCGATATGCAATATGTTGAGAGAGATCAATTTCTTAGAGCGTTTCAAATCCAGCTTAGGCCAAATTTGTTTTGTCGCTAGACAAGTAGTTAGACTTGTCCACCTAAGATTTGTACTCTCGATAGCATTCAGCTTCAATTTTTGTTTGCAAGTAGCGATTGGTATCCCTAGGGTGCCTTTATCCTGCAGAATGGGATGAGTTGTTCCTATTCTAGCGAGTTCATCGGCCTTACAATTCCCTGGAATGTCTCTATGCCCCGGCACCCAAATTAGGTGAATGTTGAACTGTGCGGCCATCTCCGTAAGAGACGATCGGCAGTCAAGGGCAACTAGAGAAGTTATAGAGATCGAATCCAAGGATTTGATGGCTGCTTGGCTGTCCGAAAATATGCAGATATCCTTAACGGATATGACGTTTTTCTTGAGCCAAGATAAGACTTCTTTAATCACCATAATTTCCGCCTGGAACACGCTACAGTAATTTGGTAGACGGAAGGAGAGCTTAAGATTAAGACTTTCGGAGAAAACACCCCCACCAACTCCGTCTTTGGTTTTTGAACCGTCAGTGTAGAAGTGAACTGATTCATGTTCCGGGAAAGTGAAAAAAGTGAAAGTGAAATATATAGGTACCTACTAATAATATTTTTTAGAGTCCAGGCTATGTTTAACCACAATAGCGAATTTGGTAATATACAATTTTTAATTGCGACCTACAATAGACTTAAGCCGAAGAAAAATTGTACTTTTCAAACACAGACAATGAAGAACCAGTTCGACCACCTATAGTATAGAAGAAGTTGGCCTGGCTATAAAAAAGCTTAAGAACAACAAGGTTCTGATTGTTTACCAGTGGAGCTCTTTAAATACGGTGGTGATGTGTTGGTAGGGAGCATGCACCAAATCATCAACCAAGTATGGGTGGAAAACATGCCCCATCTACAAAAAATGCGATCCTATGTCTTGCAAGAACTATCCAGGCATATCCCTTCTTAATGCCGCATACAATATCCTATCCTATCCAACGTCCTGTGTGAACGTCTAAAATCGTTCAACAATCAATCGCAACACACTAATCGGCACGTAGATACCAGTGTGGCTTCCGGCCACACCAGACCAAATTTTCACACTGAAGCAATTGAAAGGACCAACGAATTTCAAGTCGAAACGCACCACCTATGTATTTATCGACTTCAAAGCCGCGTATGACAGCATACAATCGTCAGGAGCTCTATATAGCGATGGCCGAATTCGGAAACACGGCAAAACTGATTCAGTTGTGTCGCGTGACGCTGGACAACACGCGCTGCAATGTGCAGTTTGGAAGCAGCTCTTCCGATCTATTTCAAAATTGTACCGGAGTTAGGCAAGGAGACGCGTTATCATGCGACTGCTTCAATCTCGTACTGGAGCAGATAGTGCGCAGGGCAAGGTGTCAACACGGAAGCCCCAGGTTCGTCCAGCTGCTGGGCTATGCGGACGATATTAATATCATTGGTCGCTAGCAGCATGGCGTGAAAGAAGCGTTCACGGCGATTGAAGAGCAGGCGAAATCCGTTGGCCTTGAAGTAAATGAAGGCAGGACTGTACATGCTATCAACAAACAAACAAGCATCTGTCCACCGCCTAGGACAAAACGTAGCTAAGGAGTTCACCTACCTAGTGGAGATTCGGCGAAGAATTACCCTAGGAAACCGTTGCTACTTCGGTTTGGCCAAAGAATTGGGTTCAAAATTCCTAACTCGAAGGAAGAAATGTGTGCTCTACAAAACCCTTATCCTGCTAGTTCTGCTTTATGGCGCCGAGTGTTGGACGAGGGGAGAGCCGATACTGGGCTCCTTCGATAGAAAAATACCCACTTCGGAGAATTTTTGGTCCTGTGTGCGAAGAGGGCGAATGGAGGAGAAGATACGCGAACCGCGAACTCTATGAGCTGTACCAAAATGTGGATGTGGATGTAGTCCAAAAAGCCAAAACACGTCGACTACATTGGCTCGTCCACATCGAGCGAATGTATAATAATGCTCCAGCTAAAAGGGTATTCGAATCCCAGCCCCCAGGTTCGAGAAGACAGTATAGACCGAATCTCCGTTTCAACGACCAAGCTGATACCAGGGCGCTTGGCCTGGATAACCGGAAGCAGCGTGCCCAGGATCGTAGAGGATGGAAGGCTCCAGTATCTCAGTCAGAGACTCTACACGGGTCGGGAGCCCGATAAGAGAAGAAGAAGAGAATTTAGGTACAGAACTAATACCCATCCGTAACCATATTTCGGAGCGCTTATTATGCCTATATTCGCAAGAGATGTATTTAAGAAACAAAAAAATACCCCTTTTTCAATGGTATCTGGAGGAGAAGATTCAACAATGAACTTTACGTTGAAATGGCTCAGACAACGGGTCGGGAGCCCGATAAGAGAAGAAGAAGAGAATTTAGGTACAGAACTAATACCCATCCGTAACCATATTTCGGAGCGCTTATTATGCCTATATTCGCAAGAGATGTATTTAAGAAACAAAAAAATACCCCTTTTTCAATGGTATCTGGAGGAGAAGATTCAACAATGAACTTTACGTTGAAATGGCTCAGACAAGTTGAGCGTACGAATAAAACGCACCAGCTTGACCAGTCTTTAATCCGTGATGTGCTAGGGACCGAGCTCGATAGAGGGCCTTGTTGGTCAAGGCTGTTGTCGAAACCGGAATCTTCAGTCTTCACGTCATCTAAAGAAAAGTAATAAAGCAGAGCTGCCATCGTACGTTTTCTACTAGATTTATTCAGACAATTTTTTTTTCGTTGTTTTTTACTGTAGGTAACCATTATCACAGTATTTTATTTTTTTTTTGTCAATTTAATATTCTTGAAACAATTTCTTACTGTCAGCTGAGAGATTTTACGTAGTCCATTTAGTTTTTGCTTGATAATTATGGGATGTCCAGTCATCCACAAACTATACTTCCATAATAATGTTATAGGTTGTTTGTACAGTCGTGCAGTCGGTCTAGTCCAATTGAAGACATAAATATAAGTATATAGGTAATTTTAAAATAGAACAGTTCGAGCTACAGGTTACCTACAAGTTATCCATTTTACAATAAAAACACAATCAAAAATACGTCCCTCTTGTCTTATACAGAGTCTGAGTCTAACTTTATAAATGATTATCCCTGTTACGAATTTAAACGTAAACATACCTTGCAGATCCTACCACTTATTATTGTGTTTCCCAAACTGCTACATTGAACTCATCTTTAACAACGTTTTCATAAGCCAGTGGTAGCTGGTAGGTATATACTGAACCCTAGGTATTCGTATAGCTAGAAGAAAAAAAACACAACCCTCCTTAACAATGTTTTCAACATCCGATTCGACATGGGGTGAGTACAAACAATGGACGATTTCACGTCACCTGCCGCACACAAAGCGAATCAAATACTATGCACAGTTGAATGAATCAAGAGTCGGGATTTCCGAAAATAAGATATGGTACAGTACAGTGAAATGGGAACTGCAGTCGTTATCCTTGAACCTCGGAAATGGCACAATTCAACTGAATTTATTCCTCTTGTTGTTTCACAAGCAGTAGGAGTTGTAGTAAATGAATAAAATCAGACAGATGTTGCCAAAGTCACGAACTACATGCCTATATAGGTACATAATACCAGTATGTAGGTAGTCCAAATTGTATGAATTTTAAATTATTTAATTGTTAATTTGTAACCAAAAATATTAATAGATCGATAATCGAAGTACCTATAGATTAAACTAAACTAAATTGGAACATTCACATTGTCTAGAACTATGGTATAATGTATTACATTTTTAGGCCCAACATTGAATAGCAAACATGGATTGTCGCGAAAAGTCTATTAAATTCAAACCAGTAACTCGATGCTGCCCCCTTGTAGATACAAACTATAAAGTTTCGAAACCAAAAATGACACCTATCATCAATAGTCGCCTTCTGAATCCAATTTTGTAAGTAAGAACCTTCGAGTAAATTTCAATAACAATTTATAAAATTATGTAGTTGATGAATTTTAGTGTTTTCAAATATGTAGCTTAAATTAAGGGTATAGCTACCCCCTATCATTTTATAGGACTTGATTATTGACATGAACAGGCTTTCAGTTAAAGTTTGAAGAATAGTATACGACAGGTGCCATACCTAACTTAAAATTATTGTATTAGTTTGTAATAAATACATAGGTGAATTTTAAATGTGATCTCGCTGTGTCAGTTATTGGACAAAGTAAAGGGTCCGCCATCTAACGTTTTTTTTTCAACTAGTGCTTATTTCGCGAATGGTAACACTTAGCTTATGTCTGATTTGACAGATAATTAGTTTTATCCTTCCGCTGAACGAATATGGTTGTGTATACGCTTGAACAACACTGGGAAATATTGCGACATTACTTTGAAAATCATGGTAATGTTGCAGAATGTGTGCGAAAATTGTGTACGGATTTTGGAAGAAGAGAAGCACAGTCAGCTCCGTATGTTCGTTATCTTGTGAAAAAAGTGAAAGAAACTGGCATCCTCATCGATAAACCAAAGCGTGAAAAGCCAAAAACAGTGCGTATACCCAAAACGAGTCACTGTTTGGTGCGGATTTTGGTCCAGAGGCATAATTGGGCCATTTTTCTTCGAAAATGAGCAAGGAGTCAATGGCGATCGTTATCGGGCGATGTTGAACGAATTTTTGTTCACAAAAATTAAAGAGGAGGATATTGGCAACATTTGGTTTCAACAGGACGGCGCTACATGCCACAATGCCGAAGCTACACTCGATGTTTTGCGCCCTGTTTTTGAAGATCGCATTATCAGCCGCAGAGCTGATGTCGTTTGGCCACCGCGGAGCTGCGATTTGACACCGTTGGACTATTATTTGTGGGGTGCCGTAAAAGATAAGTGTTACGCCGACATGCCAGAGACAATTTTCAAATAAAAAAGAAATTTGAGAAAATATTTAGTAGTTTTTTTTTATAGCATTTTCAAAAAAAAAAGTTATTTGGCGGACCCTTTTATTTAGCCAGTTTTTACGCACAGTGTATATCTATACACTTACCGACGGCAAAACTGTCTACGGTTTGGAAGTAAATAAGGACGACCCTGCATTTACATTTTCCACGATATGATTGAAACGGATTTCTTAGCATAAAGGACAAAAATATTTATATACATAATATATATAATAAGTACATAATGTAATAAATCGTATTAAAGAAACTATCAATTATAATCGGAGTAAAATCTCGGAGTGAAGTTAAAGCATTTAACTTTATGTATGGTCTGTTCGATTGAAGGAAATAATTGCCCTTTCCACCAAAAGAGCAATTTTACCAAACAAATTGTCAAAAAATTCAAGTTTTCCAAAGTAAATTACATACTATGGAACATAGTTAATGCATCTTGGTACATACGCAACTCTTATCTACATAGAGATCTAAGCATTGAAATGGTTGAAGAAGAAGTTAAAAAAGTTGCCCAAATGCACAGAAGTAAATTTCTTAACCATGATAACTTAGAAATAACAAAACTTTTAAATACTGACAATGTAATCATCAGATTAAGATGGGTAAAATAAAATAGCTTGATCTATAAGAATTGCTAACACCAAGAAAGTAAGTAATATTTTCGATCAAAAAAGTGTAGAAATCCGACAAACGGCAGATTTATGTTCTAAATTTTTTAAAATGAATCAAAAATAAATTGCCGGTTTGTCTTCCCTCGGGACCTCCTCCAAACACAAAAAAATAAAAAATATTTTATAAATTTTCCATTGAAGGAAAAAGTTCAATATAAAAACAATTCTTAACACGAAATAAATGTCCAAAATATTTTGGAACTGAACTCGACAATACACTTGCCAAATGGCAAAATTGAAATGTTTGTTGCTTGTTTTTTTTTTTCAAGAAACATACTTTGCGTTATGTGACCCGAAAACAAGAAATTAAGTTCAAATGTACACTCGTAAGATATCAATGGTATATCAATATATAAAAAAAAAATAAAAATAAAAAAAAAATAAATAAATAAAATAATAAAAAAAATAAAAAAATAATTATAATTAAAATATAAAAATATTGTCACTGGGTTTTCACGTGCACTCAAGTTTTCCCAAATATGTATATATTATTATTCACATTCCTACTATTTATTGTTCTGATAATATCGATATCATCAATAGTAAAGCTGAATGGGCACTAGCTCTTGCACTTATCAAACAAAAATTCTATTGTATATATACTTGTAAATGTCTACTTAATTTAATAAATGAAATGAAATGAAAAATATGTAATTCTTAATTTTGGAGACAATTCTGTAAGATGTTCAATGAAACACGCTATTACTTTACTTGAGAGTTTAAAAATTCGGATAAACATTTGCTTGACATTTGACAGCACATGCCATGTCAATAAATCATTATATTTTATCTTTTATACATAACTAAAATTATTTTAACTGAAGTTTGGGTAGAAATTTTAACTAGCAACATCGGTAAGAATTGCCGAGAAATGTGCAAAAGTTTTTTTTTTTAATTGCTAAATTTATTATAATTATTGTGTTTCATGTGAATTAGACAAAACCAGAGTTTTAAAAAATGTGCCAAAGCTATTTTAAGAAACGACGGCAAGATGTTTGAATTTTGTTGTAATTTAGTTCGTTTGGCTACAGTGTCAAAGGATCATCATCATCATCTGTTCAGAAACTGCTCACTTGAAAACAATACTCGTAAACATTTACAATTGCATCACAAATGGTTTGGAACTTGACTCTTGCGATTTTCGTTGGAGTCAGTAAGATACATTACGTTATGCAAAATGCAAGTAGCAAGTAGTATATAGCTTGCCTCTTATTTATCTCAATGTTCACGTGTATACGCGCATATACCAATTTCACGAAGAAATGTGATATATATCTTTGACGCAGTTTTTTTATACGTATCTACAGTAAAAGCCATTTAATTCGGAAAACTAGTTTATTGGAAAAATTTTTTCCGAATTAAAGATATTTTTCCAAATAAATGAAAGTTGGTTTTCAATTTTTTTATGTAAAAATTAAATTAAATTAGCAAAAATTAAATAACGCAATGATTGAAAATAGGTAGCAAATAGATCTCAAATATGTAGAAGTTGGAACAAATCATGAAAATGTCTGGAGGAGTCCCCACTTAGTCGGGAAAAAACATAAAAAAAAATGATATTGGAGGAATCCCGGTAATCCACATTTAGATGTTGTTTGGGAAAACACCAGTACAGATTAAGTTGGCGATAAATGTAAATCGTAGTCCTTAAGCACAAATTTCATATATATTTCTGCATAAATAAAAATTAATTATAATTCAGGTGAAAATGTCTTGAAGTTCTTAAATGTGAAAAAAGTGGAATGAATTACAAGAACATTTTAAAAAAGTTTAACATAACTAAATATATTATATATTATATATTTTACTGAAAATACAGAATTATTTAAAAGTGATTTTAAAATATTTGTTCAGGAGCATAATTTTTCTGATTTCCAAATAACGCAGATGAAACAGGCATTTTTTGGAAAACAATGCCAGATACAACACAGGCTGGTAAATCGGACAAAAAAGTTTCTGGTTATAAGCATCCTAAAGATCGTTTATCGGTTTTGTGTTGTGCAAATGCGAATGGTTCCCACAGAAACACGCTTGCAGTTGTAGGCAAATCGAAGAAAGCAAGAGTACTTAAGGATATTATGGACAGGTTACCGGTATATTATCACAACTCGAAGAAAGCTTGGCCGATGGAAGCATAAAATGTAAATTTCTTCCACCAATAACAACCTCCATACTGCAACCAATGGACCAGGGTATAATCATGGCTTTTAAACGATTATACAGACGTCGACAGCTGAAAGATTATTTAGTTTTTTTTTAGAGCGAGTGTGAAAATGTGGGTTTGCAAACTTTAAAAAATTAAAACACTATAACTTGCGAAAAGCGATTTACAATTTGTCTCATTCCTGGGCTGAGATAAAGACAACAACTTTGTGTTGCACAACTTTACAAAATATTGTTGGAATAAATTACTCATCCAAGATGAAATGTTGCACTATGACAGTGAAGATGACATCAATTTGGCAGATTTGGCAAACATTATTCGTCAGGCATGTCAGACAGAAAACTTTACAGAAGAAGACCTGGAAAAACTGGGCTTATATTGATCAAAGTGTCCCGGGCCGGGCCATTTAGTTTTGAATGAGGAGGAAATATCAGGATCATTATACGTTTATATAATTATTTTATGTTTTTAGTTACAAAAATGAATTATAATAAATTATATTTATTATTTGCAATCTTTTGTGTTAATAAAATAATTTTTCTTTAATGTTCTTGGATTTTTTCATCAATAGGAACGCGTTTAAGTTCATACAAAAAAATCTCTCATTAATTCGGAAAATTCGTTTATTCGGACTGACCTTCCCCCCCAACCATTCCGATCTCAGCATCCCTCTGAAACTATAGGTACGTATCCAAACTGCTTTTCCAACATTTTTTGCAAACATAATACATGTACGCATACCAAAATCATTGCCGACACTAATACATTTATTTTTTTGCCGTCATATAAAATTTTTTTTATTGGATAAGTAACCTAACATTTTTGTTATATTATTATGTTTGTAAAAGTTATAATTTTACCTACGTAGTTGATGTAGTATGTTAAAAAGATTTATCTGGACGGACTAGGCTTACGAACCAAGTTTGTAGGCAGAATTTTCTTGACTAGATTGGTCGGATACCCTGTTACAACCCTAGACGAATGCTGTTAAATCTTGCCAGGTCTACTAAACTAGAAATTCGAACGTCCTCATTAAATAGTGTTTATTTTATTGTTGTTTTCTTGTTTTTGGTTATATTATTATTTAAAATGTTATTTTTCGTTGTAAACTATTTAACAAATTCATTAGATGTTTTCGCTTCAAATGTTGAATATTTTCAGAATGATAGATAGGACCTCCGTAATCACATACAGCCAGTTAATATGTTTTGCAACTTTTACCCATAAAACGTAAAGAAACGTTTCATTTAGGAAACAGTGTCACACATTGTGCACATGTGCACACATTGTGGCTGTGGTGTGGTATGGTTTGCGTGACCATAAATAGTGAAATGCAAGAAGGCGATTAGGAAATGTTACAAATGACTAAATAATTGTTTTTAAATTTTATTTTATTTAAAATTGAAATCACATAATAATATAATATTTCCTTGACGTTATTACCCATCCTTTTGACAACTTATCGAATCTCTTGTCGGAATGTGATGTAGCACTTACAATATGATTTGTTATTATTAAACACCCATTACTCACCGATTTATTCGTTCATAATAATGCTCTCATTTGTCAGTATCCTGAGAAAGTTCCTCGATTCAGCCTTTTGGATGCCGCATAGAATTAAACACGTCCCAAAAATACAACTTACACAATTTTGAGAAGCTTGGCCTAGGATCTTATGTCGAGCTGTTGCCCCAACTTTTGCTGTTGTTCATAACCTACTCCTTTCTATAAGATAAACCCACTGCAAAGTTAACTTAAAAACAAGAACTTGTGTACTTATGTTTATTCATTTATTTTTATTTCAAAAAAATATACAATTTGTACTGTCATAAAATATAGAACCTATCACTCTGTGTTTGCAAGAAAAAATGACTAGCTTACTTTAAAAAAGTAATTGATATATAAATATACAAAACAAATATAAATATGTAATTCAAATTTGCTCGATTTCTTATTATATCTACTCATAATTATACAATATTAGTTTTATTATCTCTTTAGTTTGCTCTTTGTAAGGTACATGTTCGTTTTTTTTTTTTTTTTTTTGTCTAAGGCGTATTTATACAACAGAAATATGATTTTCAAATAAAAAATATATAAATCAGCAGTTGCCAAAACTAAACTCTTTCTCATCTAAATGTTAGATCAAATTTTAAGCATACACTTTAAAATTTAAATAATTTTCCGATTGTTGGAAAATTGTGAATTCCTTGTGCCATATGGCATTGGTCCTTACTAATAATCATTTTTAAATACATATAAGTATAGTAGGACAAATTATATCCATCATTTTACATAGCAAATTTATAAATTCATAAAGTTTAATCTGAATGCTAAAAATGATTATTGGTACGGCACATTGCGTTTTTATTATTTCTAGATTCAAAATTACAAGACGATACCAAGATGTATGTATGTATCACAAATCAAGGATCTTTTGTTTCGTAATTTTAAATCTTGAAACTTGTATTAATACTTAACGGAAAATGTTTTTTTTTTAGGAATGCCACTTATGTAGGTAAGTATATCTAGCCAAAACCATTGATAATAAAATGGGGTATAACTAGTTACATAAAAAGTCTATGTTTTAAAGAAGCTTTGCAACTTACAGTGAGCGTCAAAAGTGAGTGAACACCAATGCTGTTTTCATTGGACTTTGTAGTTTGGAAACTATTTTTCTTTAATACCTACATAGTATTTTATGCTGTTGAAATCAAATACGGTTTGTTATTGTTACTATTTCGTTATCATTTTTTTACAGATTGTTGATTTTGTAGGCATGTTTCAAGACCCTCAGAAACCCTTTTAAGAAAACTTAAAAGAGCATTGGTGTTCACTCTTGATGTTCACTGTATATCCCCAATTATTGTCATTACTTGTCATTATTCAGTAAATTGGTCGGTCTCTGTAAATGATCGGCCAACAAGTGAGGCTTAAATTTGGGCTTAAAAATGTGGCTTAAATTAAATTTCTCTTTAGGATATCTACCTGAATCCCTGTAAAACGAACAACAATGCTGCAAGTCCAAAGAACTCCGTCTACTATATGTATATAATTAAGCATACAGATGTGAAGACCTCATGTTGTAGCATAGTAAAACAGATTTGGTAAATAAATATTGCTAGCAATATTGGTTTTATTTACTTAAAAGTTTTGCAATGTCTTTACATCTACGTGCGAGCATCATATGTATAATGGAGTTACAGCATTATTATTTGAGCCATATTAATATGACATTCTACCTCATGTTACTAACTTAAGGCTACACATTTTCATCGCAAACGTGCCCCCATAGGTGCCCGTTCCGATTTGTTTATTGTTACCTACTAAAAAACAATAAAAATGATTCATTAGATTTTTCAATATTTTGAATTAGACATTTTTTTTACTGCTTGTAACGGAAAGTAGGCAAAGACCTAATGCTATTTTATAATGAATTTATAAGATCCAGAACAATTTCATTACTTAATATGAAGTGACAAAAATTCAGATTTTACTAATTCCAACATCATAGCCGAATGTTAATACATACTGCCGAAAAGATACATAAGATTCGGTTTCTCCTTTGATTAGTCAAGTTATACTGAAGTTATGATATAGATATTAATAAATAAATGATCGTATCAGATTGAATATGAATGAAAAACGTTTTTGAATGATATTATTCGATACAAATCTTGAAAGGTCTACTTCAAAACTGGAGCAAGAATCGATATCAAAAACCCGAAAAGAGTTAAGTGAGTCTTTTTAAAATTTCGTCAAATATATCTACGCGCTGCTAGACAAGTTATTTTTTGTGAATCTATATAGTGTCAACCTATTTGTGTCAAATGCATTCTTTATCGAAACCCTGCAAAAAAACTCAGGGAACCTTTTCAAAATATATATATAGATAAGGTATACATAGCTTTAAATGAGCGCCCTTCTATATTTGATGGTACATATTTCAAAAGGGTTCGCTGAACGTTTTTTCGATCTTATACAAGTTTTTTGGTTAGACTATATAGTTGCGCTCCAATGACTTGGAAATGATTGCCATTTAGCCTGTCACTTCAAATATTTTAATCAATTAATTAACAATTAATTAAAGGGTTTCCTATATCAATTTGGTCTTGGATATCCCAATTAGAATCCATTTAAGCTTTGGTAAAACATTTCTAATTCAAAAAAGGACAAAAGCATTGAGTTCACTATAATATTACTATATGTGCAACATATTATTTTAGCTCGGCATTATTTAAGAGAAAGCAATAAAGGATTTAGTTCGACATAAAAAAAAACACGGTGCTCTTGGCAGAAAACAAAAATTAATACATTTTTGTGTTTCTATTCAACGAAAATAGATTTATTTTTACGGGTCTTACTCTGACACAGCTCTGGATAAAAAGCACATTTAAGTTGAAGGTTAAAAATGATTATATTGGTAAGGCGCAATGTCATTAGGGAAAATTCATTCTGTGGCAAATTTCCGACTTTCTAACAACTTTATGGCAAATATTTAAGGCTACAATTTTTTCGTCTACAAATAAATAGTATTTGTCAGAAAAAAAATTGGAAACGTCGGCAAAAACCGAAAAAACGTCTCAAATTTAATAGAAATCGTCTGAAAATAAATAGAAATCATCAGAAAATCAGATATTGAAAACGTCTGAATACAAATAGTAATCGTCTGAAAAAGGTGTTCCTTCTACCAACAATGGAGTACAAGTAAAGAATAAGTCCATAAAAAAGAAAAAAACATAGATGAATTTTGAGAATCGTCGTTGCGGTCTTTAATTCTTTAAAATAAATGTTTTCAGACGATTTTTATATCTTTTCAGACGATTACTATGTATTTGTTTTCAGACGAAAATGTTTTTATTTAAGCTACGCTAACTAAATTCCAATAAAATCTGACTAAATATTTTCAAGTGTCAAGTGACAAACCTATTTTTTCGTCAAATTTGTATTTTCCAAGCAATAATGGCGTAAGAAAAATTTGCGGTAGTAGCAAAATGTCATTTCAAATCAACATCGTTTAGCTCCTACACAGGGTCTAATTAGCAATTATTATCGAATTCATTTCAAAATTTGTAATTAGTTTTTAAAACGGTAAGACAATGGCAAAACCATAACCAATTTTTTTAACTGGAACTGTTTTTTTTTTACTTTGTGTTGCCGCTTTAAATTAAATACCAAATTCACTCACAAATTTTGAACAGTATTCAGACAATTTAAAAACATACGCACGGGCGCACGGGCGTTCCAAAAAGAGTGCCTATATTTCTATTTTTTAAAAGCGCACTGCACTAATTAAATTGATCACAATCACACACAATGATAATGCTGTTTGCACACAGCACAAGGAATCGAAATGTTCAACAATCGGAAAAGAATTAAATTACCTCACTCCTGTTTTTAGGAACCTAGCATTTTAAGATTAACTATATTCTTATCCTTACAACTAAGCAACAGTAAATTGACCATACCCACTACTATTCATATTATGTTCACTGTAGTCCTTCCATGGCGGTGTTTGTGAGTAAAAGCTGCTACTGTGATGCAAGGGAACTGTTGTTTGATGTTGTTGTTCGATAGAAATACCGTGGTAGGCACCTTGTAATTCGCTACTTCTGAAACTATCGCCGATCGTGTGCGTCTGTCCAGTCTGTTCGTACTGCTGTTGACCCGCATACGCTTCACAAGGATGTTGTGCGTGGTGATATGCGGGCGTTGATGATGGTAATGCTCCAGCTGCGGTTTCGAATGTGTTTTTGAACAGATCAAACTTCTCTTGAGAAAAACCTGCTGTCGATTCAGGTCTCGGCTGCATGCTGCACACTCCATATTGTCGCATACTGCTGTAGAGGTCGAAGGCTCCAAATCCTGGTGTATTCATCATGTGATACGGCCTGGGGTTGACAAAGATCGCGTCAAATAACTCCTTGGTTATTCTCTCACCACTGAGTGTCAAGTTCTGCAATTTCTCCAGATCGAGATTGATTGTCCCACCACTCTCCAGGACCTGCTCCAGTGCAAATATATAATTATGGGCAAATCGTAGGATTTCGATTTTAGTGAGCTTAGTTTCTTCCGGCAATGATGGTAGAGTGCTCCGCAGCCGCTCCAATGCATCGTTCAAAGTGTGCATTCGATTTCGTTCGCGGTCGTTCGCCTTCATCCGACGGAACTTTTTTATCCGCACCACTTGAGTTGGACTCCTGGAGCGCGTTACCCGATTTTTACCCACGGCATACTTTCGTTTCGGTTTTCCCTCCTTGGTGGGAGTTGAGGTTTGAACTCCCAACTTTGGAGCGAATCCGGGAATAGAGTCGGTGTGCGCTTGTAGAATGCCATTGTCAGGCGCGATGTTAGTAGGTGCAAAATCCGTTGGAAAATAATCCACTGATCCCTCAAAGACTAATTTTCGCGGGGCATAGGCGCCATCTGTTGTTTCGAAACTCTTTTCGTAACCACTGTCAAAGGATGAGTCGTCAAATTCGTAAGAACGATCGTCGAAACCACTGTAGCACGATGACATCTCGCAAAATTCGTTATTAAATAAGAAGCGAAAATCGAAAAACTAATCGGAAATCATAGTCCTTTGTTAGAGAATTGCTATAGGTTGCTAACGGACCGCGTCTCGTATTCCAACTAACTTTCCCAAAAGAGTTTTCATTACTTTTATGCAATGACTCGTTTCGGGGTTGCTACTCTTCGTTTGCTTATCACCAAACAACCCTCGTTCGCTGTCACACCAATCGCCGAGGGGGTTGGTCTCTAATGCACGGCCAATAGAATATCTCGAAAGACCTACGATCAAAGGGATTTATTGTGGTGCATTCGCGTTATTCATTTTGGAGTGCGGCTATTACAATTTCCCTTTTATTTCGAAATTATATCGCCCCGGGGCTTATCAGAAAATGCTTTAGGGATGAATTTGTGTGGCGACTCTCTTCCTTTTCGTGCTTAGCACCCCATATTTCAATTTTCGTGTTTTTTTTTTTTTGTTTATAACTCGTACGTATGTACATATTTTATTCATATATATTGAGTTGTGTTATGTAGATGCGTTTCGATAGAGGAAAGAGGGTTAATTGTAAATGTTTACATGGGCGCAAAAACCAACTTGACATAGCTCTAACCGGTAGAACCTGTTGTGGGTAGGAAGTACTAACATTTTTAATGGTCGTTTTGTACATACTTTTGAGGTTTTATAATGATTTCCTAGAAGAGGACATATTGATATGTAGATGATACACCAACATTGACACCTTATTCATAATAAATATTAGTTATGCTGTGGCGTTCGCTCTATCTAGGGATAAAGGATTGATGAATCTACTTTACTTTAGATAACTACTCCTATCATGCATACAATAATCCCATCAATTTGATCACTTAATAACCGATTTATTAACTCGTTCAGATATCAAACCTACCCACAACACGTGACCGACCGACGTTAAGGTTTACACTCTTTTCCGGCAAACAAATCGATGGTGTCGGTGTTAAATTACCAACCGCAAGATATCCTCTGAAGTGGCAACCACGTGTCAACACTTACAGAGGCCCACCGTCCGTTTTACTAATAATTACTGGTATATTATGAATATAGGTCACGTGCAATATAAGAAGGCGCTGTAAAGGATACAACGCTAATCTGACTGTTGATTTAATTTGCTGCATGTGCCACTGTTTTGCATGTGAATTTAAACGTAATCGATAGACTGTGGTCAATTTTTGGGAGTGATTTCTATGAAAAATATAAACTGTATCACTGTTATAATAATGCTAATTTTATTATAATCTTATTTTATCAGATTATTGTTTAATATGTAGGTATAGAGGACTACTGTGCGAGCGGTCCCAGGCTGAGGAACATTTAGCCCAGATCTCATGCGCCATGAACTGTGATAATTCATTATCACTACTTGTAATACGGTAGCAACTACTTATAATACGAATAGCGCTATTTGATGGCGCTACAGTCGGCGATCTGGGCCTCTCCAGCCAGCTCGTTCCATAGCTATCTGCCTTCTGTTACGCACGCCATGTCGGGTGAGGTGTCCTTTCAACTGAGAGCACCACTTTAGGAAAGGTCGTCATGGGGGTCATGACCATACCCAAAACTCCAGAGAAAAAAAGAAAAAAAGATTAAACAACTGAAAGGAACTACAGCTATGAGTTAATAAATTCGCTGTCAGCTCGAGTTTACCAACGAAAACTAATGTCGATTTCCACTGAGCAAGCATTTTTTCAGAGTCAGATCAGTTTTTCTGCTCTAGAAATCAGGTGTCTGTTAAATTCGTTTTACATTGGGCGGAAAAAAACCCATTTTTTAAAGATTCAGATCACTTTTGCGAATCTCGATTTGAGAGCGAGATTTACACATAGTTTCACCAATACCAAAACAAGTGAGATTTGTAAACACAAATTGCAATAAAAAAAATAGCTGACTGTCAAATAACACACCAACACAAATGCAAAAAAAAGTAACCTCATATCATGTTCCATTGGGGGCAGGAAAAATCTGAGATCCGAGAGCAAAACGTTAAAAGCTCAATGGAAATCGACGACATTAAAGAATAAAAATTCCCCAAAACTAGAGTTAAAAATGTATTAAACGTAAAACTAGGTTAAAAGTATTAATTTCCTGGAAGAAGTAGAAGTGTTTTTTTTTTGTTCTGAAAAAGCGGTATAGGTAGGTACTTTTTATTGGTGGTAACGCCGATATTATAAAACTTAATTTTCTGTCTTTGATCACTTTTTAGTGAATGAAATTTATACCGTGAAAAATTTTGTTTTTCCAAATCGATTTAATGCTTTTTTAAAATTTGTTTTTACCTATTACATATTCAATAACTGGCTTTTAATTAAAATTATAAGGCAGCTGCATAGCCAGAGCAAATTTTTTTTACCTAATACGTATACAGCTTTTGTACTGAAAAAAGATACGAGCGTTAGACATCACAGATCTCATCTGATTCGTCCAAGGCTTAAATGCTTCATTTCAGTTTAAGTTATGAATTCAGGACCGTAGATATGTGCATTTCAAATGAAGTATACAAATTAAAAGAAATTAATAAAGTTATACTGTTAATATTAAGATTAGATTCTTTTTTGTATTCCCCACAAACACGAAATACTCCCCTCTAATTCTCTGAAATACTCCTCTCCAAATTAATTGATCCCCAAGTTAACCGATGAAAGAGAGTCCGTGATTTTGCCTACGTGGCTTTTCGGACTCGAGAATTTCATTTGTGCAGTAGATTTTTCAAAAAACAGTAGTAAAACCAATTTTAGCGCAGTACATTTTTTGTTTGTATTGGAAACCTGTATTTAATGTACATATTTAAAAAAAAATTATTAGTTTTTCATAAATCGATCTGTTTGAATCTTTATTGATAACAAGAGCAGTTTCTTTTATAGCGTTTTCAATTGGGCTCGTCAGATTTCTGATTTTGCCTGTGCAATCGAATTCTATTCAGTCGTTAAATTTTAAATATAATTACATATTCGAAATGTGCCCTAGTTTTTAAGTGGTCATTCTAGAATGATATGCGTTAAAAATGAAGTTCTATGACGCTCGAGAAATAGTTAAACTGAAGCTTCACTTCAACCTGTCGCTTTTTCGTTTCATCCGGGGTACGGAATTACGGATGCCTACTGCCCAACAAGCCATACCAATTTTCACTTTAACTTGTTGCTTTTTCGTTTCATTTAAGTTCGGAATTACTGCTTAATGAGCCATTAGAAATTTGATTAGTATTGAACTTGGCGCTTTTTCATTACATTGAGCTTCTTTCATCGAAGTTTCAAATTACATGATACCTAACCGGCATGCAATATGATTTCCTTCACAAATACAGACAAATGTATGATACTTACTCTATACATTATGCCTAATCTGATCACGGATACAAGTACCTAACCCATCCAACTCTTAATTACTGGATATGCATTCGAATCCAAATCAAAAATTTTTCTTTTAACGGATTTGGCACACAGAGATTCCTTCACAGTAAGTTATAGTTTCCTCTTTTACATTTATAAATATATCGCGCTGGAAACCTACCTAAAAAAAAAATATTTTTAACGCCCTATTGGAGAAAACAGTTCAAAAATGATATTATCAATTTTTTAGTTTGTTACAGATCATACTATAGCAGACTGAGCCACTATCTACGGGCCGTAGATAGTACTACGGGACAAAACATATTTCTTAGCTGGAAAATACACCGCTATGATGAGCAACATCTTACCCCTTAATTATGTCCCACAGACCCACACCGCCCAGATGTTCCTATACTGTGCAACATATGCAACCCGAAAGATCGTGAGGATGTGTACCACTTTTCTAGCAGTATGCGTATGAAGCTCCATTCTTACAGAATTCCGTTTGAATATCTTTGGAGTACGTATTCAACTGCGACGGAGGTTGGGACGCATTACAAAGTTTCAAATTGATACGACTAATGGGTCGAGAGTTTAAAAAAGGGCCCCCTTAAAAGGGGTAATCACCAATAACTCGGGCCACAAGCAAAATTTTCAAAATCGGTGTTTTTTTATATAGCGAATTAGCAACCGCTAAAACGCTCCAGCTAGCCAGAGTGCAAAACCCTTGCTAGATGTATATTGTGATTTCAATAGCTAGAGTACAAAACCCTTGCTAATTGTGCATGAATTGCCCGAGTACAATACCCGTGCAACCGTTAATAAAAAGCAAATGCTTCCAAGCTTGTGATTTGGTTTTGAATGAATTTTATTTTCTTATGCCTAACTATTTATATTAATTACAATTATGCTTACGATTAGAATTATGCTTATCTTATTGTTTTTCTTTTACGACAATGCGCACCGTCAGTGTCTGGAGTGAGCGATACACGAAACCTTATGCGTACTCGTGTGTCTACCTGTGCATCTGGGAATCCATGGGATGGGAGCGAGCGATATGTGAAACCTAGTGCGCGTTTGGATAATGTTTTATATTTTTTGTATGGGAGTACCGAGAATTATGGAAAGGTAATGAAATTAGAATAGTGTATGCTGTGGGAAAATGAATGGATAATAAAAATAAAGAATGTGGAAAACTGATGCGGTGTGCTGAAGAAAGTAGTTATTTATTTAGTTAAATCTAAAGAATGTTTTGTATGATTTAACATTCGGAAAGATTGATTATGTTTATTTCTTATAATAGACTACACAAACCGAGTTTGAAGTCGATCGGATGAAAAATAAAAATATTCCCATACAAACTTTGACCCCTCCTTTTACCCCTTTAGGGACTGAATTTCGAAATATCCTTTCTTATTCCTTGTATACATCATAAAGGAAACCTCTGTGCAAAATTTCAGCTTTCAAGAGCAAAGAGTGTGGGCTGGGCGTTGTGAGTGGTAAACTTAATTTTTATAGGTATAATATATAGATTTGTATATAAAGAACACAAATTTATTGTAATGTAATGCTGAGTTTTTTACTGAGAACAATCATCTTCGATGTGGTCCATATCGTCCATGATATAATCTTTACTTACTTACTTATCGGGCTCCCGACCCGTGAAGAGTCTCTGCCTGAGACTCTGCAGCCTTCCATCCTCTACGATCCCGGGCACGCTGCTTCCAGTTGTCCAGACCAAGCGCTCTGGCATCCGCGATGGCTTGGTCTTTGAAACGGATGTTCGGTCTTCCTTGTCTTCTCGAACCTGGGGGCTGGGATTCGAAGATCCTCTTAGCTGGAGCATTATTGTCCATTCGCTCGATGTGGCCGAGCCAATGTAGTCGACGTTTTGGCTTTTTGGACTACATCCACATCTTGGTACAGCTCATAGAGTTCGCAGTTATATCTTCTTCTCCTGGTACGTGCCGATTAGTGTGTTGCAGAACGGTTTAAGACGTTCACACAGTACGTTGGATAGGATCTTGTATGCGACATTAAGCAGGGATACGCCTCGATAGTTCTTGCAAGACATAGGATCGCCCTTTTTGTAGATGGGGCATATGGAGCTGATAGTCCAGTCATCGTAGGGTTGCCAGAAATAATTTGAAGAAAGTAGTTATCGAGCACGAAAATCCCGGACTTTCCCGGACAAAATAGGATCTAAAAGAGAGTACAAAACTAGGACCAAAATGCGCGTATTATTTCGATAGCTACTTCATGTTTTAAGGTCATGTGTAAATTGAGTAATTATTCTCGGCAGATTTTCTGACATATAATGAAAGTGTTGAAAAAAGAAGTTGACTAAACTCAAATATAAAAATAGAGCTTTTTCCTTAGTCAGATACCTACTCCATATTTTTCCAACTTCCAATTTCAATTGGTGGGAAAGGGGGAGAGATAAAGAAAAGCTATTTCTGGGATTTTGGAAATTTTGCTTGGGACCCGAATTATTGGCGACAAAATATATTTCGAATTTTACAAAAAAAATATTGCCAAAACAAAAAAAATTTTATATTTTTTGTGGATTTTTGACGCCTTCCAAATATGATTTTAGTTTTTCTAACATAAGCAAAAGTCGTTCCACTGCCGGGTAGGGGTGAAGAGAAAGTCATAACCTGTTTGACTGGTATAAAAATGCCTTGTATTCTATTTCATTGTCAAGCAATTAAACAAAATATTTTATATTTTTAAGGTGGTTACATCGACTTCAATAGGTAAGATTGCATATTGTGGTGGACATACAACACTAGTATTTTTTTCATTCAGTGTTTTCGAAACTTTCTTTTGTTGATTACCAAAGTTGGTATTACAATAACACACTTTCAAGCTCTGTTCTCTTGATGATGAGTAAATGAAAAACCCGAACAATCTAGAAAGAGTACATGTCCGGGAAAACCCGGACGTCTGGCAACGCTATGTCATCGGGCATGATTCGGTGCATGCTCCCTACCAAAACATCACCACCGTATTTAAAGAGCTCCGCTGGTAAACCATCAGAACCTGCGGCTTTGTTGTTCTTAAGCTTTTTTATAGCTAGGCCAACTTCTTCTATACTAGGTGGTGGAACTAGTTCTTCATTGACTGGACGTGGGCAATCTTCTTGCCCTATCACTCTCTCTACATGATGCCCATTAAGCAGCTGCTGGAAATGTTGCTTAAACACATCTACTATTCCCTGCCCGTCGGTGACTAGGTTTCCTTCGCTGTCTCGAAGAGCCTGCGTTCCGGTTTTGTAGCCAGCAGCCAGTTGCTTGGCTTTTTTATAAAACCTCCGGGTGTTATTACGATCGCGCGACTCTTCGATCACCTTGAGCTGGGAAGCTGCGTAAGCCCTCTTCTTCCTACGCAGGATCTTCTTTTCCTCCCTTCTCCTGGCTCGGTACTCTTCTCTCGCTGCCCTTGTTTTGCGCTGCAGTGCTTTCTTGTGTGCATCTTCTGTCACCTTTTTCCTGTACACGCATTCATTATCATACCACGGGCTCTTTCTCTGGGGTGGCTGGTACCCTACAGTGGTTTCGGCTACCTCCTTGATGATGTCGCGGTACTGGCACCACTGATTGTTGACGTCTGTGGTAGGTGAGTGCACAGAGGAGAGTTTCATGCTCAGGCGCTCGCTGTAGGCTCTGGCTACTCCAGGTGTGCTAAGGCGTCCAACGTCGAATTTCTTCTTCTGGGCGGTTCGCAGCTTCTTCTCGTTGGACAGCCGAGCTCTGAATTTAGCCGCGACAAGGAAATGGTCAGAGTCGACGTTTGCCCCTCGGAATGTGTGCACGTCGAGGATGTTGGATGCGTGCCTCGCATCGATTAGCACATGGTCGATTTGGTTGGCGGTTCGACCGTCTGTAGAGCGCCAGGTTGCTGTGTGGATCCTTAGCCTTGGAAACCTAGTGCTACTTATCACCGTATTACGAGCTGCTGCAAAATCGATTAGTCGGTAGCCGTTGTCTGTTGTCGTTTCGTGGATTCTGTGCTTACCAACTAACCCGCCAAAGATGTTTTCCTTTCCGACTTTTGCATTGAAGTCCCCGAGTACAACTTTTACATCGTACTCCGGACAGGCTCCGTAGGCTCCATCCAGTCATAAAACTCCTCCTTGATGGGATCTTCAGCCTCGTCGGTAGGGGCGTGTGCACATATTAGGCTTATGTTTTGGAAAGTAGCTTTGATGCGGATCACAGAAAGGCGGTCACTTATCGGCTTGAAGTCAATAACTTTTGTCCTAAGCCGATTTCCCACGACGAATCCGCATCCTAATACATGCAGTCTTTTGTTGCAGCTGTAATAAATGTCGCAATCTTTTCTTTTCATCATGCCTGATCCTATCCATCGTATCTCCTGGATCGCGGTTATGTCTGCCTTGTACCGCGTGAGGACAGACTCAAGTTTTTGAGTAGCACCTGGGGTGTAGAGCGTTCGTACATTCCAGGTACATACTCTGATATTATTGTCCGTTGACGTTCCGGGTCTGGTTACCGTTTGAGGAGTTCCATTTTCCGAGGCCGGTTGTGTCTCTCTCATAACTAGTCGTGATTTCCATGGTCGGGAAGTTACCCCGACGGCACAACCCCCAACCTGGAGGGCCAGGCCCTTGTTTTTACCCTAGGACAGCGGGCCGGAAAAACCCGATGTCGGCGCTGCCGTTGACCCATCGAGGGCTCAGTATTGGAAGTCCCTCTCCCTATAGACCTGTTGTTCAAATATGTCGAAGCAACTCATATAGGGATTACACTCTTAGTAGTTCGACCTGACTGGAACTGTAGGCGCCACCGTTGATTCCATCTAGGGAATTCCTCCGCTGCCGCCTAAGAGTAAGTGCCTTAGTGCGAAGACACTCCTCCCCCCTCTCTCGTTCGCTGCCACCAACGACCTTCCACAGGGGTTGGTTACCCCATCTCAGGTCGAGGTACTAGGCACCCACCAGTCACCAACGTGGAGGTGAGAGTAGGAGTTGATAGTGAGAGGCTAGAGTGAGAACGCTTGTGTTCGCATATAATCGCATCACTACCCTTCTACCTACTACTACCAGCATTCTTTGACCCAACATTAATTACACCTCCACACACGCGACTTCACAAAAGCACAATCAAAGTGACCAAAGAACTATTTGGAACAGTGTACATCTGTACATGTACATTAATGTCATTATACTTGGTTAAGGCTTCATCTGCACATAATGTAGATAAGATATACCAAATCTTTATTTAAATGTACACCAATAAACTTGTCCTTCTGTTTTAATAAAATGCACCTACTCAAAAATGTACCTATCTAACGCTATCTATCTTCCATTGAAGCTAACATTATTCATATATTTAAAAAATATAAGAACGTGTCATCATAACAATAAACTTGATTAACCACATCTAAGCAATTTTCACGGCAACCGCTTATCCCAATTTTCGCCACCAATGAATAGTTAATAAGGCATCCAAATCGCAAACAAAAACCTAATCACATTAAAATTCATTTGGTTTGCCCTCTAGAGATGCACCCAGTTTGTATCAAATGTAATTCGTGTTTACTTTGGCATTGTAAACATACTACCACGTTTACCCTACTCGCCTGTACTGTATCTATTTTCTCTTATGAGAAGTCCCGATCCCATACTAAAATGTCATCGAAAATGCAACCTTTGAACATTTTCGCATTCAAACGTCAAAAGCGTATAATCCTCCAATTTTGAAAGCAAACACTTTTCGGTTAGAAAGACCACCGAAATTAGTATCTATAAGGTCTTTGTCACCCTCGAATCTCTTTAGTTTTAAGCAAACGGGCAGACTGAAATGAAGGAGAAAAAGTCCTAAAATTCGAATCTACCCCAAGTAATGATTGATGCATTTTTCTATAAAAACGGCAATTTTGTTAGGGAAAATCCGGGCATTTCGTGTTCATACACAGTAACATACACATATGCATTGCACATTTACTTCAAACAATTCCAACAATTGCATTGTTCCTCGGGCTGTCCAGATCCAGAGGAGAATGAAAATCTTTTTGACATCCTTTATGCCAGGTGCAGTCATGAAAATAGGGTGTAATTTGTTCCACGTACTCATTTCAATTAAAATTCATACGCTTACATATTTTGAAGGATATCGGATTTCAAAGTGTATTTACTTACGCCATCGGGCAAGGATTTTCTACCAACAACAAAACTAGGCGTGCCTGTTCGTTCGACAGAGAGTAAAAGTAAACATCTGAGACCGTTTTGTATTTCCTGGTGGTTTTATTCGGTCGTTGAAATGCAATTAGCCGGAGGTAGTCAATTTTCCGCACTGATTTTTGAGCGATATGCAACTCAATGAGATATAGTTAATCTTTATAGGGGTTGTACTACTACCTTGTGTATTTTGGAAAGCATGTACTAGTTCTACCTAGACCTAATCTCCCTATAGATAAATACTTTTGTTGTATATGACCATAGTTAGAAGGAATACATTTTTGTTTATTTTTTCTGCCACTTCTAGTTCGAAGCTTACATTTGTATTATTGTGAAGTTTAGTCGCTGACCTATGCCTACTCTACAGGTACTACCATAATGGCAGATGTTCAGAGGAACTTAATGAAATTATTCCTCGAAATGCGACTTATGAGCAGGGTTACCAGGTCTTAAGAAAAAAAATCCCCTTTTCTTAACACCAAAATGACTTTTTTTCCCCTTTGAAAAACAAAAAAATCCCTTTTCTGTCCCCGAAGATAAATCTTTGCGTAGCCAGCTTTTGAACTCGGGCAATGCTTCCAACTGCGTGAGATATTTTTATTTTTTTTTTTTGGTTCTTCCTTCATTTCAAAATCCTAAATAAAATGAGAATTATTTTCACTTATTCATTAAGTTGTGCCGCTGTTTTCTAGAAAAGCGCGTAATATTTTGAATCTAGACATAGTGCAAGGACTTACTATTGTCGTTTTCCATTGGTTTCACTCGGGGATTCACTCATTCCGAAATCCAATGGAACAAGAAAACTGCTTCTGGCTGACTACACTCACGTATTGGTGAAACGTCAAAAATTACTACATGGCTGCTGCCAACTGGCTTGTATAAAATACATAAAATGCACTTGTGTAAGTGCTTCTCGAGTGGATTCTGACTTCAAATCGAGAAGCGAAATTCTCTCCTCAGAATCAATAGAAGAGTATTTTTTGCGCCAATGGAACGGTTTCAGAAGTGATTTTCTTGATTCCGGACGCTCCCGGACGCTTCTTTTTGCCCAATGGAAAACGACATATGTGATGGGCAACGCATGCGCTATGGTTTCGAAAAAGAACCTTCATGCATCATGTCATGCCCATGCGAGAATTATTTCTGAAAGTGGATTTTTGGTCCATTTTCTGTATGATCTACCTATCTTCTTTCTATACTCACTCAAAATCTACCTGTCTCTGACACGACGTTTATGGTAAGGAGTGTATGGCCAGACCATGGTAAAGGCCCCGACCCATAGAATCCGTCGCATCCGTTGCGTCGACGGATTGACGTATTCGACGGAACGAACAGTCCCATAGAATCCGTCGCATACGTTGACAGCATACGTTGTTTTCTGCAGAATTTTACAGTTTCTATCTTTATCTCAATATTTCCACCAATGAAAGTGCTTACTCTCACGCTGTGCCAACTGTCAACGGATGCGACGAATAGAAAAGTAGAAAGTAAACCCACTTTATCCGTCGCATCCGGCACGTACGTTGCTTATGGGTCACCTTCCATAAGCTGCTGTGTATTCTATCAATCTGTCAGTCGAATATGTTGCCGCAACGGATGCGACGGATTCTATGGGTCGGGGCCTTAACAGTTTAATGAAATGTCAAAAGAATGAATGCATTCAGAGACCATACAAAAGAAGTGAGATGTTGCATGGGCACGTTTCTTGAGCATGGTTGTTTTTGTAGGTTGTTAACATTTATTCATTCTAAAAAATTCGCTTACTAACTGGTTTTGATAGGATTTTAAGATTTTTCCCCGTTTGGATTTATTTTCCCGTTTTTATCCCTGTCCACTTTTTTCCCCTTTTCGTCTTAAAAAATCGGCAAAAATGGCGATTTTCCCCTCAACCTGGGAACACTGCTTATGAGTACTCTACAAGACTGAAAAGCTTCCTTTCCAGCGCAAAGTACATACTAGAATTTAAAAAACTAAAAAAATACGCATGTTGTGAAAATGTCAGCTCAATTGGTTCGGTTGTTTTCGGGATATAGGTACGTTTTGTTTGTTTTTTGTATGAGAGTTGCAAATTTCTTACTTTATTTCCAATATCTTTTAAAAGGCACCGAAAATGCTCATCTTTGAGAATTTTCAACGAGAATATAAGGAGAACAGTTGTTTTCGTTTATATGTCTGCCCGATTATTTTATTAAATTTTGAAGTGTTCATAAATTATTGGAGATCGTGTCAAAAGGCTTCTTTCTAAATCCAATTATTTTATTGTTTCGTAAAATGTTTACATAAATAAAAAATCAAACAAAAATACAGTCAACAAATGCAATTTTTAAAACAAAAAATGGTGCAATTTAAAAAAGTATAGCAATCTTTTTGGAAAGATAAATGCACCGAAAGAAGATATATTTATTTATATTCAATTAATCCATTCATGTCCAAAAAAGCGTTGTGACAATGTCCTTTGCCTACCAACAGGTTCTTGATGGAGTATACATCCTGTATATAATCATTTACTTCTTCTGATTCAATGCTATCTGTGTTAGACTCAATACGCTGGCAAGCCTTTTTTTTTTTTGGCCTCAACCCTGTTTTTATTAAAAAAAAGATCTGCTACTTCCGTCAAGAAATCTTCATCATTGATATTGTCGTGATCCAATTTCGGGTACAATTCCAACAGCTTTTGTTCTCTACTCATGTATTTGTTATCTGAAGAGAACATCCAATTCCATTAAACCTGAAATAAGATTATTAAAATAAATACCTACCTTCCTTTTGCAATAGATTGAATCGATTCTTACCTTGAATGATACTGTTTAAATTGCCTTTACGGGCCACCATAAAGAGGTTTTATTTAAACCGTTGTGAGAACCTTCAGTCATATTACTAGTTCTGTGTGCTGTATTTTGAATTTACAGATCAAAGGACATTTGTTTTTGTTCCCATAATACTTTCTTCTTACAATATTCATGACAGTTTCAATTACCTACTTCCATTTGCATTGGATCTAACCGCGTTCGGTGGATTTCCTTAATGCTTGATTCAATTACTCACCTGTACACTTCAAGAGCATCGAATGCTTCATCGTTATCAGGTCCTCCTTTTGATTTTAAAAGAATATAAACTGCAGCTACAGCTTTATTCCTCGATATTTGTTCTCCTTCTGCTATACCTTCATTCACAAACCATAATAGATATGTAGGTTTGGGAGCAATTTTGAAAGTTCCGTCAGATACAACGGTTCTACATTCAAAGAATTCAGTAATCAGAAATATTGTACCAAGTACAATTATAGGTACCTACTCCTGAAGTTTTCGATTGGTACACATAAAAAAGTCTGGTTCCTCAGCTAAAGAACGAGATGGAATCACTATTGTGTTCTCTTTAACGATCTCTTTTTCCTCATTAAAAAAAAAATGTATGGTTTCTTTTATGTGCTTTATCAAGTGCAGCTCGGGACTTTTTGAAGTTTCCAAATCCTTCACCTATGTTCTTTGAGGTTACTTCATCTTTGTGCTCACTTAAAAGAACCCTCATTTCGCCATCGTAGGCTTGTTTACTTGTGACGTTATATAAACTCTTTGTGATAACAGCTTGATTTTTTGAAGTTCTGCTCAACGCTACTCCATATTCTTGAAGAGTGTCTTCTCGAAAACATGGTATTCCACAAAAGCCGAGCTCAGCTCGTTGTTGTAGTTATCTAACAAAATTCAATTTAGTTATACAAAAAAAAAATCCAATTGATCTTACATTGGCATATAAATATTGAATTTATTAATATCAAAAAAGAAGAATAAAACCATGATTGCTTATTGAAAAAAACAAAAGCACTCAAGAATCGAATCGCGGGTGCGATAGCCTTACAGCATGCCTTCCTATTAGACAGTGCGAAGTAATATAACACCCAATGCTGATGTGCAGTCTGTTGAGAAAAATCAAATTCTTAGAGCGTTTTAGATCTAGTTTAGGACAAATTTGTTTTGTTGCTACGCTAGACATGTAGTGCCACTTGTCCGCCTAAAACTTGCGATCTCGAAAGCATCCAGCTTGTATTTTTGTTTGCAAATATTTACTTATTTATTTTTAATAATTCAACAAGAAAAGATATTCCAAATCTAAAAATATGGATACAAAAATCTTAAGAACTTACCCAGAAAATTATATTAGATATGTATGTAGAAAATTGAATGTGCACCCTATTTTGACGATGACTGCTGAGCTTTTGCTGTTGTGTTTTACTAAACTACAGACACGTTCGAAATTTTTTACTTAACTTTTAAAGCCCTACACGCAAAATTAATGATGATGATGACTGTCGGAATTGCAATGCTCTGTCCTCTCCTGTCTACTCTACTGTTCTCCAATGAACCTATGAAATAGTGTTGCTCGATAATCCAAAACCGAATCGATACATCGATATTTTATTATCAAGATGAAAATATCGATGCAAACAAAAAATCGACCCAAAAAAATCGACAGTATCGATAATATCGGTTTATATGCAAACTTAAAATTTTCCAGAGTTTTCTATTCTTTTTTATTGAAAAAAAATATTTTTATTGTTTAGTTTAGAGGACTCAATCAATTTCTATTTGACAAAGGAAATAATTCAAGGCAAGAATTTAACTTTTTTATAATGATTCTTGAAAAAAAAAAATACAAGGATATGTAGGTACAGATTTTGCAAATCAAAAAAGCAATAAGATACAAATTTACAGAAAAAAACATCCAATTCTTGTGAATTAAAATAGTTAGGTACCAATTAAACTTTTTTTTCTTCAGAAATATGTAGGTACATAATAAATAAATAGCTTATTTGAAATATTATGTACATTAATCCGATATTGTAATTATAATAAAATGTAAGGTTCTTGAATAGTAACGAGACGTGTTATTATAGCTGGGACAGTGGAGTTTGAGTGCGCAAAAAAATCGGGATGAAAACATCGATGCATCGATAATATCGAAAATAAATTATCGAGTGAAATAATCGATATTTTTTTACGAAAATATCGATGAATCGAGTGATTCGATATATATCGCGCATCACTACTATGAAATTGGAAATATTTTGTAATAGGTCTCTCTCTCGGACAAATGCTACCCAGGGAGGCATGTTTGTGATTGTGATTTGTAAATCCTATGCACTCGTACCAAATAATTACTCTAAGTTTTTTTTTTTATTGATTTGATTTAATTAGCTGTGTAATGACATTTAAAATATTTACAATTCAATAATTTAATTTTTGTTTAAGTTCGAATATTTTACAATCTTTATTAATATATTTCACAGAAAATACTCTGAAATTAAAATAATTTCTTTTACATAGCTTATTACGTTTCTTTTATATTCAAGGATTTAAACCCATTAAAAATAATGCTATTTTGAGATCTGCTGTTTCTAAACGAGACTAAATCAAATCATCACCATTTCGCAATAAATATAAATATATAAATATTTTGACAAATATTCCGGCAAACACTTATTTTCAATTCTGAATACATAAAGCAAAACATTCACTCATATATTCTGTGTTTCACACTGAGCCACATTAATGTATTTAACATTGATTAATGTAACACAGTGTTTTTCAAACTGCGGGTCGCGACCCCCTAGGGGGTCGCCAAGAGTTCCTCGAGGGGTCGCGCTCGCAAGCCGGTAAGATTAATAAACAAAAGACCTGTGCCAAAAAACTTAATATAATAAAACACAAAATTTGTTAGTGCGACATAATGTGAATGCACGGAAAATAACCAAACATTTTTGCTTGTAAAGACTCTGACCACAATGGAAGTTTTGCGAGGAATCCTCTGATTTTGTCTTTTGCATAATGCTTTCTTCTCTCCCTTGGAGGCTCTTATCCAATATGTTTAAAAGCCAGGTGGGATCAGAAAAATGATTCGAATTACCAGATTTTTAATCTTGTAAGAACATAAATAATTCAGCTTTTAATTCCAGAAATCGTGTTAATACCTTACATTTTGACAGCCATCTGACCTCTGTCTGATAAAGGAGATTTTGATGGAGTGAACCCATTTCATCACATATGGTCCTAGTCCTAAACAGCCGACTTTGCAAGGCCTTGGGCCTTACCAATAATCATTTTTAGTCTTCAACTTAAATATTTTTACGGTCACAATGGATAATTTTATATGGAAATTTTCGCCATTGTGAATTCGCTTGGCTTTAATAGAGTTCACAACTCTGATTACATCTTTAAGCATTTAATGCAGAAGTAACACCTTGGATGCCAGAACTTGTCGATGAAGAAAGCAGTGTGTCCGCATGAACCGTTTGGCATTATTTACTGGTGTACTGGTGTATAAATATTGCAAAATATAATTGTTCTCATTGCCTTATTTTGCAACCTCTGCAATGAGTTAAGAACAGCTTGACGCTACTCTTAATCAACGAAATGACTTGCATTTGACCCATGTTTGATATCGAACGGTCCACCAGTCTGAAGAAGACCTACAATAGCAAGAGTCATTTCGGAACACAACGGATCACTAGGAGACATACCCTCTGACTGGATCTCCCAGATTTACAGGGGAGGAATCTATTCTTCACCTAATCTGCCGTGGTGGAAAGGGAGCATCTCAATGTTTGTAGTTTTGAGATAAATGGAATTTTAATTTTTTTCTGTTTTCGCGATTGAATGGTTTTGAACATTTAAAAAAACAATTTCTTAAAAAAAAATTATGTTATTTTATTATACGCATACGCATAAGTAAATGGACTTGTGACTTTTTTCTTAGTATAGGCACCAAAATAATAGCTTGAAACTCAATTAAATAACTGAATTGTTGTAATAAGTTGACAATATTTTTTAATATATTTCAAAAAATTATTCATAAAATTATTTTATTGAGTTAGGTGGCCTCCCACAAAGGACGACTATATTAAAAGTCCATTCCATTGCGATACCACATGAAAGGGGGAGATAGGGAAGGTGAAAGTCACCAGAAAAACTCAATTAACTCATTTGGCTAAAATTATTAATAGAGTTAGCACTTCCTGATGGTGGCGGTTTGTCTTAAGGGAAGGACGGAGGGTTACCGTGACAGTCTGCCCCCTGCCTATATTGCCTCTGTCAGTACATCCCCAAGAAGATGTTAGAAATACTTTATTATTATATCAAGTTCTATTTGATTTGTTTGTACACAAATTATTTTTCTTAATAAATTCATTCCCTTTCTATCCTTTCAACTAAACTGTTCGTTCCTTTAGAAGAGAGACTGGTGCGTAGTAGAAACGGGTGTTTGAATCAATCCACTTTGCTGCTTGACACCGTAAGTCACTGTAACGGATTGTCTTCTAGAAAAATACGATGAGTAACCGAAGTCTAACCCCCCGCCTGACTGATGTAGTCAGCTCCTCCAGGTGGCAGTTAATCTTCGGTGACCAAAGCTGTCTAACCTCCCGTTAGAAGCCTCTGACAGTCCGCTTGTATAGAGGAAAGACTGAGGGTAACCGAAACAGTCCAATTTTCTGAGCATGGTAGATATGCCCATTTGCAGTCTTGATTTTGAGCCATTTTTAGTTGGAAATGTGCTTTTAACCTTCACATAAAAATAAAACAGCGAATTCAATTATGTCTCTAACTCAATTTTTGTTTTTTCTTAGGACGACAGTAGGTACTATACTCTGCCCAGACAGACCAAACGACTGCGTCCGGACATCCGCAAAAGGTCCGCGTCTTTCCTTCTGTCTCTTAGAAGAATCGACTGCAGACTGCTTGTGGGCGTCCTTTCGGGCCACCAAGCTTTTGCCAAACACTTAAATGTATTGGGCTTGAGCGACACCACCATCTGTCCTGCTTGTGGAGAGGACAACGATACAGCGGAACACTTCCTCTGTAGTTGAACTGCCTTTGCTCGCATCAGGTGGCGGATCTTTGGGGCTGACGTGGTGTGTGCCGAACATCTAAGCTCTTCATCACTGAAGCTCCTTCTCATCTTTCTTCGAAAGACGGGAAAACTAAGTACAATAAAGTAAGATGTCTGTTTGCCAGAACAATGGACCAGTAGCTATGTCTGAGTGCTCCATCGGATAGTAGCAACCTCCGACAAAAGAAGAAAAAAAAACTATACTCTGCCAAGCTCCATCAACTTGAAGAAAACTATACATTTAGAAGAATACCTCTTCCATTCGATTTTGATGCAGATGCAGACACTTGTAAATTATTTTATCCAAGCTCAAATATAGACATTTGTGGTTTCTCTAGGCTAGGGCATAACTCAAGGACTACTTCAAATGTTACAAATGCCCTTACTCCTCATGCATAGCTCATTTTACTTTATTACGATTAACTAACCACTTGTACTCAAACCAGCCATATGATAATATCATAATATGGTATCTAAAAACACGTTAAGGGTGTCCTCATCCTCATAGCTCTTCCTATTCTGCTACCACCGCGAGGGTAGGGATGGTATAGCTATATGGTTGGAAATGTTTTTTATAGACGTGCGACCTATTGTTAAAACATGGATGTAATGTAATAATATTTTGTATATACCCTACTCAAAATAGGTACATACGTAACATAAGTACAACGTCGCAATGCCTAAAATCCAATACAACTGCACTAAGGAAATGCAACAACGTTTTGCATAAATACCGATGTGGACGACACGTGTCCCCAATTATGATACCTACCTAGTTCAACACCCTCGTATTTGTTTTTCTTCATTGATAAAAAGATACGCTTACAAATAGACAGATTTTTAAACACGCAATTGTAGATATACTTATCTTAAAGCCACATGTCACAAATCGATATAATTTAAGTGTTAAAACGTGACTTGCACGTGTCATTCAGTTACTCTAATTCAAAAACAAAACAAAAATCCTCTTAAGTGTTTTAATAGTGCAATCCTACTTATACACTGCTTAAATTACAAGCGCACATGGTCAAAAATACAGATGTACATATTTCAATTTCCGAAAAGTTCTAGAGATTAAAAACGATTAAAAAATTATTGCAATATTGAATTTTTTTTTTTTTTTTTTTTTTTTCAAAATTTGCATGCATAGCGCATAGGAATATCTACATATACCAGTAGGTGTAGAAAGAGTATACCACTACGAGTATCAGCTACACAGTTCTTTTTTATAAAATCAACAATTTTAGGGAAAACTAATAACTTTTCTTTTCAATTTTAATATAATATCACACTTTCAAAAGGAGACTTTAATCTTTGTTTGCCAATTTTTGCGCCCAAATTATTTTATTTCATCAGCGAGTACTTTAAAGTTTGACTTTCTTTATAGACAGCAATGCCGCAATAAAAGCCATTACTGCACCAGAAATCAAATCTAAGAGCAAAACACTCTGGGTTACCACATGAGAAAAACGCGCTTGATGGAGGAGGAACTTTGCAGAGACTGTGGTGATGAGAGAGCTCTTGAGGACACAACCCACTTCCTATGTCACTGCCCAGGTCTCCAACACAACAGGTATAAATTCCTAGGAAGACACTTTTCCTAAGAATTAAATCCTCATCAAATCCTCATTATGGTTTTGTATAGGTTATGTAAGAGCATTGACCAATTTAACCTAACTTTAAAGTCTTAAAATTTGTTTGTAGATATCTGATTCATTGTTTAAAAACATAATTTTGGTCTTTTCCTCAGTCAATTTTAATTTCTTCATTTGAAGGCATTTTTTAATGTTTTGTATGTCCTTAGCTATATAATTTTATTTCACATATGTGTCTGCAACAAATAGCCACTCAGTAAATAATATTTAATATTTAATAATAGGTACATTACTAGTAACATCTATTAGGTCAGATACTTCGTTTTTTAATGTTACCTGTTGCTTTTGTCCAGTTTGGGAAGATTTGAACCATTTATACTCTGTTTCTAAAGTCATAGTTTTCCAATATCCTATCTACAGTCTCAATATTTATTTTTATTCTTAAGCTTTAATAACAAATAATTAATTAAGTGCTAATAGTACAATATTTTAAAGCACTGGCTACCAGGGTTTTCGGCTATACATTTTATATAGATCTATAATTTATTAACTAGTTCTAATGTAGAAAATAGGGAATATACTAACTTAATATTATGTAGGGAGGCAAGTGAGAGGAATTGGGGTAGTTTGAGGTTGGGAGATAAACTACTTAATTTAGCTTGAACGGTGGGGCAATCATAAACTATATGTGTTGAATGGAAAGTGTTTGGGCGGAGTTGCAGAGGTGGCATTGGGGCCGGTAGTCCTTGGTGAATAAATGTCCAGGGGTTAGCAGAGTGTGGCCCAACCTGAGCCGAGTAAAAGGTTTTCTCAAATTACTCTCTACGTCATGCGGGTAAAGAACTGCTGTACCGTCCGGGTTAAAAGATTTGTATGTGAATCACTCTTCTTTTTGTTTTACTTGTGAGTAGGCTTGGATGTGTTTTTTTGCATCACTTTTGTTAAAGACGAAGTGGGTGTGTAAAGGGTCGTTACCCGCATTTCTTGCTTCTGCATCTGCGTCTTCGTTCCCTTTTATTCCCACGTGTCCAGGAACCCATAGGAGTTGTATGTTCCCTTGGTTCCTGATTAGTTTGTCCCGAATGATTACTATAATCGGTGTTTTATTTTTGCTATTAGAAATCGCCATCAGGGTAGAGAGGCTGTCGGTGCAAATTATTGTTTTTCGTTTGTTTACGGCCGCAAGAGCATGAGCAATGGCTGTGGCTTCCGCGGAAAATACCGATGCAAAGTCGGGTAGTAGCCCTTTGGATAGGGTATTACCATTCTCGTCCACGACCGCAAATGGCACGCAGGAAGCTGTCTTCGAACCGTCGGTAAATATGAACCTCCAATTGTTGGATTTGTATGTTCCCAACATCTCTAAGAACATTTTTGTTTGTTGACAGTATCCGGAGTAGAACTTTTATTAAACGTACGAGTATGAAGTGTAAAGTTACCACCATTTAACTCCCACGGTGGAGCAGTTTTCGGGTTGTTAGGATGGTTTGGTAGTGGAATTCCCATAAGTTTTCCTAATGCTACTGATTTTTGGATAGTTGACAGTACTTTAGGTGTCCGAGGTATTGTGTGGAAGTTTGTGGTAGTCTTATAGATTGTAGCATTTTGGGATGCGGTAATATTCAGTAAAGCCATTGCTGTAAGCACTTCTACCCTGTGGTGGATATCAGTTAGACCAGATTCAGCCATCATGTTTTTGATTGGTGTGGATCTAAGAGCCTTTAGACTGGATCTTATTGCGTGGTAGAGTGGTTGAATTAGTCTGAGTGATGATCTCGAACACTTTCCATATATGCTAAGCCCGTAGTCTATTTTAGGTAGGATTATTGAACGGATTAGGGTAATTAAGGTGTTCACATTACAGAAACTTTTCTTATAGCGCTTAAGTATTTAATGATATTGACCCTGGTAGACAATTTTTGTTTTAAATTGATACAATGATCTTTAAAACTAAATCTCTTATCAAATGTAAGTAATACCAAGAATAGATAAATTATCAACGTTTTTTACACTAGTATTATCTAGATTAAGTACAGTGTTCTTAGAACAACTGGTTTTTCTACAAATATGTAATATTTTGCATTTTTCAAATTAAATTTTCGCACCTGAAGCTTTGCCCCAGGTATTTATGTTCGTTATAAGCGAAGAGAAAAGTCTGCCTAATGAGTTTAGGTCTTACCATATTTTACCCGAAACTTTCTGAAAGTCATAAAGGATTTTTTAAAGTTGAACATTTTTGGGCCGATTTTGCATTCAACTAATTTATTTAGTATATTATGTGCCCCTATCCTATCAAAAGCTTTTTCAAAGTCAATGGACAGGATGGAGACATGATTTTTCCTTAACAGGGCTGTAGATATATAGTGGTCAATGTGTAATAGGGCATCTAGCGTAGACCGACCAGAGCGGAAAGCTGTTTGACTATTATCTATAAGGCTATTACACTCCAAGAAACAGCTAAGACGTTTTGCCACTATTTTTTCTAGTATTTTGCTTCCACATGGCAGGAGAGAAATGGGACGGTACCCGCTGGGAGTCAGGATGTCCTTGTTGGGTTTGGGTATTGGGAGGACCGAAGACGTTTTCCAGCTTTGTGGAATTATACCTTGTGTAAAGATGTCATTATATAATGTAAGCAGACGTTCTTTACAAATTGTTGGGCTATCATTGAGTAGGTAATTCTGTCGAAGTCCGGGGATTTGCCTTTGGCAGACGAGGTTTGGTCATTCTAACTCTTTTCGGGTGATGGGATGATCGCAAAGGATAGCCGACGCGCGCGTCGTCAGGGTAGGTGGTGCTAAGCTATTTGACAGTTTCTTTACTTTTAAAAAATCAGAGGGAAAATTGGAATCGTTGGAATAGTTGGACCAAGTCTTGGCGAACAGTTCTGCAATTTGAGTAGGGTTGGATATGATTTGTGTACCCTGGCTGAGAGCCAATCTTCTCTTTGGGGAGTTCCCTGTTTTGGGGATGGCCAAGTTAGCCCCAAAATGAATAGCTCATTGAATTGTTGCTGCCTCCTTGTTGACATTTTTGGAAGGTGTTGTTTCCGTTAAAAAATTACTTACGTGAGTTTGGAACAAGTCCCAGTCGGCTCTATCAGTTATGTATTTGGGTGATAGTTTTTTCTGTATGCTAAAGGTCCCAAGGGTAATTAGGTAAAGATTGGAAAATTATCACTTCCATGAAGTTCGGGGAGAACTGACCATGTAGTTTTTGGCACAAATTGTGGGATACGAGAGTTAGATCAATGTGGGTCAGGGTTTTATGAGTCGAAAAGTGTGTTGGTTGACCGTTATTCAAAACAATTAGGTTGGAGGTTAGTAAAAAATCCTCTATAGTTTTCCCTCTTCTATTAATGGAATGAGATCCCCATAGTGGGCTCCTGGAATTGAAATCAAAGTAACTAACCAAATTATGTAGGTCGTCGGAGGTAAAATTTTGCTCAGGATGTATATTGTATATAGATAGATATTATAAGTTTTATATTCAATGTAATTTCCACTGCAACAACTGAAAACGGGAAAGTACCGTTGACTGGGCACGGTTTATGTGGAATTGACTTGTGTACCAGCAGGCCGGTACCTTGTTTCGCCGCATCATTGGTGTCAATAGGTCTGTTTTTTTCCACATCTATCTCAATGAAGTAAAGTAAAGTAAGATTTTTAACACGCAATTACAACAACTACGAACTGTTTGACACTTTCGAGACTCTATTTAGTTGTTGTAATTGCGTGTTAAAAATCCTACTTTACTTTACTTCACTGAGATAGATGTGGAAAAAAACAGACCTATTATTCGGGCTTTTGGACTTTTGCTCAATATACTGGTGCGTCTATTGTGAAAAGTCGCGGTGAGAAGAATTAGTGGTGGAATTATTGTTTCGATCCCGCTAACCAGTCGCTGGGTCATATCGGCCATTAGAAGGGCCGGGATGATCCAGCAACGGATCGGCAGGATCGTCGCTTGGTGTGCATATAATATTCTTAATTGGAGTCATCATCTTCCATCTCAATAATTCTCAAATGCTATTTGAAAATCCAGAAATAGCTACTACAGCAAAATTATAAATATTTATCATGGTATTGTTTCTTATCATTTAAATGGAAAAACAGAACCTTATTACCTTATTACATCGTATAGCGAAATGTATAGCTGTGCGTCTCTAGGCCTATCTCAAATACAAATTGACACACAACATTCTCTGTTACACAGTTAAACGGCATAAAGGAAGTACAAACAATTTTACCGATATACTATACATACCTACCAATTGGTTTTGGAGTATGTAATATCTATTAGTAGGATTATGTGAAAAAAATATTAAAAAAATAATACGTAAATACCATATATTGCTACCAATACCGATAAGTGCTGAAGACTGTTACTACTTATTAAAAGTAGTAACTTTTCGTAGTAGAGATGGGAAAAAAATTATTTTCTTTCGCAAAAAAATAAAAATAAAATAAATAAATAGTTGGCGCTTTTTCAGGGCAATTATACTCTCGGATGTTTGTCAGACCTCAGACGTTCGCGAGAGGTGGCGCAGTGGAAAAAAACCTTAGGATGTAATTTGTGTTTTTCCGTGGATCGACCCCTCGTACAGTAGTTCAGCACACTAACAAGAACCACTAACCCACTGTGCCCAAAAACTGTTTCAAATTATTGGCTGGAACTTCCAATGTACATTATACCCAAACACATACACATTTTTGTGGGGGTCTGACTGACTAGTGAACGCCCAGCCCTAACGATTTCTAAGAACTATGAAACTGACACTTTGAAACCAATTTCTTCTTATGGTTAAAGTGAACAACTAAGAAGATGCCTCATCTTGTTATACCTATGTTGTGGTTTTCATTTTTTGCTCTTTTTAACGGTTTTTTTTTTTTCGAAAAATTAAAGGTTAGTTTCGGAATCGGTATATACCTACGATAAAAACGTCCTGTGAGTTTACTTATTTTAAAATGTTTGTGCATTCAGTTTGTGTGAGGATTTTTTTCGAGCTCTTTTTGTTAAGACACCGTTCAAGCCATGGCTAGACGAAAAAACATTTGGCCGGGCAAACATTACGGAAATCAAGACTGCTATTAAACACTGAGCATTCTCAGAGGAAAATAGCAGCATTTGCAGGAGTGTCAAAGTCCTCTGTGGAAGAAATAAAGAAAAATTAACGAAAATGGGATCCTTTCGCCTATGAGAAATGAGAGCCGTAAGATCTGGAGGAAAAAAAATTACAACGCCACGAGATGAACGTAAAATTAAAGAGATTTGTGTTCACAATAACAAAAAAGTGTAAAGTCCAGACAAAGAGTAAGGAATTGAGATTTCTGACATGACATTTTTGCTGAACAACGGCCAATACGGATTGGACATCCGAATACGGGCTAAAGTTGCGAACGTTCTCAGTCGACTTTCAATAGGTTTTTTTTTTATCTTTTGGAGAAATGTTTTCACGATTTGTCTTGTAGGTCTGCTTTTTCGATGAATCAACAGTTCTGATTTTGTCGGATAAGTCCGAGTTTGTTAGGAGGAGGGCAAACGAAAAATTTAAAAATGAATGCATAGAAGGTGTGAAACACATACATTGATCATTATGATGTGGTCAATCTTCTATCATCAGTGGGCAAGGAACTGGAAGTCTCTACATTGTTGAAGGAACCATGCGCCAAGACCAGTAAATTCAGGTCTTATAAACAAAAATTGTTGCCACAAGTGCAGGAATGATTCCAAACGGCAATTTTATCTTTATGCAAATTAACAATTATCAAAACGCAATTAAATTTTATAAAAACAGAACAAATTTTATTCACAACAAAATCTATTATTATTACGTTACTATTACGAGTTGCAATGATGACTGTCCGCTCTGGTTACCGTTGATGTCCCTTTTATAGTCGATTCGGGTGTGTCGCTCGGTGACCTTTCGCCAGATGTTCTATGATGGTTCTCACGATCGTTTGTTATTGTTGATGGGGGTCGGATGATGCAAGGTGTTGTGTTGGTTTTACGATCGTTCGCCAGATGTTTTCTCGCGATCGTTATCTCGTTCCCAAATAGTGTGGGAAATCAATTCAACCTCCTGCTTTGCTGTATTTTTGTTGTTGTTGTTGTTGTTGTTGTTTGAAAATGGATAGTTCAGTGGGAGAACTAGAGTGTTAACTCCCCCTTTCCTTTAAAAAGCACGCCCCGCAGCTTCGTATTGCCGTACAAGGTTTTGTATTTTTTCGGCTCTCTGTTCGAGGAGTTGTTCTGGGGTAGGCTTATGAGTTCTTCGTCTGTTCAGAGCAACTATAAATGTTATTACGAGGACAGTGAATGAGACTAGTCCAAGAGTAGAGATAATAGGGCTTTTAGTTGCTTCTATCAATTTCGTATTTATCGATTGTGAAGGTCTTCAGGTAATTCTGGATCAGGCGTGTAGGATTTTCGTACAATCTTCCATCGATCGTTGTATTAATTTCAAAATTTACAAGGTAGACGCCCTTTAAAGTGTTATTCTCCACGGTATGTTCGCCAGATATGAGAATGGTTCCATCTTTAATTACTTCTAAATCTAAGTTCTTCTCCTTAATTTTATTACATACTGTTTTCTGATTGTTTAATAGTTCTGATAGACATGTTTGGTTTTTATCTGTTTTGCAGAATGTGTGCTTTAATTCATGTTTACAATTTTGTATATTAATAAATTTTTCATTACATTTGGCTATTTCTTTACTTAAAATTAATTTACCATCCTCTTGGCTTATGGCCCTACTTTCATATAATTTACAATGTTTGTTAATGATGGGGTATTTAATGTAAATTATAATTATTCCATTTTTTTGTAAAATCTTAAATTTAGACATATCAATTAGGTCGCTTATAGTAAAAGTTTTAATAGGTTCATTTTTTACAATTTTGTTTATATCATCCATATTTAATATAGCTGGATTTAAAATGTTTAGCTTGGCTAGAGTGAGTGTGTTTATCAAATTTTGAAGTTCAAAGATAATTAACTTGCATTTTTCGGAAATAAGTTCATTTTTAAAAACATGTTTTACAGATTTGATTGCTTCGAATATTTTAGAATTTGTTACAAATTGTTTATTGTTGTTTATTAATTAATTAATTAATAATTAAGATCATTAATTTTATTCTCTATCGTAAGCACATCATCATGGTCTGGGGTACCAGCTATCCATTTCCAGATAGTTCCTATTCTTTCGATTGCTCGTTTAGAGCGAGAAACCATAAGTTGGTCTAAAAGCATTTGTATGATATTGAAATTGTTATTATGTGTGTTATACGGCAGTGAGTCGGTTGGTTAGGTTAGGTTTCCTTGTCATGAGGCTGTTTCAACGATTCCTTAGTTTTGTCAAGAAAATCTTGGAAATAAGGCAAGTTTGTTACGTGGAAGATGCTTGAAGTATTTTCGTATAGGAGTGCGTCCCCAGTTTCGATTAACACATAGTTGTCTCGAGTGTAGTCGATGATTTCTGCATGAGTTGTTATCATGAATGTTATCAGAAGGGTGATAATGTCCATTGTCTGAAATTAAAATTTCAGATTATCTTTGTGGACAGTTTTACCATTTTTAAGTTTGACTTTGTTCCCTAAATCTTCGGATACCTTCCGAGGTTTATACTTGGGTTGCAATTTGCCCCAGTGGGCACCTGTAGTCTTTTGATACACCGTTTCATTGGGTTTGACTTCTATAGATTTCCGTTTTTTATTAAGGGCTTCAAGCATTTTATCTTGGGCCATCGCTAGTTTTAATGGAACATCGGAATGATTAATTCTGTTGAACAGAACTTCTGCGGGTTTCTTCTCTGTAGAAGAATGAATAGTTTTATTATATTCTTTAGCTGCTCTAATGAATATTTCAACTGGATCTAATAATTTAAACTCTTCTTTAACGCATCTGGCTATCTCCTGAAGGGTACTATGAGCTCGTTCCACTTGGCCATTGGTCGTACTGTGGTTAGCTGGTGTATAGTATACAGAAATTTTCGATCTTCTCATTAGTGCTACGAAGGAAGCGGAGGTAAATGTGGGATCTTGGTCGCAGACTAAGTTTTTGCAATCAGGAAATGCTTGCAGTAGTTCGAGAACTTTATTTTGCATTTCTTGACGATTGTCTAGAATTTTTAAAATTAGGAATTTCGAATATGCGTCGATGCATGTGAGAATCTTTATTTTTTCTGCAAACATTACATCAATATGTACGCACTCTCCCTCTTTTACAGGAATTGGTGCCTCGCCAATTGGTTGTTTATTAGGATGCCTATCGTATTTATTTACGTTGCATATCTCGCAGTTCCTCGTGAATTGTTGGAATTCGTCTGACATACCAGGCCAATAATATTTATCAATAACTTGTTTAAGGTTTTCTCTGAAGTTTCTGTGGGCGCGAGTGTGCGTTTGCTCGACTATTGATACCTGATCATCTTTATTAGAAATATCGTGGGCAAAATATTTTGCCTGAATGAATTTATTCTTGAAGCACTCTTTCAAAATGTTTTTGATTTCATAGATTGTTTCGGGGGTAGCAAACAAGGCTACTAAACCTTCTTTTATAAATTCCTTGAATATAGGTATCAGGTCGGAAGGTTCACTATATGTGATGATGTGTCTAACTTTTGTAGGGAATGGTTTAAGATGTTCGTGAATAGTTGCTATTCCTTTCTCTATTATTATCTGTTGGTTAAACTGGTTTAGAGGTCTATTAATCAATTCAATTTGATATTCATCACTACTTTCGGCTGAGTGCTGAGTGGCTTCAGAAGAGCTGTCCGAAATCTGGTTTAAATTTTGTCTGGATAGGGCGTCAGCCACTATGTTTCTAGTTCCAGGTTTATAGACCATTTTCGGTGCATGTTCTTCAATGAGAGCATGCCAGCGTTTCATTTTAGCATTAGGGTTTCTGGGTGAAACCGCAAATGTTAAGGGCTGGTGATCTGTATGAATCTCTAAATTTGTCACTCCATACAAATAATTGCGTAAATTTTTTAGAGCGAAAACTATGGCGTAGAGTTCTTTCTCGTTTGCCGCATAATTTCTCTCATGTTTGCCTAATGTTTTGGATATAAAAGTAATAGGTTTTCCATCTTGCGATAAGACCGCTCCGATTGCGTCGTCAGAAGCATCGGTAGTGAGGACAATTTTTTTTGAAAAGTCGGGCTGGGTAAGTTCAGTCTCAGTTATTAGGTGGTCTTTAAGTGTATTAAATGCTTGCACTGCATCCGCATCTAATTTTATATTGGTCTTTTTTGCCATATGGGTAGACACTTGCCCGCTCTCGCTTTGGAGATATTTAGTTAATGGCTTAGCTATGCTTCCATAATTCTTTATAAATTTACGGTAGTAACCAATCATGCCTAAGAAACTTCTAAGTTGACGTAAAGTCGTTGGTTCAGGGTATTCTTTGATTGTTGCTACCTTGTCCGGGTTTGTTTTGATAACGTTATGTCCCACGACATAACCTAAGAAGTCTACCTTTTCTTGGTATAACATCGACTTTTCAATTGAAATTTTCATATTCGCGTTTTTAAGCACTTGGATTATCGTGTCCAAATGTTGTGTATGTTCTTGAATACTATGGGAATACACAATTATGTCGTCTATATAGACATGACATATTTTGCCAATATATGGTCGGAGAATGTCGTCCATTGCTCTTTGAAAAATTGAAGGAGCATTCTTCAATCCAAAAGGCAATCGTATGTATTCGTACTTGGCATTATTGACAGAAAAGCTTGTTTTTTCTATGTCGGATTCCTTCATCTTTATCTGATGGAACCCTGATTCTAAGTCTAACGTGGAAAAATATTTAGCTTTTCCGAGATTGGATAAAATTACATTGGTATCCGGTATTGGATACTTGTCTGAAATTGTATTTTCGTTCAATTTCTTGTAGTCGGTAACTAACCTGCTTTTAGGCGAGCCATCTTTATTTGTACCTTTTTTCGGTACAACCCATACAGGGCTATTGTATGGAGATTTGGAAGGTCTAATTATACCTTCTTTTAATAGTTTTAGCACTTCGCTGTTCACAAAGTTATTTGCGGATAAAGGGTACGGATATTGTTTACTCCAGATTGGTTTATCGTTATTGGTGCGAATTTCTGCCAAAACGTCCGTTCTGAATGGTAAAGTAGTATCAATGTTACTATGAATATTTTCTATTTTCTTCATCATTGATTCAGAAAGGTAATCCGTATTCTTCTCCTGAATATTATTAATTTTAGTTGAATCGTTAAAATAAATTTTCTCCTTCTTGTCGCCGTAGCTAAGGATACTTTTTTCGAAGTCTATTTTAGCGTTCACTCGATTCAATAAATTAGCTCCGATCAGAGCTTCATATTCTAAATTTTTTAAAATATAGAATCTTGTTTTTGTCCCCAGAATTAGAGCTTCATGACAAGAATCTATTATGGTCTCACCATTGACTGTACATACTCTTTTTTTTACGGGCAAAATTATCTCATCGCTGAGAATACCAGATTTGCAGTAGTTGCAGCTAGCTCCGGTATCGATGAGTATTCTTATATTTTTATTGTTTATTCGTCGGCGCGGCGTAAGTGGGGTAGCCCCACTCTTCGCCTAAAAAATCAACATCTTCGTTTAAATTGTTGATTCTCTCATTTTTTTGTGGGGGAGGTTGAGCAGAGTATTGTGCTTGTGCACTCGGTTCTCTCTCTCGTTTAAAGTTTGGACGCGTATTATTGTTGTGTGTGTTGTAATGGGGTGTTTGCCAGTGTGGGTTTTTGTTATTATTATAAAAATAATTATTGTTACCACGGAATTGGTGGGCATTATTTGTCTGCTGATGTATTTGTTTGAATCTATTCAGTTCGTGAGAACTGATAGGTTTGTTAGCGGAGCTGCCGAGAACCATTGGTTCACAATGCTGTGGTAACTGTCTATAACCATTGCTATTTTGGTGTTGTGGAACTTGGGCATAATTATTCCGTGTAGGAAAACGCAGGACGTTAGAATCTCATTTATTTCCCCCTTTCTGGGAACTAAATTGAAGGGCGAAATTTGCTCTTGTTTTATTACTTTCTAATTCCTGAGCCTTGGCAAGAGCGTTTGGCAAATCTTCTGGATTTAGTGAAAACAATATATTTGCCAGTTGGCCATTTAGTCCCGTGATAAATATGCGCAGCGCGTTTCTGCGATGTATGTTATTTAATTCTAAAGTAACTAGAGAATTAGATCCGTGTGTCATTATGGTTTTATTAGTTAACAGTGTTAGTTTTTGGTTCACTGTATTGTAGAAATCTAACAAGGACGTGGATCCTTGTCGAAGGATACTCAATTCTTGTTCTATAACATGAGCAGGGCGTTTATCCGCATAAGCAAAATCGAGACGTGCTATGATCGCATCGAAATTTAGTACTGTTCCGTGATTGGTGAGTACATCGTTAGCGTGGTCAGTGATTTTATTGCGGAATATTGTCAATGCCGCGAAATATTTTTTGCTTCCTATATCGTATAAAGATATAGAATTGTGAGCAGCCTCTCGCCAACTCACATATGCTGTTTGAATTCCAGAGAATTCGGGAAGTGACTTGATTACATCAAGTGCCTCATTACAGTTTATCGTAGGATCGATAGTCTGTACTTTATACTCCGTAATAGAGCTAGTAATTCCCATTGATGATATGAGATTCTCTAATTTATTAATATCCTTTTGGTGTTTATTTTCTTGTTCTTGGAATGACCTTTGAATAGACTCGTTATTGAGTGTTAAAACCTTCGCTATAATTTCATCAACTGTTTGTTGATTTAGAGTAGTACCAAAAGCCATTTCTGTTTTATTTTCAAGTTCGGAATCTGATTCTAAATCGTTTAATTTTAAACAAGTTTTATATGGCTTAAAATATCTGTTTTTAGTTTTTCTAAATCTATCCATACAACACTTTTTTCTCTTATAATCTTACAATTCTTAAAAATATTTCTTACTATTATTTTCTCCTTGTTTCTGGATACTTTTCCTGGTTTTCAAAGCTGGATACTCGGTCGTCTCGATCTGATGAATCCTTTTGCTTTTATTCTTTTTGATTTGCTCTTTCCTCTGTCGTGCGGAGTACTTTGGCTGTTTATTTGGCGATGCACTGAGTTTAAGTTTACTTTATTTTTTCAACTTTAATTAAACTTGAATATCCCGGTTGAGCCCCCAATTAACAATTATCAAAAGGCAATTAAATTTTATAAAAACAGAACAAATTTTATTCACAACAAAATCTATTATTATTACGTTACTATTACGAGTTGCAATGATGACTGTCCGCTCTGGTTACCGTTGATGTCCCTTTTATAGTCGATTCGGGTGTGTCGCTCGGTGACCTTTCGCCAGATGTTCTATGATGGTTCTCACGATCGTTTGTTATTGTTGATGGGGGTCGGATGATGCAAGGTGTTGTGTTGGTTTTACGATCGTTCGCCAGATGTTTTCTCGCGATCGTTATCTCGTTCCCAAATAGTGTGGGAAATCAATTCAACCTCCTGCTTTACTGTATTTTTGTTGTTGTTGTTGTTGTTTGAAAATGGATAGTTCAGTGGGAGAACTAGAGTGTTAACTTGCATAATTCTGCACGTTGTCACAAGGGCAAAAAGAGTGACAGTCTTTTTTACAGGAAAAAAAATGTCGAGGTTTTGGAATGGCCGGGAAACTCTCGAGACCTTAACCCCATAGAAAATCTTTGGGAGCTTATTTAGAGAGAAATGGGAAAAGAAAATATTACAAATAAGCGAGCATTGATCGAACGCCTTATTGAAATGTGGCATAGTAGCGAAAAGATTAAAACGAATTTCTTAAAATGCATTCAAAGTATGCCAAAAAGGATTGCGGCTGTTATAGCAGCTGAGGTGGAGTTTCCAAAGTAATGAATGGTTCTGTGCGCCAAACTTAAGCACTTGCACTATATTACAGCAGACATAGTCGACCATCTGAGACCTCTATTCGCCGTATTGTGGACCGTTTTTACACAACAGGCTTGATAAAGTGGTTGAAAACTTTGTCTCTCGGATGACATTCATGATTCATCAGATCCACCTGAGCTGGGGTGAGCATATGCCCGACGTTGTGTTTAAAAACTAATTGCAGAATTCTATTTTTTTGTTCTCTTGTTTTCTCCAAACAGTAACAATTAAAAACAACAAGAGTATTGCAAATATGTAAATTGAATTGAATTGAATGTACCTATTCTCTGGATTTGGAAGGCTATTTAATGAAATTTCATGTGTTTTCTTTAAACTTTCTTTTCAAAGTTAGTACTGGCTTTAAAAAAAACACCCTTTACCTGTTTGGTGCGTTCGTCTGACTGACTTTCTGATAGTTTCGTAACAAAAATACAAAATTGAGATCTAATTGAATATTCGTTATATTTATTTCTGAGTTGAGATATAGGTAAAATAATATTTAATAAAATCACATTTTTGTGCCATTACATGTCATCAGTACAATACAAAAAAAAAAAACACGGAACAATGCAAAATCTTAAATTAATATTCACTTAAAAGTATAACTATGGTAAGATTAATACCATTTGCTTTCATAATACTAGGAAGACAAAATAAAACAAAATATCGCAACTTAAACATTAAGAAGTATTGAAATATTGAACTCGACCTTCAAATATTGAAAGATATATCTTTTTGAATTAAAAAACATTTCCTACTATCTTAAAACGCATATTTTAATTGGGATTATATAAAGGATTATTAGTTACGTCTAATAATTGATTTCCTGTAGATTCGATCATTGCACGTAATGCTATACTGCGCTTCTTTGAAACAGCTTTGCGCAGTGTCACTTCGAATACATTCGATTCGTCAATGTTATCCATAGCCAGATGTCGTTCTTTAGACAAATCAGTTTGATAGCCACTCAATAGATCAGACCGACCAGCGGTAGCATCGGGTGGGAAGCACTGAAGCAATTCCTCGAATGAAAACTCCTCTACCAGTTTATTGAGTATGTCTGAAAGAGAAAAGATAATCTTTATATATATAATTCTTCTGTACATGTTTGTAACCGAACTCCTCCTAAAAGGCTGGACCGATTTTAATGAAATTGTGTGTGTGTGTTTGAATGGGTCTAAGGATGGTTTAGATTCACAATTGGACCCGATAAGTGGCGCTGCTTTGAGGATGAACGTCCTGTCAGCAAACTGGGAAATTAATTTAATTATTCATGCCATGCCGTATGCTTTTAGCAGTCGATGGTTTTTAGTTTTTACTACTTGCTACACATACACATCATCACTTCTTCCAAGCAAACCACTGATACCAGTAAGATTACCCTAAGTTGACTTTTTTCGGATTCTGAGTTGACAAAATGTATTTTTCTTCTTTATTGTAATGTCCAAAGTAGTCAAAGTATGGTAAGTATAGTTAACTTCAGTTCCGAATACGCACATGCATTAAAAGGCCACACAAAAAAACCACTCACGCATCCAATACATACCAGTAATAAGAGATTTCCAATTCGGCAACACGTTCTCTTTGCTGATTATTTTCCTTAAAAGTGTTTCCCATTGTTTTGGAGCAAATCCATGCGACTAAAGGTACAAAGAATTACATAAATACATACACATAATCATCTATCAAATCAACTTGCCTTTCCAAACCGCCAAACAGTTTCTGGTGAGAAGTGAATTAAATAATTGACAGACAAGGCTTTAGGCAAAATGATTATAAGAAAGCTGTCAATGCCAATCAGGTTAGGAGTCTTCTGAACGAATGCAACGAACTCTTCTATAATTTCCGGATCTACTTTTGGCGAGGCCAGTAGAGACTGAATCTTTAATGTAAGAACCAATGCCTCATTTTCCCAACCAAGGAAATGCACATCTTGTTCACCCTCTCCCGGTTGGCTAAAGCACTCACTACTGAACGGTTCCAAGTGATTGAGGTACGAGGGCCGATCGTTTAAACAAGCGATTGGTCGTAAAAATTCTTCATCGGAGCTCCCATTTAAGGTTTTGTGGTCTGGAATAAATGGAATGAATTTTCCAATGTCACCATTACAGCGTCTATCGTCATTGTGAGTCAATTGTTGGCTGTGTATCTGCTTCAAGGACTCTGTATGTCTAGCGATGAATTTTAGGCATTCAGTACGAATCGTTAGCGTCTCTTCTGAATGCTGACCAACTTTTACCATGGGCTCTACCTCACAGTTTTCCGTTATCGCCTTCAGCTGGCCGAGATAAATTCGAAAGAGTATTTTCAGGCCTTTTAAATTAGCATCAGATGTATTTACATCAACTAAACTACCGTTGGCTGAATCAGGGCCATTAGCATCGACGACAGCTTCTTCATTACGCAACGATATCCTGCGAAGTCTTGGTTCCCATACACCATTAGTTGAATTACGTCGCTCTTCGAAAACAATATGGCTTCCCTCGGAATTCACAGAATCTTCATACAGCGAGACCGCTTGAGAGGAAAAGTCTTCGGAGATCTTGGATTTCGTGTGATTTGTATTAGGGCTTACATCGTATATATCGTAAAAGTATACTTGTAGGGCATTGACGAAAACCTTTTGGGAGGTATGATAGCCTTTAAGTCCTATGTGTGTCGCAATAAAATTCAGAAAAAGCGTAAGAAGAGTTTCCAAAGAAATATGATGTTCAATGCACAGAGCATGAATAAATGCATCGCTTACTGCTTCGATAATATCTGTTCTGTCAAAAGACATTAGCACGTTTTCAGTAAAATCAGAGAATGATGCACGTGTGCTGTTCTCACGGCTAAAATGATCATCAAAAAGAACATTCTTGTGGTTGATGAGTGCTGTGGCTAATGTTTTTCGATTTGCTCGGCTGATTACTTGTCGGGATAGTTCAAAGTTCGAAGAGCGACATGCACACACAGCTAATAGGAGAACCTCCTCGGAAGACCTTTTAAATTGAAGTAGAGATAATTATTTGATTAGTACACCAAACAATCGAATCATACTTACAAATTTGTTTTTGCACTGAGGTATGCTGTGAGTTCTAAGCTAACCATGTCGCTTATAACAGGTGAGCTTAGCATTACTGAAGGGATATCGTTCGGCGAGTATTTTATGAACATATTAAGAAATTCAAGTGCGAGGTATGCTTCCTTATTGCGTTCACCAAAAAATGATTTAATCCCTTGATAGAGGTAAGTTGCTTTATTGCGATCTACACCCAGGCTTAAGAGAAATAATTTTACGGTATAAATGAGACCAACGAAAGCTTGCCCACTCTGCGAGCCTGTGGTGTGTTCTTCAATGAAATTGGAGAATATGTCAGCGAGTTGCATGTTGCACATCTTGTAGAAGCCAATTGCTTGAACATATACTTCCTTCTTGCATGATCTTAAAGTAAATACAAATGTTTAGTTTAACACACAATATTTCTTGTAAATGTAATAACGAACAAAAAGAAAGGTAACGTTTATCAAACAAATTCAAAAGCTGGTTATAACAAACTATCACGCTGATGTTTCAAATACATACATAAATGCGAACCATATCAGTATCATTAAATCCAGTCAGAATTGAAAATACTATGTAGTTATGAAGACTGTATTGCAACAAAGAATTTCATAACTTTCGTCCTCATAAACGATGAAAGTTTGAAGACGCTCAAAAGTCCCGGCTACCGGCCAAAATTCATTCACCTAAAAAGAGGGAAGATCACACTACCTTGTGGTTGTTGTGGCTCGTCAGTGCGCCAATTATACCCTTTGGTTCTACCTTCTTAAACGCTAAAGGAAAGCTACTAAGGTATATTCTTTGCAATCTAGAAATTTGGCAATGCTAGTGAGTGAAGGGTCTTTTCAACCGATTTTCTTTTACAATGCACATGTTGAGAGGCTAACAGAGGCTGCTTCCAGAGAGGAGGAGACCTTTCTGAAAGACAACACTGATTAAGGAAAGAATACTCAACAATTGGAGCAATTGAGGAAGTGGTAAAAACATCAGAAGCCGTCTCAGGATTAGTGCTTCCTCATAAGATTATAGTTAGTAGTCTGAGCCAGTAAACAGTTTATGAAACCAGGACAATGTTTTCCTGGTTTTCAGATAGCCGCAATAGAATGGCGGCCGAGGCCGTAATGTCTCAGCGAAGTCTTCAGCTGGTTTCCTTGTCTCGTCTGTTCTATAAGAATATCGTAGCCAATTCATGTTGAAAGCATTAAAGCGCGAAGAATAATAACTTCGGTGGTCGGATTGTGACCTGTATCAAGTCAATTCTATCGGATAAATGATGAAATAACCTGGGCAGATTGTTATCACAAGACAGGATTTTTTGTGTCACGCAATATACATAACAGATGTAAACACCACGTGTAAGAACGATAAAATACGTAACGAAATTGGTTTTGTTAACTTAGATAGCTACTACCCGAAATTGGAAATAATTTAGGTTCTTTCAGATCCGGTTATGTTTGATACCCTTTAGCCACTGCTAGTTCCTAGAAGAAGTAGGCCTAAAGTTCGTTTTACCCTTCATATCTAAAATAGTTAATACCACCGCAATTAGATACATTAAGTCCGCTACTCTTCCTAATTTGATATTTTGGGAATTTTACTGAGAACAGTGTGGAAAGAGGTCTATGAATTTTCATTAGAGGGACTCAAGCAGTTTCTTTTGAAAGTAGAAGGGTAAAAGAGAACCATCAATTAGTTACAAAAGTCAATAAATAGAAAAAACCTTACCTTATTGAGAAATCTGCCAAGCTTCTGCAGTTCTTTGCAAATTTTTGTTGTAATATCTTACGCTCCCCTGGGGAAAAATTAAACTGCAGGCTGGTACTTTGGCGCAGCATTACATGTGCTTCTTCCATTAATTCATAGAATGTATGTGGGCTGCTAGTCCTATATCCGATGGCAATATTTTCTAGATCATCAACAACTGCACCAACATTTGGAATAGTCAGTTTGTAAAGTGTCCATTCACTGACAACAGTTTGACAAATACTTCGTGACATAACGCCACCTACAGCTTTAGCAACGCTGCCTCGGGTGCCACGTTTCTTTGTCTTACCGCCAAACTCTTCAGTGTCGCCAAGCAGACTATTGCTAATCAATATTAAACTTTCTCTTGTTACACAAACAAACTGCACATTAATAAAAGAGCACAGTCCAATCACTGATATCGGAGCTTTGATATCTGGACTAGACTCTTCTGGAAACATACTACTAACGGTTGGATATTCAAATCGATTTGCAAATAGCTTATGCCCAACCCGCGAGGTATGAGTTTCAACTGATTCTGTAGTAATCGCGTGAATAACGAAATCATTAATGTGAACTTTTATAACAGGTGCCGTGAAGGAGTATGTAGCGATTGGTTTTTCGTTTTCGTTGTACCATTTTCCTGAAAAAATAAAAATAAAAAATAAAAAATAAAAAATAAAAATAAAAGTATGTATGTATAATGTATAAAAACGGAAACAAACCTTGAGCACAGAATTGATATAAGTAACCATCGACACTTGTTGCTATCAAAAGTGAATAACCCACACAATATTGATACATATTTGATTTCAATGAACGATTGCTCAAAGGATTGCTTTCTTTAATCATAGCATGACCCAACTGTTCATTGTTTCCCTTTTCTGGCATTCGTTGATAGATTGCCTTCAAGTCCATACACTTAAGAATGTCCATGATGCCATGTGATGGTTCCGTTGATTTCATACATATTTGAAGGAGTTTCTTTATATCGTATTGCACGGTAAAGTCATCCTTGTTGCTGGTTGAGATTTGCTAAAAAAAATTTATAAAAATAAATCAAAACATTAGATACCTAGATAGTTTTTACTATTTTAATTTTATGAGAGATTACAAACATTCTTCAAAATAAGGAGTATTTTGTGAGGAGATTTGACGCTGATTCAGTCTATTAAATTCCTATTCAAAACAGTAATTTAACTCACCGCAACATTCATAGCCTTGGCTTCATTAACAAGCTTAATTTTGATGTCACTCGCTCGAGTTGGAACTATGTTAATGTCACGTGCATTTGCGTCCTCTTGCTCCCATTGCGACTTCAAATCCATTTCAAATTCACGCCCACAGGCCGAGTTAACAATGCGCGCCACATTAAAATCCACTGGAGTTCCATTAAATCCAACACGTGAACAAGTCTCTAAGGAATCAGTCTCAAAACTATTGTTACTCGATTGCCCTCCGCTAATCTTACTCAAATGACTTGCATTTGAATTACTATCAGCATCTTCATCTGCATCCATTGCCACAATATCAACAATTTTAAACGCTACGGCAAACATTTTGTTCAAGCATGCAATAACATTTTCACATAATAAAATGTTTAGAGGTACGAAATTCAGGCTAACAAAGAATTTGAAAGGCAAGAAGTCCACATACGTGAAGCGATGTGTCTCATGAGTACAAGTAGTGTATTCGTAGAGAAAGAGTTTATCTTTACTCAAAACAATGATATTTCCCGATGATTGACAACATTCTATCATTTCGGGGGGGTTCCTTAGTGGTAATTCAATCAAATCCAGACTGTCTACCAGCGGCAGTTTTGGTGTGGTCATCGAAGCAATTCTTATTGTAATCGGATAGTCTATTAATTTCTCTTCAGGGAATTTCCAAAAATTTGGATACACTCGCACGAACATCTTGTCGCCCTCGCCGTAAGGTGGACAATTGATGTTGTCCTTCTCCAAAGTAACAAGATATTTGCCTGAAAGTAAAGCACTTAGAGCGGAACATTTTTTGATAATATGTTTACTTACCAGCATCATTATATTTTAAGTCGACTACTTCCCCAACCGTTGGCAATGAGTATTTTGTAGGTGACGGTTCTCTGCTGAGATCGGCATCCAATGAGGAAGAGACAGTTTTGTCACCAATGTCATAAATTTCAACAAAGTGTCCGGCACTGCTGACTGCAATTCGATTCGCTCCAATCAATGTCGCAGAGAGGATATCCCCAAATACAGAATAAGTGCTTTGTTTTGGAAAATTGTATGCTTGGACAACTTTTACCATTTTGCCCAGTTAATCGAAGTGTTCACTGTTTCAATTTTTCAAAATGTACACGCCCGAAATTGGTCTCCTTTTTGGGTAGCGGAATTATGTCAGACTACTAATTAAGTTGAGTATGATCCATTTGTTTTGAATACGACTGACCCCTTGCTGTGTGTTGAGCGGTCGCACCCACCAGATTGATGTCGCACGCAGCACGCCTTTTTGATGTCAGTGATGAAGTCATCCGTTTATTAGAAACCGACTAAATTATTGAATAAACAAAAATAAGTGCATACCTTTTTGAGACAAGTTGAACTATATTCCACTCATAATAGTTAAGATTTTTAACTTTATTTTATGTATCTCGAAAACAAATCAATGTTGCACAATCAGTGTTCACTAGCTTTAGGTAATTTCTAAGCTAAACATGCAAATCGTTGTTAATTTCCTGCGGTTGCATATTTAATACTTTATTTGTTTTTTAAATTTGTCCGGCACTTAGAAATTGGTAGTATTCGATTTAACGATTAATGGTTTTTGTTTATTTTGATTTATTCGGGTTTGGCTTTTCTTTCGGAACAAAAAGAAGTGACAAATTAGGAATGGACTGTCAAATCAAAAGGTATGTTCACAAAGAACGGCACAAGAATGTACTAAACCGATATATCTACTAGATAATGACAGAATAGATTATCAAATGAAATTTGGAGTAGTTTTGGTTGTACAAACCACAAACCAGTAAGAATAGACCGTCGACTCCTCCCACATAACGGACTTTGCCTACAAGCTGCCGGCGGGCCCAGGATTTTTCATGTATTGGTGCTGTACAAAATCAAAGGAGCGCCATTAACGCACGCATACTTGAAAAATCCTAGGCCCATGGTATAGCATGGAAAATCATTGCCGCCATTAATTTTGACATTTACACGTATTCACAGACAGGGTAATTTCTTCCGGGGGGAATCGGGTAGGTGTACGGGAAGTCGGTTTGTGGTACAAACAATAACTAGCAGCCGTATTAGATTTCCTTAAAATGCTTCTGAGAGCTTGGTTAGTTATCACGCTACGTCCATAGTGAAACCAGCTTCTCGCTTTCTCACCCTAGAAAGCTGGTTACCGGCGTCAACAAGAATTAAAAATGCATTCCGGTAAAAGCTGGTAAGCGAGAAGCTGGTTCACTATGGACGTAGCCTTACGCAACCTCTACGCTACTTTGCTGAAATTGTTATTTATAAACATTTTTCCACTGTTGATTTACTAAACAGGAGTGGTGTCCAGATAAGTAGAAATATACGAGAAACTATGCAGAAAACTAGTACTTTCTTCTACTTAAACGGACATCAGCTGTTTTCTGACAGATTTTTTGTGTAAAGCCTAGTACGCTGCTGTTGTGAAACGAAATTTTCCGGTGGTCTCCAATTGCACAGCGAAAGCTGCTACACAACTGACATGAACATTTGACAAAAGCACGAATTTGTATTTTGTAATTGAAAGCAATTATTATTAAAATTATAGAATTTTGTAATAAATTAAACGAGCACATTAAAAACGATATCATTACAACAACAATTATCTCATCCGTATTTATTGTTACTTCTAATGTGAAATTGGATAATGATGCTATGATGCCGATCAACAGCGACAAGTTCTGGATGCCAAACCATTGGAAAAGGATCCGCACTTTTTCAAAGATATCAAAATCTCAGCACTGTCCTTGTTAAAAATTGCTATGCATGCCCGTTCGGGTGGAACATTGGAAGTCATGGGATTGCTGCTTGGCAAAGTCGAAATAAAAAAATAAATAAAATAAAAAAATACAATGGTTTGCTTTTGCCAAACTCCAAAATATTCCTTTATTTGCTATGAAAATTATCCGAGGATAATTATTTAGCCCAATTGAAACACGGCCTTATTTGGCACTTGTATTTTATTTGCAGCTGATAGAATACTTCTTTTATTATATTGATTATCGAAATTTTAAAATAGCAAATCATCCTCTATATAATTTTTCGCTGTCTTTTCGTAGCCGTTTTTTTGTCGGTAGGCCATGGGAAAATGTCGTTTCGCAAAGCAGCCTATTAGGCTTAAAATGTACGATCGCGATACATTGGGGATCCAGGGAGAGCCAAAATCTAACCCGCAATGTCCACAGAAAGGGTACCTATTCATGCAACGTCGTTAGTTTACCATTTCGTCACCTGAGAATTGGTTTGCTCCATACGCCAATTTCGCGTATTTTGAGTTAGGTATCAAATCTAAGGTATTTTAGGGTGCTCTTTTCGAATCTGTTGCCATTTTGGCGCTAACGCTTACCAATCCGGAGATATCCAGCATCGACTTTGCTCTACATCCAACAAGTTTAATGGTTAGTAAATTTTATTTTGCTCCATTTGCCATTTTTTGGCGTATGGAGCAAATTTCCCATACAAAAATCCTTCATATTGAGTTTACTTTTATTTTGCTCTATTACCATTGCATGTGTACGTAGTTTTCCTTTAATTACTATTTTGAAAAGGATCAAACTATGCAACGAGTATGTAGAACCATTTTTATGAATACATTATGCATCTTGTATAATATACAAAACGTATTTTACTAGTATGTTTTGTTTTAGAATAACAGTCGAACTGTTTACTTTAGTACTTTTGTGTTACTTCCTTTTTTGTTTTTGTTAATAAAATATAAAATTTAAAATTAAAAAAAAGCCTTTAATTTCACTCGAAATTGAAACTTTTCCATACAAAGTTATTTTCAATTATTCAGTTAGAGTGTTGGTTTGCTCTACATCCAAATTATTTTGCTCCTCGTGCATGAAAAAAAGTAAAGTTCGTATACGCTGCATAACTGCTAAACTATTACGCATGAAAGATTGAAAAGTTGTATTCTAGTTGGGAATACCCTAGGGAATAGCTGCTATAAGTTTAAAAAAATTCTATCGGGCAATTTTTGAGAAAAAGATGCTCAAACCTTCTTTATCATTTTTCTCGAAACCGACTAAGTGGCGTATGGAGCAAACAAATTCTGAGGTGACGATTTGCGTAAAATGGTAAGTTTACGACACGAATGAATATTGATAAAATGCGAACAAACCACTTTTGATGCAATTATAAAGAGAAAATTTCACATTTTACTATTCCAAGTGTAGGATAATTAGTTAGTCCATCAAATTGTATTAAGAAAACAAGTTTTCAAATGGTTTAAATAACGAAATTTACAATACCAATATTTTTTCCGCGAACGAAAACCCTTGTTTTTATTTAAATTCTTTTAAAACTTGTTTTCTTAATACAATTTATTAATACTTTATTTTAAGTACACTTTCGCATGAAATGGAAGCACTGAAGCACACTGCCTTCGATTTATAATTTTTGTCTCATTTACCTACCAGATGTTTTTGTTCTTTTTGTTTTTTGAGCTTTTTTTTCATAAATATGGGTACATATTTCATTAATCTGTAAATTGACAAATATGAACAATAAAATCATCTTATCACTTGTTTGTGCAGATTGTTCACAACCCCTGTTATCTGTATCATCTTTAGAATGATAAAATCGCGAGTGCGAATTGTATGATTTCAATAAGCTTAGCAAATTCGTATCATTATCAATATCAGTATCAGTTGGAAATAAACATTTGAGTAAGCAAGTATAGTTATCATTTTAATTCTCCGTTCATACAAAGATGTCTGAAAATTTAAAGAAGCGTGTTTTATCAATACAAAGTCATGTGGTTCATGGATATGTTGGAAACAAAAGTGCTACGTTCCCGTTGCAGGTTTGTTGAATTTTAGCTTATGTTTCTAACAAATATAAATTCGCTTGTTTCTAGGTTCTAGGCTTTGAGTTAGATGCAATTAACTCAGTGCAACTATCAAATCATACTGGTTACAAGTCAATCAAGGGTCAGGTACTGGAAGAGAAGGAACTAGGTGAGCAATAAAATGCATACTCTACGTACAAAAATTACTTTTTTTAAATACAGGTGAACTTTTTCAAGGCCTAGAGGAAAATGATCTGTTGCAACATTACTCACACCTACTTACTGGGTATATTGGTAATGTGTCGTTTTTGAAACGAGTCGGCTTAATCGTAAAAAAGTTGAGAGAGATAAATCCCAATCTAATTTATGGTAAGATCTCAGGCGGTAATCAAGTACTACTTGAAACTTATTCGTACAAGTCATGCTTAATTTATATTATAATATGTACCTGCCTTATGCTGATTATTTCATTCACTTTGTCTGAAAAGTAAATGTATTTGTCTCTCATAGAATCTTCGCCTGGAAACCGTTTGGCGAGCTAAGATAAAGTACAGCGGACAGACTGCACCCAATTTCCGTTCCCAATCAAATATGGCTCAAATTTGTTTATACATTTTATCTAGCCTTTTTTACGTAATCGACATATTGCAAGAAGAGGAGATAGGCTATCATTCCTCGTTGGTACCTTATTAAAAGCCTTATTAGATATGATCTACAAAATAATATATGGGGATTGCCCTTAATGATTTTGAGTATAATGTCAGAAGGTCTAGAATTTAGGAATCCCACACGCGCGGACTCCCATTCGTCCAAAAATAAAAAATAAAAACTCAAAGAAATGGTTGTGAGAATCTACTCTTAACTAGTGCCTGTAGAATTGTTAAATTGTTGTTTTGTGGTATAGGCCCCAATGGCCCCAGAGGAATGCAAATGCAGATTTAATAAGTAACTATAATTCCTGTACCACAAAAGAAAATCGGTTCATTTGTTAAATATACAAATTTTCCTTCTTTGTACAACTCGTTTATACAAGTGCTTCCCTTACGGCTAGACTATGCGCATTGCGCAGGCAAATTGTCTTAGCTGAAATCATATTTAATAAAATACATATACATATTATTGTTTGTTGGTGACATAAATTTACAAAATTTTCAAACACATTTTACGAGGAGGTTATCGACAAATAATATTTTCGCCAATTTTATATTTGTATGTTTGTATTACATCTTAAGGTTTTTTTCTACTGCGCCACCTCTCGCGAACGTCTGACAAACATCCGAGAGTATGACTGTCCTGACAAAGCTTCTCAACTCAACTGTTCGGACTCGGCATAAAATTGTAGGTCCCATCCATTCGTCCCAAAAAATAGAAACTCACAAACGAATGGTTGCGAGAAACTAGGCCTAGGGTGTTTGCCTGCTATGGCAAACAAAAAAAAAAGCAAATTGTTCATAGAAGAATCTTTGATGAACCTTTCTCTTACGCTTTGATTAATTCGTGGAAATAAAGATATTCTTTTTAAATTAGAGTTAATATTGTATCAAGATAAATGTGTCAAATTTCCACATTACCACATTGAATCTGACTTGTAACGACTTAACAAATTTCAACTCAACTTTATAACAATTGTTTCCAAAATTGTTTCTACACTGGTAGCTTTGTGGTACAGAAAGTGGGGAAATTTAGAATTTCCCAATTGTTCCTTTCCGATATTAAGACAAAGACAAAGTGACTGTGTCTACGAGTTGTTGTTAATGTTAAGACAATAGATCAGTCATTTTTACTGCAATTGGATTCGTAAAGTAGCTTTTTTTTGCTTTGCAGTTTGAATTTTTTAAAATAAGAAATCGTTCGTTATTTTTGTTACTATGATACATATTTTGAACACCTATGGATACGTTTGCAACCCATGTTATGCTATTAATACAACACGTTTTCTTATCATTAATAGTTTGTGATCCAGTAATGGGAGACAATGGCAAAATGTACGTTCCGAAGGACTTACTTCCAATTTATAGAGAAGAAATTATTCCACTTGCAGACATTATAACACCAAACCAATACGAAGTTGAGCTTCTAACTGAACGCAAAATCACAAATGAAGCTGAAGCTTGGAGTGCAATGGAATGGTTTCACAATAAAAATATTGAAACAGTTGTTCTTTCGAGCACGGAGTTAGGTCCACCTGGAGAACTTTTGGCATTCCTTAGCAAAAAGAACGGTGCACGCTACACACTAAACATACCAATGCAGGGCAATGGTATTTGTTTCACAGGAACGGGGGACCTGTTTGCTTCGCTCTTCTTAGCCCATAGTTATGAAAATAAAAATATGCATGTTGCCTTAGAAAACACAATTGCAAGCCTCCAAGCGGTTATCAAGCGGACAATTGCAGCCATGCCAAATGAAGTACAATCCGGCGAAAGGAAAGCCACTTCACAGGAAAGGGAACTTAAACTCATTCAGAGTAAATCCGATATTGAATGCCCAAAAATACTTTTGAGGGCCAAAGAAATTAACCTACCTCAGTAAATACTTCATTAAACTATTTGTATATATGTCACATGTGTATGTATTAAATTATCGATTTAGTTCCTAAAAGACAATAAAAACAAAAATATAATTATGTATAAACGAAAAATTGTAAAATATTTATCAATCGCTGGGAAGTGCCAAAATCTATGGCCCATATTGGGATTGTCGATCAGCGATCGTCACGACAGTTGTCGATTGATTTTAGCTATTCGTACGCACAAAATTGTTCACTTCCAAGAGAAAGCATCGACCAGACATTTGTAATCGACTACAAGCGACTGTCACAATAGGGGCCTATGTGTATTGAATTACTAGTACATATTTGAATTAAAATCAGCTCTTTGTGTATATTGTTCCACCTATAGAATATTTAAATATACATAACAGAATAAAGATAAATACCTTACATAAAATAATGTGATCCTTTCATACCTCTTTAACCTTATGCCCCTATTATGTAAGACAACTACAACTAAAGTTGAGTTGTCACTTGGGTTTATTTAATTCAAAATTCGGTATTTTCCGTATTGTAATACACAACCTTGATAGAAAAGTTGTCCGTCAAAACACAACAAAGATGGTAGTGGTTGTCTATAAGTTGTTAGTTAGTTTGGGTTGTGTGAAAGTTGAGTTGAAACTTAGTTGAGTTGAGTTGTCTTACATAATAGGGGCACTTACCAAACCTTGAATTTTCTTGCTGCAGCATAGACTATATTCAAACAGCATAGGCTTCATATTCAATTTCCATATTTCGCTCTATTCAATATCTAGTTTAAAAAAAAAACATGAATATGCCTTGTAAATAATAAGTAGTTGTACCTACGGTTTTCTAATTATCTGAAGTATTCGATACCATACAGTAGAACTGGGGACGAATCCTGTATGTAATGTGATTTGCTATAGTGAGAGTCACAATAATTTTATTTTGCTCTGCGTGATTGTGGGTCTTTGCTATGAATTTTTACAAGATTCTACTTTTATTACGATGTAACTGTCACCTTTGACTATCACATAAGCGACTGTCTTCTTGGGAAGTTCCACTCCTTATAGAATCAAATGTTTCGCCAAGCCGTAGCAATGGAGTCTATGCCGTTTTTAATAACTTTAACTTCAACTGTAAGAGCTACTGTTGGGAAATTTCAAAGACATCCCATTGATGCTTATATTATCTTCACTTGGAGTTTTTGATGCCACTGTTCAGATAACTTGTGTAACTATGTATTGTGTAAGTATTATTAGTCAAACTACTGCACGCATAAGTTCAATATTCGTTAGTATCAAAGCTATTTACATACATGTTCTGTTCATTGTTCATGTGAGCTAAATACATATAAGCCAATCAATTAACTCTTCAAAGTGCACGTCAGTTTGCAAAACTATGATTTATTCTTTAACAAGCGTATAGCTACCACATTCGTCAGCTTATGGAAAATATTAAATCACGAAAAGAAGTTTTAAGTGGCAATACAGGTTTTTTTTATTTGACATGATTGGAAAGGACCTACAATATGACGAATCCGTACGGCTGAATTGAGAAGCTTTCTTAGGACAGTTTTATGTTTGTCAAAACTTCGGAGGAGGTACGTAACACTGTTGAAAAGTCCTAAGGTGTAATTGGTGACTGAACCTGATACCGCTCGCTCACCATATTTTATAGTCCTGTATACATAATTTTCTCAGTTGAACAAAAGAAACATTTTCTTCGTCTTCATACACAACACATACCTCATGAAATTTCACATTACGAAAACAACAAAAAAGTCAATTGAATAATTAGAATTTAAAGTTATACAAACCTTTCTCTAAATGGACCTAATTTGTATAGGAAACCGTCTTCCACAAAACGAGTGAGCATACATTCACATATTTATTTATTGATTTGACTTGGGTCACCAAAAAGTTGTGTAGCTTTAATAAAATATGATACGATAGTGGCGGATTAGACAAAAATAAATCTTTAAATACTTTTAAAACTAAGAAAACAAATAATAAAAATATACAATTAAAAAATGCAATTATTTTTTTAATCTCAGTGAAGCCGTCCGATTAATTCTCACCGAAGCTGGCTCCGTTGAACTGCTGGCTGTTTTTTGGCGCTTCAGGAAATTCGCCGTTGATGCTAATACTAAAGCGAACAAAAAAATACAGTAAACTATGGTTTTATGGGATTGTGATGAAATACCTCTCGTTTTGATGTTTGTTGATCGTGGGCTTTTCCTTATTCGGTTCGGACTAAACTTTTTGTTCTCTTTTTGAATTCCGGCTACGACTGTTTTCAAAACGCCCTCCCGTGTGATGTTTGTTTTCAGCAGAACTATACAAAGTAACATAAATAACAAGAACCAATAATAATATATGTATAAAAATAAAATACCATTTTTAATTTGAAGCCGATTAGATGCACTGGCATTTTGTTCAGACAAAATACTTGAAATGAGATCGGTTTTCTTCTTCTTCTCTACAGTTGATATTTCAAAAGTTGAATTGATGTCCTCATAATCAGAGGACACAGCTTGAGTTTCGTTATGAGTGACAACAGGTGGCCTTTTGAAAAGGTCAGTTCCACTTTCGATCTCTTGTAGACCTAAATCAGCGGCATCGTCGAATAGTTTTTTGTTACGTTTTGGCGAGGCAAGTTTGTCTTCGTCTTCACTCGAAGAATGCACTCGTTTTCCATTTAACTTCAATTCAATGCCCTTTTCAGCAGAGGGAGTCATTTCATCGAAAGACAATTCCAATTCATCACTACTTTCCTTGTTTTCATCGTCTTTAAACTTAATGCCATGCCCGTTCATTAGACGGCTTAGCTTTTCAAGTTTTGCTTTGAGATCTGAATCGACACCATGATCGTAATTGAGAACAAGATAATTCCTCTGAATTATCTCACAGGCCAACAAAAACATCCTTCTCAAATTTTCCGAGTCCATGTGATAGAATGTGTTTATTTTCGCAATGTGATTAGCTTTAATGTTTTGCTTAGAGTTTTGGATTTCCAAGTCCTTACTGCGTTGATATATTTGCAGAATGCTGCAACATTTGGCCTCTTTGACTTCCTTATGGAGCTTTGATAGATCCTTCAGTGACTCCTGTAGCTTTACACGCCACCGTGTTAGGTCTTCTTTTTGCCTGTGAATTTGGTTGCCAAATCGATCGATTGATGCCTCAAATCGATTAAGATCCTGAAGATATTAATGAAAAGAAATTAATAAAAGCTTTAAGCACAAATGTTTTAAAGCTGATCAAGAGAGGACACTACACCCACCCCAATCAGATACCATGACGAAAGATACCATGAAGGACTAATGAGACTCAAATCTGGTAAAATTAAAAATAACTCATTATTGAATTTAGGTGCCATTGTTCAGTGGTTATTTTATTGTTCCACGGTCAACTTCGAGAAAACACAAATCTGATTAATTTGTTCTTTGTTCTAAATTTCATTTACACCAGCTTTGATGTACCTATATATGTACATATTAATAGAAACCGATAGATTATCATTATTACTTTAATTTGTGTTAATCAAAACTATTTTATTCGAATTTGAAATAAAAATCTGATGTGCCCACTGCTAAATGGAAAATCACATTAGATACTACTAAAAAATACCAACTCACAATGACACAAAGTGTCATGACTGACAATAGTACCGATTTTGAGTTTAGTGGGGTTATTTACCTATGTGTGAATTTTGACAGTCCGCCAAACAGATGTTTTTACGGTTGTCACAATAAGACCAAGTCAAAAGAAATTATATTAAATTTAAATTAAATATAAAAATATGCTCGCGAAAAATTTAATTTCCCTTCGCGGAATAGCGTTACGAGAAATAATAGTGTCTTCCGCCTACATACGGCAACCGGCAATTCACGAGTTTCCCACAGTTTTCAATGGCAAATCATTATGTGGAAGTCAACAAATACGCTGTTATGCAAAAAGTAAGGACAAGAAAAAGGAGAAGGGAAAAAAACCAGCAAAAGTTGAAATAAATGAAAATCTTTTGCGTGAATCAGTAAACCTTGATAACCTAAATGCTCAGATGAGCCACGCAATCGACCAAATGAAAGAGGATTTTGTTAAGCAGCTTTCACTGCGCTCCACTACCGGTTCCATCGATACACTCAAAATCTCAGTTGATGGCAAGGACCATGAACTCCAAGAACTAGCACAGATCTCTAGAAAGAACCCAAAGACCATTGTGGTGAATATGATTGCATTCCCACAAACAATACCCGACGTTTTGAAAGCAATCGAGAAGAGTGGTATGAATTTGAACCCGCAACAGGATGGAACCACTCTGTTCATACCAATTCCAAAGGTTACAAAGGAACATCGTGAAAATCTGTCAAAGAACGCAAAATCACTGTTCATCAAATATCGTGATGCCATCAGAGATGTACAGAATAATTCTATCAAAAAGGCAAAGAGACAAGAAGATATCTCTAAGGATGATTTGTTCGCCATACAAACACAAGTTAAAGCAATTGCTGATAAATTTATAGCAGAAGCAGATAAAATTCTAGTAACTAAACAAAATGAATTGATCGGATCAAAGGACTAGTGAATATAAAAATGCAACTAAATGTAATTTTAAATTAATAAAAAAATTCATGTTATACTTACGTCTTGAAGTGTGACCTTGTCAAGCGTAAGGATTTTTTTACATTCTTCAGCCTTTTCCTTTAACCTACTTCGGAACATAAGAATTTTTTCCTTGCTCTGCATACCGTAGTAATACTCTTGGGCTTTAATCACAGCAGAATATACCGCGTCGATTTTACGATACCAGCACTGCAGTTCGCTATCGTCGTAGGCCTTTGATGTTGTCGTTTTAGGAACTGCTAACAGTTTGGTTTCTTGTGACTTATTGATTACCTTAAGGCGGTCTAATTCATCCAATAAATCGTTCACCTTCTTTACGTAGAATTCCTTGGGCATATTTGATTTCATAACATTCTGCCGGAGAGTGGTACGAATCTTCTTAGCTCGGCTTGCATACTAAAACAGATTATAAAAATATCGTTTTTAGATTTCTCGTAAAACCACTAGGTAGGTATATGGGAGAGAGAACACATTGCCTTCCAATTATATTTAAAATACTAAATTAAGTACAAACCTTTAACGTATTATATGTGTCCTCGTATGTTAGTGAACTCATTGAAACATTTGCTACCATCAATGTTTGGCAATTACCGCCCAAGGAATCCTTTAGAATGCGAGTGAGATTCGAGTCCCGGTAAGGAATATGTTTCATGCCATCGGCCAATTTGTTAATGCAATTTCCCAGAGCCAGCAAAGATTTGTTGATGCTTGCACCTTCTTTAAAGCGTACACCAATACCTCGTGTACTAGCTGCTCTCTCGCTGCCGGCTAAATCAATCATTGACAATTTTACAGTTCGCTTCGAACCAGTCTTTTTCTCCGTCATCCGAATGTGAACTTGAAAAATCGCATGACTGCGACTGCTCTCTGCATTCGCATCTGTTGGATGTTGTGTTCTATTAGCATTGCCCTGAGCGAGTAATTCAAGTAACCCTTCTGCACTGCTTATGGGCTTTAAAATCAAACCACTGACCACTACACCATTTGAATCCTCACGCAGTTTTAGTGGACCACTTTTTGTGAGTAAATTCATAACTTGTTCATTGTAAACCTCCAAGTAACTGACACCAATGTCAAATTTGCGTGTTTCACTTAATTGATCTATTTTAGTGAAAAGATTTTGCATTGTTAGATAGGTGATACCTCTGCAATCATCATTTCCAAGCATTGTGAATGTTTTGCCAGCTCCAGTTGCTCCATATACAAATACAGAGCAGTTGTATCTGTAAAAACATAAAAGTACCTAATTAAAGAATTAAAGAAAAGTACATACTATCATTTTGCATACAAATAATGCATATTAAAAGGCCTTTTAACTGGACATGCTGACCTCATTATGGTGGTAAGGTGTAAAAAAAAGAAAATTTCCTAGAGCACATAATTACAATTATTGTTCTAAAAAAATACTGATTAACTTGAGTGATATATAGCATTCGTTAATTGTTGGCTTCAGAAAGGTCCCTAAAGTATTAAAATAGTCTAAGCAAAACTAAATAAAAATCATCATAATTGTTTTCAATATTTTGCCTATTCAATTCATTTACAAGAATCGCATGTGTAGAATGCTGGATGCAACATATTTTACCATTATTAAGAAATCACAACAGTAATGAAAATTATTATGTACACCTTACCCATTCATCACGGAATCAACCAGCGGCATTGTGCACTCCTCAAAGACATCTTCATTTGAAGAGTCCGTATCGAACACTCTGTCAAATTCCATGGTCAATTTTTTATTCACACGTTTAGTTATATCGCGATAGTTCTGCTTCATTCCTTGGAAAAAGAATTCATCATCTTCTTCGTCTGGGTCAAATAGTATAGTTGTTTGGTCCATGACTTTTATGATTGATCTTTGATTTTGCTCCATTTCTCTGCGGTTATAGGGCCGAACTCGCACTGCAACCTTAATATTCTTTTGTTCAGCATTTGCCATCTTATTCATTTAATTAAATTGTTTTGTAATTGTAAAATAATTTAAATGTAATAATATGTATAATTTTATTTAAGAAGTCGAATATGTGATAAAAACAACGCCTGAATACTCCGTTTTTATTTTCAAATTTGTATTTGACAGTTTAGTGTGGTTGGTACAACTGGCCTAACTCATATTAGCCGTACCTATTCACCGCAGTCTTCTTTCTTAAGCCGTAGACAGTTAGACCCGTTTTACACGCACCGATTTTTGAAGTACGACACATCGAAAAGAGAACACAAGAATCGGATTCTCGAGTCGTACGCCAAAAATCGGTGATTGTAAAACGGGTCTTTTTGGATTGAAAACAACATCAAAAAATTATTAAATGTCGCTGATAAAATTGAAGTCATTTTGGAAAGAATGTTTTAGAAAAGTTAAGAAAAAAAAACTTTTTTGTCAGGCATATACGTAAATTTGTTGTTACCTACATAGAGTATATTATATTGTACAGTTTCCGCAATAGCTTTTATTCTGTGATTGATTTTCAATAAGTAATATGTATATGCAAGCTAGTGGAGGAGTTTTGACAAAATTGCTCACATTCAATCATGAAACACGTTTGGATACAAGTCGCAGTTAGCCCAAATCAGAAATGTTTGCTAAACTGCCTCGCTACTTTTTTTTTTAAGCCCAGTATCCTGCTCGCGCTTAATTTTAGCGACCGCACTTCTCTCCACAGCACAGATAATGTTGTACAGGATATAGATAGGACACACACCCATATTTTATTGCCACATATAGCTATTTTGATTTTTGTTATTTTTTAATTTTTTTCCTATTCACTAACATCGATTTTCAAGTATTCCATGAAATAGTTGATTCAGAATTTGTTTTGTTTCGGAAAAGTCAAAATTTATCACCGATTTAATATACCAGACAATTCTTTCGTGAGCTAAATCAGTGGAGACATTTTCTTGGCCGAGTATAACAAAATTGTAGGTAGTACGTAGAACACACCATTTATTGTGATACCCGACTGACATTTTTAGTGTATCCCATCCGCATGAAGCTAAGAATTTAGAGTGCGGAACAGGATACTGCTTTGCTAAACTGCCTCGCTAAATTTTATCACTGCAGACATTTTTGTATGGGCGATAAAATTTAGCGCGAGCAGGATACTGGGCATTTTACATAGTCTTTTGGTGAACAGTTTATAATAAAGTGCAAAATACTAATTAAAAACATTGCAGAATTGAAATTTAGTATTTGTTAAAAGTGTTTGAAAAATTTAAATATGTAGTTAAAATTGTGGAGGGTGGGCATTTCATAGCTTACTATTTAGCCATCAAACGAAAATGCAAGTGTCAGACAAAAAAATATGTACAATCCATGGAATACTATCCAAAGCATGCTATGAGGTAAAAAATAAAAATAAATAGGCGGCACAACAGGTAGACACCCAAGGCCTAGCTTCTCGCAAGCATTCGTTTTGTGTGAGTTTTATTTTTGGAACGAATGGAAGTGACCTACAATTTTATGCGAGTCCGAACGGCTGAATTGAGAAGCTTTTTCAGGACAGTCATACTCTCGGATGTTTGTCAGACGTTCGCGAGAGGTAGGCGCAGTAGCGCAGAGTGGTTAGTATGCTGGACTACTGTGCGAGGGATCCCAGGTTCGATCCCCGGAAAAGCACAAATTACATCTTAAGGTTTTTTCTACTGCGCCAGCTCTCGCGAATGATATGAGGTAGAAAGATATTTTTTATAGAATGCTATTTGTGGTCTCCACGAGCCTCCGGGTTAATGCTGGGTTTACATTACCACGCCACGCAATTTTGGATGACTTCAGAGAGAAAGATCCGTTTTTCCACAGTTTAAATAACGAAATTTCCAATTTCAAACGAATTGTGTTTTAGTTCACGGCAAGAAAACCTCGTTTTCCACTTCATTCATGAATGAATATTGTGTTTTCGTTCGCGGCAAGAATATTTCGTTTCCACCACAGATTCTTCAATTCATAGACTGAATACACTCATGGGGCACCTACCTTTAACCCGCTTTTCCGTGATATGAACACACCCCAATTTTGCAGACCTTGCAGAAGTTATACGCCATTTTTGCATTACAAAATTTTGACAAGGAAGGTTTGATTGCGTCCTTTTAAAAAAGGAAAAGTTAAATTTTTATTAAATCAATTTAATATTGCTGTTATTGCTATTTAAGTTTATAAACTATAGACAAACATTAAAAAAGTATTGCCAAAGGAAAAAAACCATATAATCTTAACGCATTCGGAAAAAAGAAAATGAGCGGAAAAGTGTTGTTCGCTTGTTCTAAATGCTTCTCTAGGCATCCTTTTGAAGAACTATCGGCTGGTCAGCAACTTTGTAAGGTAATACAAAATTTCAGGTGAAATAAAATTGCTTTTAAAGAAATGTAGTTCGAAAATTAAATGGTTTTGTAAAAGATGGCGCGTTATTCCTTTGTGAACAAAGTTGTGCAGACGTGGTATCCTATCCATCCGAAAGAAAGTGTAGAATTAGATGATTCATTTTTGTTTGTGTTTGAAAAAAAAAAAAAAAAAAATTATAACTATAAATAAACCACATTTAGGTTTACTGCCTTAGACATAGTTTAAATTATGTACTGCTCTCGTACTACGATGTCGTGTTAGCACAATTTGGAGGTTGGACTTTTGGAGACAAGCGTTGAATAAATAAATTGGAATTGTCTCAATACACCAATAACTAGCACAAGAGTTTATCTACTTGGTGGTAGCTACCTCAAAAAGTTACATAAATCAAACCTTCGATTCCAGATTACAATATTTGAAGTTGATGTAGGTATGAATAAATCATTTCTGACAAGGTAGTTAAGAAGAAATCTTTGTAGAAGATCTGTGATTGTCTACCCACCCACCCAGCATGTAGTAGATAAACCCATTTCGAGTCAACAAAAGTAAAAAAAAAAATAAAAGAAATACTGGGTTGGCGAACTTGCACATCTTCATGTTCATCGCAATTTGATATAGGAAAGATTGTATTGAAATCAAATCAAACTGAAGAACATCATAATTTCAAAATTTCTGATTTAATAATGAGAGAACAAATATGTAATAACAAAATAATAACTTCTGTAAGCTGGATGTACTATTTGCGTAGTTCTACTGAAGGTAATTAAGGTTTAAATTCCGAAATGCAGAACGAGTAGAAACACTTTTATATTCTCTTCAACTCTAGTTGGCACAAACATCCGACTTTAGGGCATATACTGCGTTTGAATACAGAAAAAAAAAAAAATATTATTGAATCACTCATTACGGCAAAACATTTTCAAATATATATATATGTATATTATAACTTATCCTTTCCGCTATAGAAGCACTTTGCAAGTACATAATGTAACTTGTTGAAACATTTTTTTACGCATTCGTATTCGACAAAATGTTCGCCGCAACTACTGGCATGTGATTAAAGGTTGAAAAACGTCGAATGTGATCTCAACGTTTGTATAACGAATTAAGACATAGCTCTGCTTAACATTTTGGAAACAACCGGGTATTTACATAATACATATGACTTCGGAAAAAGAAAGCGAAGCGAAGCCGTTCTAAATGTATATCTGGAAGCAAATTATAAATTATGCGAATAGACAAAAGTAAACAGTTCAACGACTTTCTTCTTGTTAAATAATTTTAGTGATCTGTTAAATGTACACAAATATCGTATCTGCTTTTCTCCCAATAGGTCTTCTAAATGAATAGTATTGGTAATGGAAAAGAAAATGTATTTAATTTAGTAGTTTGCTGAGAACCGAAAGGTACAAGCTTGTAAATCGCGAAGGTGTACCAACATTTATGCTAAAATACACTATGTACCCACAAAATGAGAATTAGCACGGAAGATCTCTAAACTGCTTGAATTTGTAAATGGCAGGAAATTGCTTGCCAAGGTTTTCATAGGTCCATAAAACTCTGGAATAAAACTGCCCAAATTTCCAGATTCAATTCGCATATATAGTGGTGGAAAAAATAATAGAAACAAGCTGGTTCTTCGTCGCTTATCGCAAAAATAAAATGTTTTCGGGTAAAAAGATAAATTAAACCCATACTAATAGTTTTAATACAATGTAATGAAGAAATGTAACATTAAAATGTTTAATAAAAAAAGAAGAGAAATAGTGAATAAATGTCGATTCTGGTTTTCCTTAATTTTGGCCTGGAAAAAATAATAGAAACAAATTAGTTTTTCTGTTTTTTTTTCTGTTAGGAATTAATTTACAGTAAAGGTGTTAAATATCCTTTTAATACTTGGTCGTTGCGCTCTTATTTTTTATAACTGCTCCACATCTTCGTCCCATGGAATGAACCAACTTGGCACAAGTCTTGGGAGTTATAGAGTGCCATGCATTTTGAATAATTGACCACAGTTTTTCCTTATTTTGGCTCTGCAGCCTCCGATCCTGCGCATAAGGGTGTCCCATAGATGTTCTATCGGGCTAAGATCAGGAGATTGTGATGGCCACTCCATAACATTGATTTTGTTTTTTATGAAACCATTCTTTGGCCAACTTTGAGGAGTGCTTGGGGTCATTATCCTGCATAAACTCCCATTTAATAGGCATGTCCTCTTCAGCAAATGGCAGGATAACATTGTTTAAGATTTCCACGTAGTCTACGGCACACATTTTATCCTTTATCATGAAAAGTGGACCAACCCCAGATACTGAAAAACACCCCCAAATCATTAAATTTCCTCTGCCTTGTTTAACTGTCTTCTTTGTATATTTGGCATCGAATTCGGAATTCTTTGGTCGTCTGACGTACATTTTCCCATCGGAACCAAACAAATTGACCATAATTGACCTTGGTTTCATCCGATCATAATACGTTATTCCAATTAGCACGGTGGAGGTGTTTGTTGGCGAAACTTCGTCTCTCTTTAGTATTTTTATTGCTCAAGTATGGAACTTTTCTAGGACTTCTCCCAGGAAGACCTGCTTCCTTTAATCTATTTCTTATTGTACGACTTGTAACGGGTGCGTTTAAATCATTTAAAAAAAAAATGGTTTCTTCTTGCATAGTCGTATTAACAGTTTGTCAAATCATGGAGTCTTTTTTCGTTTTCTGCATCTGGTTTCTACTTTGGGACTTGAATGGATAGCTAAGAATACTTTTTAGAACTGTTTTTTTAGAACACTTTACGACCTTAGCTATTTTATCCATTGTTTTGCCGTCCTTTTTATCACCTCACGCTCAGAACTGGTGCAAAGGACTCCTAGACCCATTTTGACAAAATGTTAATTTCATAGTTTTAAGATTTTCTTCTAAAAAACACTAAATTACAGGATAAACTAATTTGCAACTATTTCAATTAAAACAATACCGAGCTTTACTTCAAAATCACTGATGCCGACTGTGGTAATCGTTTGTTTCTATTATTTTTTCCAGGCAAAATAACATTTTTGCTCAGACTTTTTACTGGTAGACGAAAACTAAAAGCTGATAAGAGCGAATTGCTGTAGCATTTCAAAGTACTTTTACCTAGCATTTGAGTATAGAATTGATTTCGGAGAAAGACCAAATTGTATGCAGTTAATGATGGTTCAGCATTATGTAAATACTTGTTTCTATTATTTTTTCCATCACTGTAGGTATGTATGTGTTCACTTTCGTGAGCACTACATATTAATCTGAATTCATTCTCTTAGGTTAAATTAGGATGGATCTACATTGATCTAAGAGTGAGGGTAAAAGTTCGCTGAAGTGTTTTATTTTACCACCAATTTTTCGGAGGCAGTAGTTGGTTCACAACTGACATTGTCATTGTTACAGTGATAATCACCTTATGCAGACCAATGTTGATCATTTATCGATTAGTAATCGACAATCCCACAACTGCAATTCAAATCTTATGTCGATTTCCATTGAGCTTTTACCGTTTTGAGATCTCAGATTTTTCCTGCCCCAATGGAACATGAAATGAGATTACTTTTTTTTGCATTTGTGTTGGTGTGTTATTTGACAATCAGCTATTTTTTATTGCAATTTGCCTTTCCAAATGTCTCTTGTTTTGGCATTGGTGAAAGTATGTGTGAATCTCGCACTCAAAAGTGATCTGAAACTTTAAAAAAATGTTTTTTTCCGCCCAATCGAAAACGAATTTGACAGACAGCTGGGGCCAGATTATGTAAGACGAAAACGATCGAACGTTTTCGTTTCGACAATAGCAGTCTCTGTCTATTGCCACAGATATGATAGAGACAGGTTTAGTGAAAACGGCGAGTTTCGTTTCGTTTTTTACAGAATCCCACCCCCGATTTCTAGAGGAGAAAAACTGGTCTGAATCTGAAAAAAAGTGTTTTTTCTTGCTTAATGGAAATCGACATTAAATAAATAAGCAGCGTTTCTACGAAAATGTATTTTTCTACCGATTTTCACATTTTACAAAAAGCTTTATAGTTTCAAGCCATAATATCATTTCCCAAAATCTACAAAAAAAAAACATAATAAAGTCTTATCATTGGTCGATAGTCTAATCGATATTTTGAGTCATGCAAAATGTTGGCCAAGTGTGTTACTACGTGCACATGGATCTAATATTGGTTTTGTATTGGAGGTACCAGAACTACCCAGTTCATGTATAAACTTTATAAACGCCTAAGTAAAGCTTTTATATAATTTCCTTTGGCAAAAATGAAACAAAATGAAAAGTGGTGTGATGGGTGACCACAGCAACTCTTTCCCACACTACATCTGTACATATTTATAAACTTCTACACGTTTATCCCATAAAATAGAGCTAACAAAAATTATTTGTTCTGTGATTAGGACACACCCCTTGATATAATGTTTGATTATGAAAAGCTTGTGTGATGTCGCTTGAGCGATCTCGAAACAAATATGTGCGACCGTGCTACCTCTTCACGCAACCGCATTTGTGCTTGACATACAATAGAATTATTGCAGTTTGATATTTTGATCGTCCGTTGTTTTGTCGCGCGATGGCTGGCAATTAGGACATAGGGTAGGGTCACACTTAACCAATTTTAACTAATTTCGGCTGTCCAGTTACGTACAAATGACTTCACCAAAGAAAGAGGTCCAAACACCGAAGAGAGTTTTTGTAGAAAATTTTACGAGTTTAATTGTACGTGTTTTATTTTGAGTAGCAACTAGGAAACATAAAAAAATAAAATTGGTCACAAGACATCTATGTATTTCATTTTCGGAGGGGAAGGTTGTACGCAAAAGTTCAGAGACTGAAAATGTACATAATAAACAGAACAAGGAAGGTGCATGTTTACATAAATACATATGTGGGTATGACGCCCAAAAAATGAATGACAAAACGTTTTTGGGGATCTTTTATTTATGTTTTTTTGTTTTTTTTAAACTTTTCATTTGTTATGCCACCGTATCTTCTAGATTTAAACATTTTTTTAATATGTATTAAATTAAACGGATAAGAAAAATTGTAAGGATATTCTTTATTGAAATTGAATACATATGTCGTTTTAAATGCGACTTAACTCCGCCAGAAAAAAGCGACATAATTCGGCTCGAAAAGTGTACCGGGCGGAGATATGTCGTTATGCCTATTATTGTATGCGAAATCTTTTTCATTCATTCATTTTCAAATTGTCCGCTTGTCCATTAAGTGGGTATGCGAAATCTTTTAAAATTTATATGCGAATAAAGACGTAAATGAAAATTGTAAGGTATTTAGAATAAATTGTGCTTGCGCAACGGGTTTTATTTGCATGTTCCCACACAACATGCTTAAAGTGGTTTACAAATTATGAAAGGCGTTTTCACCGAATTTTACGTGTTTTAGTTTGAAATTTCTTTCAATTCCGGAAACTGTTCTTCCCAAAGTCCCAAGAGGAAGAAATTGTCCGCTTTGGCCCAAAATGTCGTACTTGTGCTTCGTTCCCATAAATGTCAAGAATATAACTATTTTTAGTTATTGTTCTCGAAAATGTTAAGAACGGAAAAGTTAAGTATGTATACGGAAAAGGTAAGTAGGTTTCAGATTCCAGTTTAATTTTTCCTTAACAATTTCAAGTAATTTTTTTTATTAGCTTATTTTTTCATTGTCGCTCTTTATCTGAATCTGAGTATAAACGCTGCATCCACTGATGTTTAAATGATTTGTACTTTTGGTTGGAATTTATGCCTGAGCGATGATTTTATTTTACAGTGCGTCTAGATCAGTTGTGGTGGTCGTCTACTGATGAGCCCACCCACCACATCGGGGCGAAACGCATTTTTGGAGTAGAGGCCAAACCAAATTTAAAAGATTTTATTTTTGGTTTGCTAAGAATTGACCTGTTGTTTCTATATTAGAAGGACTAACTTTTGCTCGCGCAGCACATGTTCATATTTATATAGCTGTACCTGTCTGGCTTTGCCCGTGCTCGCGAATTGCAATGCACATCAATGTTCAAAGTGTTACAATTTCCGATCCCATATGTGTTGAGAGATAGCGTTTGCAAATTTTGTTTTGGTATAGGAGATGCCACGACACTTTGTCTAATTTTGACTAAACTTCACAATACCCACGATTGTCATTTTCAATCGTGTCAATTTCAGCTCATTCGTTGCAGAACTTATCAAGTTTTTAAAGAGTACACAAACCAACTTAAAATTTTTATATATGTATAGGGATTAAAAGCTACGCTATTACTTCCTCACCAGGATGGTTGTTGTCTGTGAGAATGTCCTACCTTCTGCGTTCAAAATATTCTTAAAGTTCAGTATTTCTCACCATACATTTTGTCCACTTGTCAAACAATCCTAGCAATGCAATTACCAGCAATGAAAATTGCTGTTTGCACAGACAGTCAAGCAACACTTAAAGCGATTAAAAATCTGCAAGATAGTGCAATAACTCATCATAGATTACTGCTTTGTTGGGTGAATATGTTTGAGGAGAAACGGACAAGACAACAGATAAGCTGGCCGGATGCGGCTCTGAGTCGAAATATTATTAGCTAACATACTACCATACTACATACTACTAGGCGCAGTAGCGCAGTGGTTAGTGTGCTGGACTACTGTGCGAGGGATCCCAGGTTCGATCCCCGGAAAAACACAAATTACATCTTAAGGTTTTTTCTACTGCGCCACCTCTCGCGAACATCTGACAAACATCCGAAAGTATAACTGTCCTGAGAAAGCTTCTCAATTCATCCGTTCGGACTCGGCATAAAATAGTAGGTCCCTTCCATTCGTCCCAAAAATAAAAAAACACAAAGGAATGGTTGTGAGAAGCTAGGCCTAGGGTGTCTACACGCCTGTTATTTATTTATATTTTTTTAATAAATACTTAATACATTTATTATATTTATTTGTCAAAATATTTTATTCTTGTTTTTCAGAACTGCCGCGGATCCTTTTCTGCAGTTGTCAAGTGTACTTATTGCCGCTCAGAGCACCAGCAATCAAAGTAAATACTCGTGGTACATACCCTTGATGTATGAACATACTTAATGGCTTTTTATTTTCAGTAAGTCAAGCGTTTGTAAAAAATGTGAACAAAGCCTCAAGCAATATGGCAAACCAAGTGCCTGCGAATGCTGCAACATTATTGCCGCCTTTGGTGGATCCAAGTGTCAAAGGTTTGTATAAAATCCTCTGTACCATGTTCTCTATTGCAAAAATTGAAAGAAAAAAGAAAATATTGCTTACCCAAAGTTTATGGTCCTCTTTAAATATATTTTACTACCACTTTGTCCCATAGCCTATTTTGATCAGAAAGAGACTAATTATATTTAAATAATTAAAATATGTACATATACACTCATATTCCCATTGTCGTTTGTCATATACGACTTATGTGTCGTGTCTTTATGGAGTCGTTATTTAAAAATGTTTGTACATGAATGAACCAAATTAACATATTCGTTGATATAAGCTGAAAACGTTTTCGCATACTATCTCTAAAACGACACGACATTGCTCGTATACGAAAAAGGACAAACGGAATTTGGGTGATCGTGAATTACTCTAGGGCCATAAACTTCACTTCAATCAAAGATATGTTATTATTCATTTTTAAATGTAAGCTTTTTTCTTTAACTTTTTGCAAATGGATCACTTGAGTTTGTAGATGATAAAACACGTTAGTCAATGCAAAGCTTATGAACGCAAACATTTTCTCTTTACCTTTCTCCTCGATCATTAGGTGCGCAAGTTACGAAGCAAAATATGGTCAACCAGTTATATGTGATGAATGTAAACAGCGATCGGCATTCGAAAAACATGACGAGAACAAAAAGGTGTGTGTGGTGTATCTGAGAACCGCACTGAAATATGATACGTTGTTACGTTAATGCATTCAATATGTAAAAAAAAGAATATGTATAGCGGTTGTAAAAACTCTGTGACGCGGCTTTGACGTAGACATAAATCATATTCTTGTATATGTTTGCGTTCATAGGCGAAAGAAATTGTTTAATATTGATCTGCATTAAGCTGTTTTATTATGTACCTACCTACATACTATTTTTTGTATTTATAATTTCAGGTGAATGGTAAACTTCTCTGTTGGTTGTGTACCTGTGCATATAAACGGGCCTTAGTTAAGGCTCAGCAGGAAGGTCGTATAGCGAAAAAACGCCCACATGAGAAATCACATAAGGATAGTTCGAGGAAGACTCAACACTCACGTTCGGAAATGTCAAAAAATTCGTCTGGATCAGACTTAGCCGATAAGGTTTCTCGCCAAAATGCATCATCCGGTGGTGGTGGTGGCGGCGGAGGGAGAGATTTGGCATCTGTTACTCCAACAATTGCTCCAGCTGTTGTGACAATCGATCCAAACAGTTCCGACCATGTAGTTGCGATGACGGAATTGAAGGAACGGATCGCTAGCCTCGAACGAAAACTAACAATGAAAGATAAGGATTTGCTGGAGAAAGACAAGCAGGTGAGATAATCGCGAAAGTAGCGAAAGTCCCTTTATTTGTCCCAAAAATAAAAATTCACGCGGGCTAGGCTCAGGGTTCAATACGAACCTGTTGCGCCAAATATTTATTTCATTTATCATGAATCGCGAACTATAATTAGGCTGCAATCAATTTGACTTCCGCTATGATTTATTTCTGCGTCATTAACTACTCTTAAGCATATGTAATAACAATTTTTATGCAAGTTGTATACATAAAGGTTCCGCCAAATAACTTTTTTTTTTTGAAAATGCTATAAAAAAAAACTACTGAATATTTTCTCAAATTTCTTTTTTTATGTACAATCCTTCCGGTTAATAATGGAAAATAATTTCATTCAAATGGCTGCCTCGGCTGGCCATGCAGTAGCCTACACGATCGGTCCAATTTTTAAGCACATTATCGATTGTGTGCAGCTGTATTTCACCAATGGCTTCACGAATATTGTCCTTTAAAGCGTCAATTGTCTCTGGCATGTCGGCGTAATACTTATCTTTTACGGCACCCCACAAATAATAGTCCAACGGTGTCAAATCGCAGCTCCGCGGTGGCCAAACGACATCAGCTCTGCGGCTGATAATGCTATCTTCAAAAACAGGGCGCAAAACATCGAGTGTAGCTTCGGCTGTGTGGCACGTAGCGCCGTCCTGTTGAAACCAAATGTTGCCAATATCCTCCTCTTCAATTTTTGTGAACAAAAAATCGTTCAACATGGCCCGATAACGATCGCCATTGACTGTAACGGCCACTCCTTGCTCATTTTCGAAGAAAAATGACCCAATTATGCCTCTGGACCAAAATCCGCACCAAACAGTGACTCGTTTTGGGTATACGCACTGTTTTTGGCTTTTCACGCTTTGGTTTATCGATGAGGATGCCAGTTTCTTTCACTTTTTTCACAAGATAACGAACATACGAAGCTGACGGTGCTTCTCTTCTTCCAAAATCCGTACGCAATTTTCGCACACATTCTGCAACATTACCATGATTTTCAAAGTAATGTCGCAATATTTCCCAGCGTTGTTCAAGCGTATACACAACCATATTCGTTCAGCGGAAGGATAAAACTAATTATCTGTAAAATCAGACATGAGCTAAGTGTTACCATTCGTGAAATAAGCACTAGTTGAAAAAAAAAGTTAGATGGCGGACCCTTTATAAAATAAGTCTAAGCACTAAACCATATTAAGATTAAGGCCCTTATTCTGATTGGCGATCAGCGATCGTTACGGCAATTTTCGATTGCGTCGATTGATTTTAGCTATTATCATTGTGTAACTCATTCGATGGGGGAATAGATTATTGTGAATATTGTGAATACATCATACTTTGGCCGCTGTTTTTGGACATCTTTTTCCAAAAAAGCCGACGGAAAAATCTTCCAAACATTATCACATACATCAAATTGGTCAAGCACTTTAACAACAATATCTTTTTCCAAAGTCGAAAGTGTTAATTTTAAACAACTACTTCGATTGAATTGTGGCTTAGCGATTCTGAAGGGGAAAATGGTAAAGAAGTTCTGGAACTAGCTAGAAAAGGAAAACAATTAAAAAATGCGCCTAATCCTTTGAAATTGGAAGAAAAAGTATGACTATAATTTGTCGAGAAAAGTGTCTCTTGTGCGCTTGTGCCTAAAAAACTTGCTGCCGCTTTCAGATTTTGCACCCACTGGTCTTACCAAACTAGTTTGGGCAACGGTGCCTTTAGTGCTTACAGATATAAGGTCTGTTCCTTTACTTTTGTAGTAAAAATGGAAAAGACTGTCAAAATGGCAGTGGTGGGGATGAAATCTCTCTCAATGAGGAAAACTTACGAAAACGTTAGGGAACGCCATTGAGTAAAAATGCGTAAAAATTCGTAAGAATTTAGTAAAAATTCGTAAGATTTAAAAGTAAAGGAACAGACCTATAATGCAAGTGCTGAAAACTTACATTTGTCCTAAATGGATTAAATTTAATATTTCAGAAACTGAAGAACGTCGGGCAAAAATAGTTTTTTTTACTTTTACCAATTTCTTCCATGAACGCACCTTCGGTCCATAGCCATTTAGCTCTGCGCTTATCTTTTCCCATCGCCTTTTTGCTTGTGTTTTTACCCAAACTCCCTTTGCGATATTTGGATTTGTTTCCATAAATGAAACCAGAAGATCTTTTTGTTTGTAACCTGCTTCACCCTGCATTTGAATTCATAATTATTGTTTTTTAACATAAATACATTATTTTAATTAAAATCACTTATATTTCGTACGCACAAATTCTTCCAAGAGCATCAAACCGACATTCTAAAATTTAATACTAAAATTTAAAATCGACGATCGATAGTAATGTCGATCATCGATGAATTATCGACACTCACAATAGCGGTCGGTATAAGTTCGAGTCCAATATTCTATAGTTCGTTTTTCCGGGGGTTGAAATTCTGACACTTTCTCACATGAACATTTTTTTTTATTTAGGTCGCAGCAATTCGCAAGTTGGTAGTTGCGATTACTATTTTGAGGTTAAGCGTGAACGATTCGCTGATTTTGGGTCGCGGCTATATTTTCTGGAATGTGAATGAAGCGTTATGTGCTAAAATTGATAAGTTGGCCTATTCACCCTCATAACTAGACTCGGCTTATAGTTAATTCGCGTCTAAGAATTGAATTAACAGTCCCTGAAGTAGTTTTCTCATGTGTATGTACTTGTCATGTTTTGCAGTTGGGTAATCTAATTGGACATCATATTTTCTCCTAAATGCTTTGACGTGCAAATCTGACAATGGTCGTTGCTTATAAAAATCAGAAAGATCATTTTGGAATTTTGTGCTTATAAAGGCGCCCGTCCCTCTTTTATTGAATTGAATTCAATTGAATTGAATTGAATAAACGTCGGCAAGTGTAAATAAATGTAGGCAACCTGTTAACGACATTTAAGTCTTCCGCGGTGTTGCTATTACATCATCAATCTATCGAAATGAAACAAAATTATTCGTTCTTCTTAATATTTTCGAATTAATAAGAACTATATAAAAATGAGGCGTCTCTGGTAGTACATCCAGATGATCTTCATTCAGACTCGAACATTGATGAAATTTTCTGTATTTTTATATGTAATTCATTCTGTAAAATAATTTGACAACACTCCCCCTAATTTTTCTTTACAGCTAACCGAACTTAAAGGAATCAATTTTGAAAAGGAAAATGAAATGCGCAACAAGTTAAAGGAGAACGACAGAATACATGACATGAAAGTCGATCAGCTAAACCAGAGAATATCAAATTTATTAAAAGAAGTAGCCACATTAAAGAGGGTTAGCAAGAAGAACGGTGCTGCCATCAAGGACAAAGATAAGGAGGTTACATCCGCAAAAGACAGCGGCGGCTCTGGAACAGACAGTCCGTCAACAAATTAGTAAAATTTAAATAACTTTTATCAAAAGTTATTCTATTGCTGGGACTTCAGAAAAAAGAATAAAAAACCCTTTAACGGTTTACTTATCAAACTACATTGTTCTTCGAACTATGTGCTCTGAAAATTGAATTTTCTTTCTTAATTTAATTTTGACCAGTTTTTATTAAATTAAACAAATATATCATCCAATGTCGTTTCGGCTATCTAGTTTCATATTAGATAGGGTTCATATTAGTTATCTGCTGTAGCGTAATTGTTTTTTTCTAATTAATTTTCTTTTATTTACCACTGTAAATAAATTTCATTTGACAAAAACATTAATATTGTTTTGATTATAATATGTACTTGGTTTATTCTAAAATACTACAACTAATCCTAATTTCGCATTAGGCCGAGTAATGGGTTTAATGCGGCTTAGGCTTGTGACCATCAACATAAAAGTTCCTGGTTGCCTTTGGTAGTTGGACCTCAATGCCGTCCAGGTCCTTTGTTAGAATGATTTGGCAACCTAGTCGAGAGTTTTCTTTCAAGAATGGGGCCATATCCAAGAGATCGTCCTCCTTTTCTTCAGCTTCGGGAAGTTTATCCAAGTAATCGTAGTTTACGTAGACATGGCAAGTTGTACAAGCTAAAGATGCTTCGCATGCACCTGAAATTAAAGTTGAGGGGAATTATTTTTGCTTAATGTAACGAATGAGAATTGCTGCAGACCTTCCATTTCGATTCCATATCGGTGAGCCAAGTATAAAATGTTGTCACCGACTTTTCCCTTTACCGGTGTCCGTTTGCCATCCTTATCGATGTATGTTATATTAACTCTGTGAATAGTTGAAATTCTTTTAGTTTGAAGTAATACAAATACGTATTCTTACATTTCATCGTCGGATTTGGGATCCTTCCATTCGTAGTCCCCGTGACACAGAGCTGATTAAGGTTGTTATTAGTTAATTGAAATACAAGTGATTTGAGTAGATTGTTGGAGATAAAGGAAGATGTACCTACTCTTTGTTGCGTGAAGCCATTTACGCTGCGGTAATTGCTTTATACACAGTGCATTTCGGGAAAGAATTTTGGACGAAGAACGAGCATGGCGTAAGAGTAAACAAAGCATTTTCTATTGCAAGAAACTGAACCGCTAGAATTCTAAATTGACAGTTTAGGAATGTCAAAAATCAGCTGTCGGTTTGAGGTGTATTCGAAACTTAAGGGGTGAGTTCACAAAGTTGGTATTGCAAGATAGGACCACATATGCCGATAATGGAGTGACTCATGTACATGGTCATACAGTTCGACTCGGATATTTTTCCGAGTATAGCTGTTCAAATTCAAATTCAAAAGGGAAGATTCCCCTTTTCCCCTTTCAGCAAATTTTTGACAGAAATTCTCCACGAAAAGGGGAATTCCCCACGATCTGGCAACACTGCCAGAGTCCAGTACCCGTTCCAAGTAGTTAGTTAAGTAGGTACAATAATTGTTCATTTAGTTACTTTGGAAATTTGGAACAGTACTATAAACTATTTTAACTCAAATTAAGAAAAAATATCAGATCCTCTGATATAATCTCTTTATTATAGCGAACGGTTATTCCGTTTGTGAAATGCATTATGAATTATTGGTTTGAGAGAATAGCATTAAGAACAACTCGTAGACACAGTCACTTTGGTACGAATGATATCTATTTCGAAATACACCACTGATTCATCATCCGACTCCTTTTAAGTGATTGTTTGAATAGTTTGAATTCTGAAAGTCAATTCTCCGTACATATCTAATCTATATAAACTTAGGAAGACATTTCTGCTTTCCTCTGTCAGGAAATGAACTTGCATTTCGATTTTGTCAATTGACCAAGTGCCTACCAAAGCTTATTCGCAATTCACTTTACTTAATTCGTGTTCCAAAAACAAGCGAATAAAATATTCGTTTGAACTTAACCTCAAACTAGCCATTGCAGGTAGAAACTGATGGCTGAAATTCGCGAATTGCCGCGACAATGAAAAGTGTTTTATTTTATTTATTTATTTTATTTTACTGTCAAAACTTGAGGATATTCGTTCGTTCGTAGGTAGTTGGTCGCTCTCATTTGAATGGACCTTTAACATATTCACTATTATGAAACTCCATACAAAATCACAGCCATTGAGAGAGTAATCACATTTCACTTACCAAAAGTAGGTGTAGAGCTTAACTGCACTGCCTTACCAATAGGATTTGTATGGTTATGCTACATTTTAGATCTATTACTTTTAAATCAGACGAAATGTCAAACCATTATTTGACACTGACAGCCTCGATGATTTTCCTCTGAAAAGTGAAAACTCAAATGCCGAAATTGTAATTGCATAAAAGTAAAGTTATAACAGAAAATAATAAATAAAAATGTCGTCTTTAACCCGTCTAATTGAAAATGGTGTACGTTCTTCAAGTTCGAAGTACTCATTATACCAACTACGACAGTTGTCTTCGCAGTCAACCGAAAATTCCTTCGATTCCGAAGAAGGTTTGGAAGTATTCGCATACATAATACATTACAGAATCCTATATACATTTCATTACAGAATTTCGTGTATTGAATCTACGTTCCGTTAAAAATGTGCAAACAAAGCGAAAACCCATGAAAAGGGATCCAGTTCCACCTCCTCGAACGCATAAAATGGCTACAGATCAAGACTGGACAGCAGTATGGCCAGGTCCAAGGTCGTTTAACCCCGCCACCGTACCCCTTCCAATTAGGCAGGGCTTCACCGAAAAGGGTGCTCCGGCCCCATCGAAGTTTGGAAATGCAGAATTAATGAAAATACCCAACTTTCTGCACTTGACACCGCGTGCTATTAAACAACAGTGTGAAGCTTTAAAAAAATTCTGCACTCCATGGCCAAAGGGCTTGGAAACTGAAGCTAAATGGAAGAAACATTTTCCAATCGATGCAATCACTACAGATTATGTTCATGGTTTGCCAACAATTCGCAACATTGAAGCTAGAAGAGTTACTCTGAAACTGAAACTCTCCAATTTAAAGTTTGATCAACATGCCAAAGACAAGTTTTTACGTTTGATTGGAGATCGATATGATCCAGAGACAGAAGTCATAACAATTATTACCGATAGTTGCCCTCTTAAGAAACAGAACTATGACTATGCGTTGTATTTACTTACAGCCTGCTACCACGAATCGTTTATAACAGAGCCATGGGAAGCTACAAAATCGGAGGCAGATATGGAGCACTACTTTTTCAATCGAAACAAATCGAAAGTTTCCGCTGAAGCGATTATTAACTGGGGTAAGACTGGTGATGCAAAGACCGCTGCTAGTGAAGGATTCGCTAAAAGTGTGGAAAACCTTATTAACGAAGGAGAGAATGAGTACAATATTCAGAAGTACAAGGACGAAGTGAAGTCAATGCTGGGCATTGCAAAGAGTTAATCTGCATGTCTTTATGTTTATTTTATAAACATTTCTTGTTAAGCAAATAAAGGATATAAATCTGTAATCAATAGGCGTGTTTGATGGAACGTCTATCTCAGCAAGGTAAAGCACAGTAGAATCAGCAGAACATAATTACAACAACTACACTGTGATTGACACTTTCGTGACTCTATATTTGTTGTAATTGCGTACTAGCGATTTTACTTGATTTTACTTTTATGAGATAGATGTTCAATAAAACACGCTGAATGTATTTAAATTAGTATGTATTTGATAACTTCAGAAGCCCTCTTCTGTAGCCGTAGTAGTTTCGGAAAAGTGATGATGGGCGATGTCCATTGGTTGAAATCGCTGATCTTGTGACATGGGGACCCTACGTTGCGTACTTTGAAAATTTACTAAGTTGTATTTTTTGAGTATAACGAAGGTCTTAGGTCATTGTTGTCCCATTATTATTGGATTACTTCTACCTGTTGTTGGTTTTCATACGAATATTGTTTTCCACTTGTTCTATGAGATTTTAGATCAGTCATTATCCAAATATCTAGCGACTAAGGATACAAGCGACTGACCAGACAACTTAGCTTTGACACCAAGTTCAGTCCTCCTAATAACAGAATGACCAAGCTGTCTCAAAATTCACCCAGTCTGACCAATCCTACAGGAAAACTCAGCATAGATCCTTCCATCACTAATGAATAGATCCCGATATACTAACTTCTCCACCTGCTTCTATGGGACTGCTCCACTAACATGCAGAGTGTTGTCAGTACAATATACTCTAGCGGCATTCTTAGACTCTGAAGGAGCGTTTAACAATTTCAATACTGACGGCGCGGCGCTCCGTACGTAGAATGCTAAGTACGATTAACATTGACAGTATTATTCATGTCTATCACAGAATCCGTCGTACTCGGAATTTTGTTACGAACCCCGAAAGAACTATCACAGAATCCGTTGTTATTAGCTATTTTTGCTACGAATTTCGAAATTCGTATTCGTACATATTAATATTCGTCAAGAAAAATATGACGAACTAAATATACGATACAATAAAATGTATTAGCTCATAGGGAGGCATTCATGTCTCTCAATATATAATCACCCCTATCGTGGAATCCGCCGGGGGGAACTATTCACGGAAAAGAATATTTTGGTATCGTCAAAATCGCAAAATGAACAGTTGCCCGTTCGGGAAAAATTCAATTTGAACGTTTTTAACGATACAGTGAAACTCCTACACATTACCCACACGGGGAACTGTTCACTTTGCGATTTTGACGATACCAAAATATTCTTTTCCGTGAATAATTCCCCCCGACGGATTCCACGATAGGGGTGAATAAACTGCTTCTATATAAGCAAGTCCTAAAACCAATATGGATATATGGTCTCTATGGGGTGCACAAGTAAGACAAACCTACAAAGCATTCAATGCTTCCAAAACAAAGTACATACTACGCAATATTGTCAGGAAGGTCGCAAAAAGACATGGTAGGCTTCGCAATCATGCTAATTCAGAAGTAGTCGAACTACTTAATAATAACAATTTAGTTAGAAGATTACGAAGAAAAAAAAAGAGTAAAAAAATCGAACTAGCTAACTAGGAATAAAGAAAATAAATATAATTTTATAACACAATCACACTAACAAAAGTGATAACGAATTAAAAAACAGACTAACGTTAGTACCTTATAGCATAGAATTTATTATAAGTATTAGAAACAAATTGCTGATTAGTTTAACGACTAGGTGCGATTATTGGAAGGATGGTAACACCATGCTTCCCTCTGGTTTTTTTAGTGGGTGAGCTAACTGGAAGTCCCACACTATCGCAAAGCTCGCATGAGGTGTTGGGTATATGTACGGTGACCATATTTGTCAAAGGAAAATAAAGGACAATAATTTTTCTACTTACAAACTGTTGGTATTTATAAAAAAAAAAAAAAAATTTATAATAATAAGATAGCAAAAAACATGAACATTACTACTACATAGTAAATAGTTCTATAAAAAAAATATTGGATTGACATTCACTTATATAGCCGCATTATATTAGCAACTAACCAACTAGGAACTGTCAATAAGCAATACGCAACTTTTAACCTATTTTCACATCGAAGCAACATTATTGCCTGACATTTTTAGCACAAAACTCGTATTGAGAATGGATTACTTCCAGAAAAGAGAGAATGGTGAAATCGTGAGTTTCACAGATGGATCCATGGTGGATGGCGGAGCAGGGACCGGTATCTTTTCAGATGATCTGGAACTAGCCCGTCACATTAGCCTCGGGAAACACACTTCAGTATACCAGGCTGAGATGATTGCTTTGCTGCATGCGTTGGACTACTTGCTTGAGAGGCAGGTGGATGGAAGAAATATCCTTATAGCACTGCCCAATCAGGCGGTGACTAAATGCATATGGAACAGGCAACCATCACAATATCAGTGGCACTGGAATATGTATTCAAGCTCAATAAGTGTTCATCTAAAAATCAGGTAACACTGTCTTGGGTACTAGGATACATAGGGATCGACGGCAACGAAAAGGTGGACTCCCTTGCAAAGCAGGAAAGTTGCTGGGACCAGAACCATTCTCTTCAATTGGTAGAGGAATGGTAGAACACCTGATTTACAAGTAGAACACGGCAAAACACTTGAAAAGGTGGTCAACAGTGGAACAAACAATAGACAAGCTAAAATGGCAATAAAATGGCCGACCTGCTCCACTCAAGGAAGGGTTATAAGCATGAGTCGAGGAACATTGAAATGCCTGGATTAATCTGAGACAGCGGCACAGCTTTGGCTGACAAAAGAATAAGGATCTTGGGACAACATTGGGTAGAGACCAATTGGATTAAACAGATTTCACATAAACAGTTGCTAGCGTTAACATTAACACTAGGAATCGAACCCAGGGAAAAACTCTGGAGAAGTCCAGAGAGTCTCTTTGGGTAAGGTTTATAGTAGTAGAGAGACGAAAAGAGACTCGACAATGGTGGTCTGATTCGAATATCCCTCGAAATCTATATAATAATAATATAATACTCGCTTGATATGATGAACAAAAATGTTCCTTATGCAGACTGAATCCTCCTTTTCCAATCACTAATAACTCGGGCCCTAGGCAAAATTTCCAAAACCAGGAAAACTATTTTATTTTAGTATTTCTTACATACATATATACAATATACATAGTGTAGGTACAGTTTGAAGTCAATCGCATGAAAAATATGAATTTTCCGATACAAACTTTTCCCCTTTTGGAGTTCGAATTTCTCGAATTGGGCGTTGATCACCAAAAGTCAGGACATATATAATATCGAAAAGTTGTACGCCATTTAAAAATAAGCCCGTTTTTTCTGAGAAATAAATGGTAGATTTTCTCAATACTTGGCCAATCCGGTGTTTCACGAAATAAGACCCTCTCAAGGACTTCTACGGCCAAAAATATAGAATTCTATTTGCAAATGTATTGTTGACATGAATTTTATAACATTACAGTATGTGTTTCGATACCTCGTAGAGTTCAATTGCCCAAAAATAAATTCTCTATGCTATGCATACAATTTTTTTGTCAGTTTTTAAAGGACAGTTTCAAAAATAAAGGACAAAATCCGTCCTTTATTGAAAATAAAAAAATACAGGACAGAGGTTAAAAAGAAAGGACTGTCCTTTTAAATAAAGGACGGATGGTCAGCGTAGGTATATGCTAAGTTTCTTTAAACCATAATGGCCTTATGACGCACTATCAAAGCGACATAGGGCCATGTGTTCGAATATGGCCTTATGTCGCTTTCCAAAAGTGTCATAGGGCCATATTTCGAAATATGACCTTATGTCACGGCACCGATTTTACATCCAGCTACACGCAAAAAAAAAAAAAAAACAGTAAGACAATTATCTTCGACTATGCCGAAGCTCAAATACCCGGTACTATATTATTGTAAAATAAAAAAAATATTTTAGTATTAAAAAATTATATATGTATTTGTATGGGAGGTATGGGTACTTTTTATTCGACCAATCTCATTTTTTGTCAAATTTTTTTAAATATTATTAAAACAATACGTGCAAAGTTTAAACTTGTTACTGTAGCTATTTAAATTTAATTTTTAACATAAAAAGCTATATCTGATATTTTTGTATGGGAGGTAGTAGTAGTTTTCATCCGATCTTGCTCATCTTCGAACTTAGTTTGGTGGATAAAAGCTTACGTACCAAATTTCAAGTCGATAGCTTTTAAATTACGGCCGTAATCGTGCGGACAGACAGACAGACAGACAGACAGACAGACGGACAGACAGACGGACATCGCTAGATCGAATAAGAAAGTGATGCTGATCAATAATATATATAGTTTGCCATACCTACAACGCCTCCTTATGGGCGTTACAAATGGAATGAAAAATTAATATTCGTAGCAAAAATTTCTACTACGACGGATTCTGTGATAGTTCTTTCGGGGTTCGTAACAAAATTCCGAGTACGGCGGATTCTGTGATAGACATGATTGTCAACTGGATAATCAGCATGCTTGAAGAACAACACATTATAGCCGAGCTTGGGGGCTCTAAGCTAGAAGCTTACGCCTCCAGAGGAACCCCTCAAGGCGGTGTTATCTCCCCACTTTTGTGGGTCATTGTTCTAAATGAAACGCTCACGAAGGTACAAGGAACAATGGCATCAGAATAACGGGTTATGCGGATGGCGTTGTATTATTGGCAACGGGTAAATTCCTCCCAACATGTTTACAAGACCCTTTTCGAGCACCTATCCCACACCGTAGAGGTGATGAGGGAGCGAGGCCACAACCCACTTCGTATGTTACTGCCCATGTCTCCAACACACCAGGTATAAATTCGTAGGGAGTCGCTTCTTTAACGACCTAGACGAGCTTTCCAGCCCATCAATAGACAAGATAATGAACTTCGTCGTTTAATTTAATGGACAGCCTCTTTCCCTCACGGGCATCACAATGGGTCAGTATTGACCTGAGTGTGGCAGGGAGTACTCCTCGCCAGCCGACAAAACTAACCTACCCTATCCAGAATCCAGTCCATATAAGTAATGAAAAGGAGAGAAAACAAAACGAACTCCTGGAAAAGTTCAACACTCACGCCCTACGGTGAAAGGTATTCTTTAACCCGAACACAGCTTAAACAGTTTCAGTTTGTGTAAAAAGAATTTGGTAAAAAAGACACCGAGTCCCTTCTCCAAGATCCAAGTCTATAAGGAATGCTTAAACAGGTGTTGTATCTATGCTTACTCCGCAAGCCTTCTCAAGTTCTATTCTGAGAGTGAATAACTGGTCGGTTGTGCTTCTGGCCGGACGAAAACCACACCTGCTCACTCCCTAATATAATTTCTTAAAAATCGTGTGTCGCGCTTAAATATTTTTATGCATGTGAAAAAAGGTTTTCTTATTTTACTACAATAGTTAAAATCAGTATATCTAAATTTCCTTGATATTTAAATAATATCCCTAAAAGGAAAGTTATCACTTTTTGTTGTTTAAAACTAAAAACATGTTCTTAATTTGTAAATTATGTTTAATCAGGTAGGTATAGGTTAGGTAGGTATGTACTTGCAATTGAATAAACTTATACATATTTGAAAAACAAAGGGGTTAATCTCAGAGAATACTGTATTAGTTTGGGGATGTAAAACAATTAAATCGAAAAGGGTCATCAGTGGATTACCATACGACCGAAATTCAATTGCAATAATTAAGTTATTTTATAATAATAGCGTCTAAATTTTATCGAAGGCTCATTAATATGCATCTCTTGTGCCGGAACCAGTAACAACGGGTATAACGGCGACGATTATTCAAAAGGGGAATACATCATGGTTGCTCACTTTCATCCCTTGCCAGTATGTAGAGTGGTAATTTGTACCTTGATTCAGTGAAGTCAATCCTCTGTCAACTTCAATAGCCATGGGAGTGAATGCTCCCGCTTTCCGCCGGAATTCCTATCTGACTAATGAAAAATTCTTGAATGTTGTAAATCATGATTACACTTAATTTAGCTGTCATTAGAAATTTTTTGGGGGTTTGCGTTGAACAGGGGATAAAGTCGCTATCATGCAGTGAAAGAAGATCCGCCTAACACTTGCGTCAATTAAATATCTACCGATTGTGGGTGTGTAAAGAAGATCTCTTTATTATTAGACAGCCGAATGGTATTGTAGTTGTTGTTCTTTGTGGCAATGAGTGGTGACCGTGACAGATATAATTTGGCCTGGGGATACGTTGCGGAATACATACTTAGGCCGTGTGTCAATTGCGCTAAATAATTATCCTCGGCTAATTTTCTGACAAATAGTGTGTATAGAAAAGTAAAGTTCACCTAACTCCAAACTTAAAACAGAGATTTCTATATTTTTCCACTGAAATTCATAGTCTTATTTTCTCTTGAACATTTTAACAAATCCCAAGCAAAAGAAAATGTCAAAAAGCAGGATAATTTATTTACAGCTAAAAATTTGTTTTACACCATGATAGTGTCAGAAAATTATCCGAGAATAATTATTTAGCCCAATTGACACAAGGTCTTAACATTTAGCGCAGCTAAATATAATACGCAAGTAACAATAGCAGATTAATTTGATTGACGACAAGTTCCATTTTAGGTACATAAGCAGCTCTGAAACTGAAAATAGATTATGTGAAGACTGTTTTTATTCATAATTAAATACAAATACATATGCACATTGCACATAGCGTTAAATCATGCATCAGAAATTGTGATCAGATCAGATGCAAAAGCTTCTCAGAAATTCGATGGAGATGTTCCGGGGCCATGCTTTCGGTTACGATGGTGTATACCTATGCCAACAGAAGAAACAATATCAGATCTCACCATAGAGCTCTTAACTTCGGTGGCAGGTTTAACAAATTCAACCTTAAAAAACCGCCAGCGAATAGGTACCTACTTTACTGAGAGAATCCAACTAGATAAACCAAAAATCCACCACTCTTTGGCGAAACCATATTCATATAATCGACAAAGGAGGTCTTTTGAGAAGCCTTCATTTCAAATTCAAATATGTACAAATACCTACAAACCTAAAGCAATACAAAAGTCCCTACAGTCCAGACTTAATAAACCTTAAGCGAGCGCATTGGGTGCATAAGAACACAACTCAAAGAAGAGTTCGATGTTCATCTCTTCACCTCGAAATACAGATACAAGCTAGTCCATTATGAACATGATGCAATTAACTTTAAGAAACTCCATCACAGGCAGACACAGATTCGGTCGACGACTGAACGCAAAACGACTGAACTTTGTCATACTGATACTAATAGACTAATACTAATGAAGCAGGACTACAGACTTCCGCCGGGGTGGACTATGGATTCAACCAACAAGCCCCTCCAGCCAGCTCGGGCCCTAGCAAGCGGCCTCCAGTTACGGACACCACTCGACATGACCTATATCCATCTCAGTCGCTGTATTTTGACCGTTTGGACCAGGTGAACGTCGCTATATAGCCCATAAAGTTCGTCGCTGAATCTCCTTCTTCACACTCGATCGATACAACTGGACCGATGACTCAAAGAATCTTTTTCTTAAAGCGTGCTAAAAGGTTTTCATCAGTTTTCGATATTCGATAAGATCCATGCTTCGGAACTATACCTAGTACCTAACTTCATATCCCGAAGAAACAGCGTTCGGAAAGAGTGACTCATCGCTTGATTTCTACGGCAATGTCGTTTTGCGAGGTAATTGTAGAGCATAAGTAGAGTAAGTCTTGAACTACTTCGAAGTTATATCTGTCCATTGTGAGTCATTTATCGACTACCTTCGCCGCCTCCGTCTCAATGCTTGCAAACGCTCCACTGACAGCTCGCTGAGTTCAGTTGTTGGTGTTTATAATATTAGCTCTCTAAAAAGCTGCACCAATAATAATAATATTGGTTAACAACTAAGACGTTTTCTTACTGCACGGAAACTGAAGGCGTTATATACGTGCAAGAGGCCTTTAAAAAATCAATAAGAATCTGCGCTCTCAAAGTTCGCCGGATTATTGGTGCTTCAATACCTTCCATATTCCTTTCCTTGGCACATTGGCTGTGTGCCCTTGCCACAGATTCTCTGCTTAATGGAGACCCGCACCCGGTCTCTTGCGATAGCAGACTTGCAACTTGAAATCTTCTTACAGTATCCGTTGGGTATTGTTGGGTGATGATGTGTAATGTGTATCGGTATCCACATTAATACGATTAATACTTCCCTACTACCATTGGGCAGGTGTGAACGCGCAAACCGAAACCGTCCATAAGAATGTATTCCCAACGACCGGGTAGCCAGCCGGTACCGGTTAGCCAGCTGCCGGCTATGTGTGAAATGGGCCAAAGGTTCGAGTTTATCCGTCTGCCCCTCGAAAACATTCGAACTTTAGATCCTAAAAAAGGAGGTCGATAAAAACTAAGCAATTTCTTCGTAACTGTTGAAGTCGATCCTTTTCTTTGTTCAGGATGGATCGACTAAGCCGCCATAAATTTAACGTCATGTCATGTGTGTGCTCCGCGAAATACATAGTTTGAAATCCGATTGAGTCCACCTATTTAATCCAAGCAGAATAATATCATTCCCACTTGTCTCCTAATTTATTTTAAAAATATGTACATATATGTACCTATATTTTATCATCATCATACAATCGTATATCGAATTGAAGATTTTTTTTTGTAAATCAAAATACATACCAACGTTTAATGAATAGACAAACGCCGCTCTGTAATCTCCGTTGGACTTTGAGAAATTTAAATAATTTACGTTTTTTGCATAACATTGCAGAGAAAAATTGGGTCCCAAGAATAATTTATCCTCCTTGATCGAAAACCAAACTCACACACAAATATTGAAAACCAATTCCAAGAAGGAATATATATTCCAATAGGGACATAGTAACAGTCTATCATTCTGATCACTCAGCCATGTGTCACCCTTCCGCAGGACAACAACGAAACATTACTCAAGGAGTGAAGTGCATTGAATCGTGCAAATGATACACTTCTTGATTATTATCCTTTTCTAACTCCGACCTATGATTCTTTAGCTGAACGAGTATGGTGACTGAGGGTGAAAAGAATCCAAGGAAAATGTTAAGCGAATTTTCCATACGATTTCAGTTCAATGCATAGTAATGAAGGGATACCGGACATCCAGACTAAATCATACATCCTTGCATGTGTGAATTTATAAGAAAGAAAATTCTTTGATAATATCGGAATTCGTTTCAGTGACTGGTCGGATGGATTCCGACTTTATTCAGTTGAAGAAGTCAAACCATTTCTCTCTCTCTGGTATGCATTTTCTTATATAATTTCATTGAACTGTCCTTCACTATTTAATGCAATCGCATTTAGGAAGTGAAATTAACAAGTGAATTATATTTTTAAATTTACTGAAGGCCTGCTCGTTGTAAAAGGCGGCTGTAAAATCGATGAGCATTTTGTGAGTGCCGATTTGGAATACTTGGGTCTTCCAAGATTGAAGAAGTTTTATATGATAGGGCATAGCTTCCTGAAAAGCGGTGAATGCTCCCAAATTGCAAATTGTCTAGCTGGATCAGTTTTACCTGATGGATTCCGAATTTGATTCTAGTCATATAAACCTAACGATACCCGCTAACATATGAAGCTTTAAAGCTTTTGGACCTGAAACTCGTTTGTCCATTTAGCTATGTGCAGGAATTCGATAGTAGGGCGTGTAGTGTGATCCCGTTTTCTTATAGCCTTACTATCTTCGGTAATTTCGGTTACCTCCAAATTAAATGAGTACAGTTTATTTTCTAATAGTAGTATCTTTTGGTAACCTTTTGAATTAAGAATAAAAAAACCTATGAACTATGATATTACTTACATCGTTAATAAAAGAGGTGTTGAAGGAAGGGGCGATATTTTGAATAGTCAACATGAAATATATTATGAGAACACTACATAGCTCATGAATACGCTATAATTGCAGGAGCTTTCGATCCAGATTTTTTGTCATTGCAATTTCGGTGCCGTGACATAAGGCCAAGCGACATAATACCAAATCTCAAAATTTGGCCTTATGTTGCTTTGTGAAAGTGACATAAGACCAAATTCTAGCATTTGAAAGTGTCATAAGGCCAAATTATTTTGAGACATAAGACCAAAAGCTATTTTTCCATAACAAAAATTGGTTTATATCTATACCGTTTGAATTAATAATATATAATTGTTATAATTTCGTGTTAAAAATTTCGCAAGAATTTTCTAATGAACTGAAGTTAAAATTTTAAAATAAGATATTTAATTTTTTATTTTATCCTATGCATAAAAAAAATTAAAATTTGCGCGAATTCCTAAAATATAAGAAATGTCATGTACACACAATTAGATGAACTATTGAAATCATCAATTTATTTTGTAAAGACCTTAATAATTCTAAACAACACCATATATGAGGGACGCCTTTGTATTCTTCCCACGCAAAAGTATATCCCTCATATCCCAAATCGATCATCCCTTGCTCAAACTTTTTTTTGGCTACCCCTTTATAGGTTCATCGAAAATCGATCCGCCCTTTCGCAATCGTTTCCTGGCTACACCTTTGGGTTATTTACATACCCTAATAGTTGATAGCGCCTATTGTGCAGTGTGATTGTGACAGGCACAGGACTTACCATTTTTAAAACTGGGCAAAAAGTGAATTTAAAGCTAATTGAAGATGATTTAGGAAAAAAAGGAAACGCTTTCTTTGTGATGTCTTGTTTACCATCAAAAATGGTAAAAAAGGTTCCCAACATTTAAATGTGTATTCCCAATTCAGTAAAAAAAAAAAATCATCAATTTTTGTTGTTGTTGGTTTTCAAATATTTTTTTTTTTACCATTTCATTTTCGTTTTAAGCCACTTTTCATAGGAGCTAAATTTCATACATCCATCCTTAACTTCTTAAAATTGTAAATGGAGAGTATTTTCTAACTAGTCAGGTAACAAAATCCGATAGGTATGCAGTTGAAAGTGGGATAGTGCCAAATTGGCCTTATGTCACTTTCACAAAGCGACATAACACCATAAGGCCTTATTTTGAGATTTGGTCTTATGACGCTTGGCCTTATGTCACGGCACCGCAATTTCATATAGACTGTACCGAAATAATATATGTATTATTTATGTAAAATAAAAATAAATAAGTGGCGCAACAGGCGGTACACCCTAAGCCTAGCTTCTTTTGTGTGAGTTTCAATTTTTGGGACGAATGGAAGGGACCTACAATTTTATGCCGAGTCCGAACGGCTGAATTGAGAAGCTTTTTCAGGACAGTCATACTCTCGGATATTTGTCAGACGTTCGCGAGAGGTGGCGCAGTAGAAAAAACCTTAAGATGTAATTTGTGTTTTTCCGGGGATCGAACCTGGGATCCCTCGCACAGTAGTCCAGCACACTAACCACTGCGCTACTGCGCCCACATGTAGTATATGTAGAGGAGGTTTAATATAACCTGCATATAGCAGCAAAACTTAAAATCATAACTAAGCACAATTTTATGAGAAAAATAAAAAAGAAAATATGTTGTCAGATTCGAAATTTGTTTAAACCTCATCTATTAAATTGGATATGGATAAAACCCACTGGTTGTCACTTACATTCTAAACGGGTAGGTGTGTGTTATTAAAGCTTATTTCTCCGGCATTATCGCAAATCAATGTAGGTATATGCCAACTACATTGCCCACTTCCCCTTAACCCGCTGTATCCATAGAATTTTTATTCGATTTATGTTCTTCGTAATTATTATCCGTTACACGTTGTTCTAATTAAAATAAAAAGTGAAAGAACTTCTATGGAATGAACAATGGTAATTTCGATTCTTTTGAATTGTCTAATTTGTTTTCGTTTCTTTTTTTCTTTTCTCTGACCTACCCAAGGGGTGACTGTGAATTTCATCCTATTTCACGCATTTTTACAGAAATTCATGTAATTTTCCTTTTGTACATAATTAAAAGTGTTCTAAAACGGAAATTCGACAACGTTTAACAAAAAATAAAATTAAAACGCGGAAAAATTCACCACCATTGCTATTCTTTAGTCCGTGAAAACTTATGGTGTAGGGGTGAGCATTTTTCTTCTATTTTTTTTTTGTCTGGAAAGCGTATGCTAATGCAATATCAAGAAAAGAATTTGCATAGAAAAGACGTAAAAATGGCAGAGATGAATGTTGGGAAGGGGTTGAAACCTTGGATTGGGCGGACAAGCTCATTGAAAGGGTTCGCACTCGGTGTATTCGGGTATTGCGAGGTTTTGAATTCGGGAATTAGGAGAAATTTGTTTCGCGGAAAATGACTCCCATTGGTACCGTGTTGTGTTGTCATTTATACTGGCGACGGCAATCAAATGACCGTTAACGAACCGGAGAGACAAATTTATGTTGCGTTTTTAATTGTTCATTAATGTTAAGTATAATACTGGAGAAAGGATTCGCTGCCATGTTTTCGTGTCAAGTGAAATGAAGTTCTTATTTCATTGTCGCGCATTGGTGCGTAGGTATTAGAACTCGAAATCATTTCGAGTTATATTGTAACTCAGAATGATATAATAACCAAGACTCTTAATTATAAGAAGTGCAAATGAAATATGGTATTTACAACCATAACTGTTCCACACACTGAAGTATTTGGGATTAATATATATTTGCGTTTTTGGGGTAAGATACAAAGAGGCACCATAGAACATACAGTGTCATATAACCGGACAAAGCCAAAATCCAAATCTGTTCATTGCTTCTCGGGGTTAACATAAAGATACATACGGATTCATTTTGGGAACTTTATTTCATATAAATGTAACTATAGGGCAAAACCCGCGTAGCCATCAGGATTTGGTATATACAGAGATTTATTTACAGTCAGTTAGTTTCGTCTTTTATATTTATAATATCGCGCAGGAAACATACCTAAGAAAATACCTAAAGAGGTAGTTAGTATCTCTGAAAACTATATTTTACACCATATTGGAGAAAACAGGTCAAAAAGTTTATGATCAATTTGTAAGTAAAGCGCTGGCATCTCAGCACAGATCATACTATAGCCGACTGAGCCACTATCTACGGGACAAAACATATTTCTTAGCTAACAAATCCTTAATTATATTTCACACCGCCTAGATCTTCTTCCTATTCCTATACTGTCCAACATATGCAACCAGAAAGATCGTGAGGATGTGTACCACTTTCTAGCAGTATGACCCCATTCTTACAGAATTCCGCTTGAATATCCTTAGGGTGCCTATGCTGGAGTTAGATGAAGCGATAAAAATATTCAACGCCCACAGAGTTTGGGACGCAAAGTTTCAAATTGATACGACGAACGGTTCGTGAGTTAAGAAAAGGGCCCCTTTAAAAGGGGTAATCAAAATCAGAAAAATTAATTATCTTTATTTCTTATAATAGAGTACACAAACCGAGTTTGAAGTTGATCGAATGAAAAATACAAATTTTCCCATACAAACATTGACCCCCCTTTTACCCCTTTAAGGGTTGGTTGAATTTTAAAAATCGGAGAAATTAGTTGTCTTTATTTCTCATAGAGAGTACACAAACCGAGTTTGAAGTCAATCGGACGAAAAATACAAATTTCCCCATACAATCTTTGAGCCCCCCTTTTACCCCTTTAGGGGTTGCTTTTCCTTAGTGCTTGTGTACATCATAAAGGGAACCTCTATGCAAAATTTCAGCTTTCTAGAGCAAAGGATTTCGGCTGGGAGTTGAAGATCAGTGATGTGTCATTCTACATTATATCCAATACCTATCGCATTGTATTAGTATAACTTATAGGAAAAATTTGAGACCCTGCTTTTATTTGCTCATAAAGGTACTCTATAGATAAAAAGTTATTCAAAGAGCTTCAAATAATTTTACTTCAAGCTCCCTTCATCGCAGAGGAAACTAAGTACAAAAATACTTAATATATGTGCATGACCAAAAGTCGGATTTTCTTTCCCGATTTTTTGACAAAGCCGTTTCTATGTTCTTGAATACACCAGGCATCTTCTTTCATTTTTTGATGAAAAAGTTGACAGAACGCGACGAATGCTTCATGGCACGCGGAAGGCTATTTATCACTACGCCTATTAACTATAGTTTATCTAATGCAAACAAATAAGATAACAGTCCCTTAAGGAATGAAGCGCGTATATTTGCCAATTTCTGCAGCCCTTACATCGGCCAAACCAACCCCACTCAGAGCCGTCTGGCATATGGTTTCGCCTGTAAAAGAAATGCAAAAATGCCTTTTTTTATTTTTCCAGTACATCTCCTTTCGATAAAACATAAGAGATGGGGAAATAAAAGGGCAACTTTAAATCCGATTTATTTTTAAAGCGCCTCAGGGATCGATTATTACCTCTCAAATTCGAATGAAACGTGCGCGAATTTAAAATATATGTTCAATGCCAATTTGATGCCAAGTCGAACAATCGAACAATGCCGACATGAACGAATAGGTAAAGAATATTAGTTCCCGTTTTTTGCGTCCTTTTTATTTTACATTTATTTGCAACAGGGATGAAATGGAAGTCAATACATATTTCGAAATTATTGTCACCATTTTTCAGATCCGATATTATGAAGGAGGAAAGTACGTTTGTTATGACGCACACATTGTTCAATGGAACAATAAAATTGTGCTGGGGTATGTGGTGAAATTCAGAATGAAGACGGTAGTTGCAGAAGATAATAAACGTAAAATAAAATAAGTTCTTTTTAATGATCACTTTGCAATATTTTATGAACCGTTTGACTACAATTGACGATTAGGTGGGATTTTTGTTTTAAATGTAGCCAAAATAAATAAAACGAAAATACTTTGTAATACAAATATACATATACATATGTATATTTATTTTAAGTGAAAAAAAAAAAAAAAATTGTTAAAATATGCCACTGCATTTTGTTGCTCTTAAAAGTATAAGTTAAAGGATTCACCATGCAGTGGTTTGACTTTATTAATCCGGAGTGCGAATACATGATGGCGGCAGATAGTGTGTTATATGAACGGGCCACCTAAGTAACCTACATGCCCGCGACCCTCTCAATCTAACCTGGGCATATGGAAATTCCTGAATGAATGAATCAAAATAAAAGGACAAAGGGTTGCGCAATATATTTGTTCCACTGACTAACTCCATATAGTATAACTAAATTGTATATATCTGAGGCATATAAACATCTTGATCTTGCCTTTCGCTCATTTTAGCAATCCACTGAGCTATTCGGAAGGAGTTTTAGAAAATGTCATCAACAAAAAAACCATCAGTGTCCTCAAGATTAAGGAAAATAAAATAAAATAAATTAATTGTGCGAATGGAAGGGACCTACAATTTTATGCCGAATGAGAACGGCTGAATTGATTAGCTTTCTCAGCATTTAGTAATACTATTATGTACATATAATTATACTTTTGGATGTTGTCAGAAGATCACATAAGGGGGCGCTTGCAGTGGGGTTAAAACTAGGACCAATCGTTCACTAGTTCAGCATACTTAGGAAGCAATATCAGTACATATAAATTACGATGCTCATTATTACAATACGTTCGCATTCGCAAGAGTTAAGCAATTTAGTACAGCCGTAAGGAATCTCCACACTTGATTGATTAAAAAATAAAATCTCCGATAGTTCTATTATTACAGAATTTAAATCCGACACGGCTAAGCAATGTACATATTCTGACAATTCCCACCGATGTGCAATTTAATTTCAAGCAAGAATTTCAAAGTTTGTATAGGTAAATTCTTATTTTTCATCCGAACTTGGTTATACTCTATACATACGACCCAAACGCAAAATACATAGTTGGTCTATTTTTGAATAAACAGATTAATCTTTTTTCATACTTAAATTTATTGTGGTTGTAAATAGTTATTTATTTAAAAATGTGTATCATGTAATACAGTAATTATTCTTAGTAAATTAGGCCAAATGAAACAAAATTTAAAAAAGCCACCGTTACGATTTTCTCTATTATCTCAAACAAAGATAGGTGCATAAGAGTTGGTCTATTATCTTTTGAATGCAAAATTCTTGGTCTATTACTATTTAAATAATGTTTTGGTGAACCGTTATGAAAAAAATGTCATAAACCCTATTTGTTGTTGACTGATCTCTGTTTTTATGCAAGTAGGCATCAGTTTCACCATGATGTTCACCATGGCGAGTGGAGTTGCATTATTACGAGTTCTAAAAGAATCGATAATTAAGGCATTTAAAACGGGATTGCCGAGTTATAAAATTGCTCAGAACGCTCATCAGTGCAGAACATTGGAAAATTTTGTGACAAGTAAGAAAACTGCGCGTCCAACTATAGCAATACCTCGTTATTGCCGGGTTTTAAAGAAAATAATAGAAGAAAATCGGCTCAAAACTGCTGCAGCAATAACTGTCCAAAGGAGAGAACAAATTCAAAAAAGCATTAAATTTTATAAGGTTTTTTGAATTTTACAAAACATAAAGCTTCTCAGTTCATTAAAAATACAGGCAAAAGAAAAACTACTTTTGATACCTAAGCAGAAGAAAAAACGACTTGAGTTGGCCAATCAACGCAAAAACTGGACTTTAAGTCAATGGCGGTCTGTTATTTGGAGTGATTAGTCCAGATTCGAAGTCTTCGTTGGTGACGAACGTATATACGTGTGGTAAGAAATTCAAAAGAAGCCTTTCACAAAGACTGCCTGAAGCAACAGTCAAGTTCCCAGCACCTCTAATGGTATGGGGATGCACGTCTGGGCGTGGCATGGACAATTTACATTTTGTCAATGGACTGGTCGATGCTCCAAGTACCAAGACATTTTAGAAGAAGAGCTTCTTTCATCAGTAACTCGTCTTCAACCAAGTGAGGGAGACTATATTTCCCAACAGGACGGTGCTTCTTGCCATTGCCATACTGCTAGATCGACAATGGCGTAGTTAACTGCTGAAGGAATTCCTTTAGTGTAATGGCCTTCCAGCAGCCCTGACCTTTCACCAATCGAAACCGTTTGGCATAAAATGAAGCAAAAACTGCGACAAGAACCAGCTCGGACACTTCCAAAATTAAGGGCCAAGATAACAAATATCTGGGAAACTGGGCTCCGAAGAGTGTCAAAAATTAGTTGACACTATGCCACGGCGCGCGCTTAGAAGCTGTTATCAATGCCAGAGGTGCAGTAATACAGTGGTAAAATGAAAATAAAGACTGATAGACTAACTATTTTGCGTCGTAAAAAGTCTTCAATAAGTTATTCAGTTTTATAAGCTCACTCCATAACCAATGAAGTCGCCTTCTTTTTATCACCTTTATCTATTAAGGATAAATAAATCTTTATATAACCAACAAAAAATTGTGGTCTAGTTGGAAAGAATTCAAGAATCAGCACATGTTTTTATTTTATCTTCGGTAGACCAACTATTTTGCTTTTGGGCTCGTATAAGAAAAAGAGAAAATGTCTTTCTCTGATTTTGGAAATTTTGGATGAAACTGGAACCCGAGTTGTTAGCGACGGGAAAGGGGGATTCAGTTGTATGAGGACATTTTTGTATCCTATCGAGCTCATAGCAAAGCAAACGGTCGGTGTGAGGCCGCGGATAAATGTTTAGAACTCACGAGCAGCTCTGGTCCTTCTTTGCAGCCATACTTTGTATGCCTCATGTTTCGCTGAAAACGGCCGGCACTAGTCGTCGAACCAGGGATTTCGTTGTGGTGGTCGAGTGAAACCAAGCACATTAGAGGCAGCGTGGTGGTCAATCGCAATGTGGTCAATCTGGTTGACGGTTGATTGATCAGGAAATCTCCATGTGCCTTTATGAACAATGTGCCTAGGACAGTTTTAATGCAAAATGCTAGCGGGGGCACTGCTCATACGTCTTGTCTAAGAGCTCGTAGAACCCCATTTAGTGTCGTCGTCTTTCTCCTCCGTGGGGGCATGCGCGTATATTAGGCTAATGTTGGCGAATTTAGCCTAGATGCGGATTGTCGTGAGGCGCTCGTTCACATACCTTACCTACATCGTTGGAGCTTATACTTCTTGCGTAAGTCTGCCTAACGACGAATCCATATCCAAATAAGCGCTGTGTTTGTTGCCGATAGCAGTCGTGTAAGTGTAAATATGCTTTTGAGAGAAGGGTCGCAAATCTTGCTGGTAAAGCAATCCCAGCTAAGAGCTGGTTCAGGCGACGCACAGTACAAATTTAAAAATCAGAACAAATAATTTCAACTCTAAATTTAAATAAAATCCTGGTCTAAGGCGGAAAGGAAATCATCTGGATGGTGGAGTCCCAAATGTTGGCGTTAGGACTTCTTGGCCACCCACCCCATCCATGTAGATATACATTGGCCAAATGATATCTACCTTACGACCTACGCCATCTATGAGTTTTTAAAAATCAAATTAAACCATCATGTTTTCAGTTGCAGACATTCAGATTTTAGTTATAAGAAACATGATTATAAAAAAATAAACTATTATATGAAAAAATTAAATTCTTGCTTTATTTATGGATATTAATTAGATAAAATACGAGCCCAAACGCAAAATAGTTGGTCTACCGAAGATAAAATAAAAACATGTTCTGATTCTTGAATTCCTTCCAACTAGACCACAATTTTTTGTTGATTATATAAAGATTTATTTATTCTTAATAGATAAAGGTGATAAAAAGAAGGCGACTTCATTGAAATAATGTTATGGAGTGAGCTTATAAAACTGAATAACTTATTGAAGACTTTTTACGACGCAAAATAGTTAGTCTACCAGTCTTTATTTTCATTTTACCACTGTATTACTGCACCTCTGGCATTGATAACAGCTTCTAAGCGCCGTGGCATAGTGTCAATTAATTTTTGACACTCTTCGGACCCGAAAGTTTCCCAGATATTTGTTATCTTGGCCCTTAATTTTGGAAGTGTCCGAGCTGGTTCTTGTCGCAGTTTTTGCTTCATTTTATGCCAAACAGTTTCGATTGATGAAAGGTCAGGGCTGCTGGAAAGCCATTACACTAAAGGAATTCCTTCAGCAGTTAACCACGCCATTGTCGATCTAGCAGTATGGCAAGAAGCACCGTCGTGTTGGGAAATATAGTCTCCCTCACTTGGTTGAAGACGAGTTATTGATGAAAGAAGCTCTTCTTCTAAAATGTCGTGGTACTTGGCAGCATTGACCAGTCCATTGACAAAATGTAAATTGTCCATGCCACGCCCAGACGTGCATCCCCATACCATTAGAGGTGCTGGGAACTTGACTGTTGCTTCAGGCAGTCTTTGTGAAAGGCTTATTTTGAATTTCTTACCACACGTATGCGTTCGTCACCAACGCAGACTTCGAATCTGGACTAATCACTCCAAATAACAGACCGCCATTGACTTAAAGTCCAGTTTTTGCGTTGTTTGGCACACTCAAGTCGTTTTTTCTTCTGCTTAGGTATCAAAAGTAGTTTTTCTTTTGCCTGTGTTTTTAATGAATTGAGAAGCTTTATGTTTTGTAAAATTCAAAAAACCTTATAAAATTTATATCCCATTTTTTTCATCGTCCGCTTACGAGGGTCGATCGATATGCTTTTTTGAATTTGTTCTCTCCATTGGACAGTTATTGCTGCAGCAGTTTTGCGCCGATTTTCTTTTATTATTTTTCTTTAAAACCCGGCAATAACGAGGTATTGCTATAGGTGGACGCGCAGTTTTCTTACTTGTCTCAACATTTTCCAATTTTTTGAATTTTGTAATAATGTTCTGCACTGATGAGCGTTCTGAGCAATTTTATAACTCGACAATCCCGTTTTAAATGCCTTAATTATCGATTCTTTTAGGACTCGTAATAATGCAACGCCACTCGCCATGGTGAACATGAAACTGATGCCTACTTGCATAAAAACAGAGATCATTCAACAACAAATAGGGTTTATGCCATTTTTTTCATAACGGTTCACCAAAACACTATTTAAATAGTAATAGACCAAGAGTTTTGCATTCAAAAGAGAGTAGACCAACTCTTATGCACCTATCTTTGTTTGAGATAATAGAGAAAATCGTAACGGTGGCTTTTTTAAATTTTGTTTCATTTAGCCTAATTTACTAAGAATAATTACTGTATTATATGACACACATTTTTAAATAAATAACTATTTACAACCGCAATAAATTTAAGTATGAAAAAAGATTAATCTGTTTATTCAAAAATAGACCAACTATTTTGCGTTTGGGTCGTATAAAAAATTAACAAATTGTAATTTAAAAAATCGATTTACCTTGAAATCCAACGATGTCCGTGCGCACGAAAATCTTGATTTATTGTTAGGTTTTAAGTTAAATTCAATACGATGTACACTAATTCTGTATATCATCTATATATCTATATATATATATAAAAATGAAGATTCCGACTGACAGATGATCAACGCCCAGCCTAAACCCTTTCCTGTAGAAAGCTGAAATTTTGCACAGAGGTTCCCTTTATGATGTATACAACCACTAAGGAAGGATTTTTCGAAATTCAACGCCTAAAGGGGTAAAAAGGGGGGTCAAAGTTAAATATGGGAAATTTTTATTTTTCATCCGATAGACTTCAAACTCGGTTTGTGTACTCTCTATGAAAAATAAAGAAAACTAATTTCTCTGGTTTTGGAAATACCACCCTTAAAGGGGTAAAAGGGGGGTCAAAGTTTGTATGGGACCATTTTTATTTTTCATCGGATTGACTTAAAACTCGGTTTGTGTACTCTCTATGAAAAATGGAGAAAACGTATTTCTCCGATTTTAGAAACTAAACCAGTAAAGAGGTCAAAGTTTGTATGGGAACATTTTTATTTTTCATCCGATCGACTTCAAACTCGGTTTGTACTCTATTATAAGAAATAAAGATAATAATTTTTTCGATTTTGGAAATTTAGCTTGGGGCCCGAGTTATTGGCGATGACCCTTTTTAAGGGGGGCCTTTTCTTAACTCACGAACCGTTCGTCGTATCGATTTGAAACTTTTTAATGCGTCCAACCTTTATCGCTGTTGAATATTCTGATCGCTTCATCTAACTCCAGCGTATGTACTCCAAAGATATTCAAGCGGAATTCTGTAAGAATGGGGTTATACTGCTAGAAAGTGGTACACATCCTCACGATCTTTCCAGTTGCATATGTTGCACAGTATAGGAAGATCTGGGCAGTGTGGAATATAGTTAAGGATTTGCTAACTAAGGAATATGTAGTGTCCCGCAGATAGTGGCTCCGTCTGTTGTTATGATCTATGTTGAGATGCCAGCGCTTCACCAACAAATATTGGTCATATAATTTTTGAACTGTTTTCTCCAATAGGGCGTTAGACATATTTTTCAGAGATACTAATTGCTCCTTAAGTACTGTCTTAGGTAGGTTTCCTGCACAATATAAATATAAAAAAGGCAACTAACTGACTGTGAAGGAATCTGTGTGTCCAAATCCTGAGGACTGCGCGAATCCAATTTGTACACTGTCTTCTTAATTTTCTTTTAATTTGATGGCAGCAATATGCGGATGGGCGCACTAGCGCAGTGGTTAGTGTGCTGGACTAATGTGCGAGGGATCCCAGGTTCGATCCCCGGAATAACACAAATTACATCTTAAGGTTTTTTCTACTGCGCCACATCTCGCGAACATCTGACAAACATCCGAGAGTATGACTGTCCTGAAAAAGCTTCTCAATTCAGCCGTTCGGACTCGGCATAAAATTGTAGCTTGTAGGTCCCTTCCATCCGTCCCAAAAATAGAAATTCACACAAAACGAATGGTTGCGAGAAGCTAGGCCTTGGGTGTCTGCCGCCTGTTGCGCCACCTATCCATTTTTATTAAAACGTCGAAGTACAAGATCCCAAGACTTCCGATTATGAAGTATTGTATTGTTTTATGAAACAAATAAAAAATCCTAAATGATTTTGAAAATAAGTTCTAACAAATAAGAAGAGAAAATCGTATATAAACTATTTACCTCCCGATATGTTCATGTAATAACAAAACGGACGGACGGAAAGACCAGAAACAAGTCAATCGTTACAATCGCCATATTAAATATCCCAGTTTTTCGTCCTCTTTTTGCCCGGTCCATCCCATTGCATGTCTTGGATGGCGCTTTTAGGTCTGCTTTATAGCAGTTCAGGGCCTACGCCAGCTGTTTGGGCTGCAAGTGGCCCTATAGATCAACGCATAAAGATACTTGTTTACCCATACATGAAAATGCATTCTGTCAATTAATTCCTATTTCAAATGAACCACAATATGTTTACATATTCAATTGCCTTTTGATTTAATTTGCAGTTCCCATGTGAACATGTGTAATTTATTGTCCTTAATGAGAAGATCTAATAAATTTCTCCACAGCCATACACGTATGGTTTGCATCTCTATTTGTGATCCAGCAGCAGCTCCACCACCATAATCAGAAAAACAAACCACCACTTCCACACAGCGAAATGCTTTATGTCCTTCCTATAAAACTAATTTACGATTGGCAGTGCTTCGTTTTGAGAAGCAATAGTTTACACTTGTGACCACATCCACCGCCAATCCTTTGTAATGTGTGGTCATGTGTAATTTATGACTTCTAATTACGAAATGATGAATTTTCCTTTGCTCCAATTCGACATCATGTGTGTTGGGGTTGGCCTCTTGGAAGCCTTTAGCTGTGCATGGGAATGTCCAAATAAGTATATTTTTGAATGAATACATACCTACTCGTACTCGTATTAACGTCGTTATTGCCAAATATTTCCATTTGAATTTTATGCGGTGTCATAAAGTCATGTTGGGTTGGTGTATATTTTAAGCCTGCATACTATGCTGCAGGATACGTGCTTTTAAAAGCACATCAAGCAATTCAAAAATCATTTATAATAATTTTATCATCGGATTATATATTATATTTTTTGTGGACGCTGCTAAGGGGATATACGAGTATTCGTAACATTCTTCCCGCAATAAGGGTAGCGTTTAGCGGCAGATGACAAATGATGTGGGATATGTTTAGCTGACTGCCGTATGGATATGAAAGATTTGTCTAGATAAATCAGAAAGCGTCTTAAAGATGACGTATTGATGCGATTCTTTGGAATGCGTATCCTGGGGCGTATTGCCAATTGGCGTTAAATTAGTCTTGTCGCAAGTGGAGTCCTGTTAAAAATTGCTATACCACCATGCGAATGCATAAAAGATATGAACCGCAACTTATGTATTCGATTTCGTCTGACTTATAAAAACACAAAACACAGGGGTTGCGGAAAGATCTCGGAATAACCTCCAAATTGGGGCCTCATGGGAGCATCTAACATACATATTTTATCAAAGTGGTTTCCCATTGAAGAGTTTCGCAACTGGTTGCTACTTTTGGGTAGCAAGAAACTTCACCTACTGTGAACCCTTTCAACCCTTTTCTGTTTTATTTTTAATATATGTAAGGGTGTGAAGCCAAATGCACATGTTTTGCCAGCAAGAAAATATGGTTAAAAAAATTCGTATTTTTGAACATGTGTAAATCCGGAATCAGAAGTGGGAGAACCGCTTAAGAGGATTTATTGCCGAGGTGCGAGACATAAATTCTCGTTTTGTGTGATTGCCTGCAATAATCGATAGAATAATTGACTGGTTTGCTTAGAAGGAAGGGTAACCTTCAATGTATAGTATTACTTGCCTTGGGGATTGTTATTTATTTGTAAGTTGAAAGAGAGAGCAGTCTTTCCATTCTTACTTTGGAATACTTTGATTATAGATTGGCTCGGAACTTGAGCACAAACAAACTTGAGTTTCCGCATAAACACTGAGAATATTATTAATTCTTTATCTATATTATATAAAAATCATGGTCAATTGTGTTTGTCGATAATGTTCTCTGTAATGCGTGAACCGATTTTGATTCTGTAAATTTCCCATGAAAGGTGACGTTGATACCATGGTTTATAAGTTCATACGGTCTTTGTAGATGTATTGGTTCATGAGTTATAGGGGCGTGGCACCTCCCATACAAAAAAAACATTCAAAATCTTATATCTCGAAAACCACTGAATCGATTGAATTCAAATTTACATACAATCTTAGGTATCGGCCCAGGAGTATTCTTGTGAAGATTGGTCAACATTGGACAAAGGGGCGTGGCACCTCCCATACAAAAAAAAACATTCAAAATCTTATATCTCGAAAACCACTGAATCGATTGAGTTCAAATTTAGATACAATCTTAGGTATCGGCCCAGGAGTATTCCTGTGAAGATTGGTCAACATTGGACAAAGGGGCGTGGCACCTCCCATACAAAAAAAAACATTCAAAATCTTATATCTCGAAAACCAGCAAATCGATTGAGTTCAAATTTACAGATAATCATATCATATATAATCATAGGTATTGTCCTGCGAGTGTTCCTGTAAAGATTGGTCAATATTGGACAAAGGGGTGTGGCGCATCCCATACAAAAAAAGCAAACGCTATTCTTCGACAGTCAAGGCCACAGTTTGTAAAATTGGTAACATTGATATGCATTGTCCTGATACAGAAGAATATTGAATTGAACATGGCTATACATACAATCCACAATCCAAGATTCCTGGCGACTTGGTTTCGTACAAGTCTGTGGATACAGTTACTAATGAAGAAGATGTTGTGAATTATCCAACAGAATTTTTGAATTCGTTGGACTTACCAGGATAGCCTCCGCATAACCTCCAATTGAAAGTTGGAGTTACTATTATTATTCTTCGGGATATTAATCAAGTTTGTGTAATGGTACAAGACTTTCTGTTAAAAGATTAATGGCTTATGTAATTGAAGCTACTATTCTAACAGGAAAATTTAAAGGCGAAGATGTATTCATACCACGCATCCCAATGATTCCATCTGATATTCCATTTAAATTTAAACGACTTCAGTTTCCTGTTCGCCTTGCGCTTGCGGTTACTATTAATAAAGCGCAAGGGCAAACGTTAGGAATTTGTGGAGTGAATTTAGAGTATCCAGTTTCCTCACATGGACAGTTATATGTAGCCTGTTCGCGGGTTGGCAAACCATCGGTTTTGTATATTTACACCGCAAATGGAAAAACCAAAAATATTGTGTACCACAAAGCATTGCAATAAAAACTATTTATCACTAATTTAAATGAATTTGTTTTTTTTTTATATTTCTATTTTGCACTACGAAGTGTGCAGGGGGTCCGCTAGTTAATAATAATTGTTGTAGTGGACTTGGAGAATTAGAATAAGAAACAAACAATTTTGGCTGCCATGTGATACTCTTCATGATACGATAATGGCTTCTATATATATATGTCAGTTTGGCAGTTAAATTTCTTCTTTTAGCATGCTTAAATGGAGCGTTAATAACTCTTGATCTTGCCCCACCGACAGTCAATCATCAAGTGCACGTGTAGGAGAAATTTGATCTAACCATGGCATCTTTGGGATACCGAGAGAACGCCTGCCTGATGGCTTGGATTCCATAGCACGTCCTGGAATTCGAGTTCAGGTTTACATTTACTCTCATCCCAGCTGATGTGTACATATCTATATCACACCAAAAACATAAATGTAAAAGAAGAGCCAAGTTCTGTTACCTATATAGAACAAAAAGTGTGTAATTCGTCAGCCACGAAATGTATAATGAGATCTAAATGTAACTACGCCAAGTTCTTAGTTTAAGAAGGTTAAATGTTAAGCAATTGGTAGGTCACTGGTCAAGTTTTCAAACTCTTATATATTGTACGATATAATAAAGTTATAAACGAAAAACTTGCCAAGTAAACCTACCAATTGCTTAACATTTAACCTTCTTAAACTAAGAACTTGGCGTACATTTAGAACTCATTACTTTTCGTGGCTGACGAAAATGCCATAATAGACAGCATATGGCGCAGAAGCTCCATGCTACTAGCGAAAAGGCGTATAAAGATATCCTTAGTCGTTTTGAATGCAACATTCTTCGATTCGTTTTCGGTCTCGTTTACGTTGAAAGGATTTGGAGAAGGAGATTTAAAAGGAATCTAACTGGTTGGAAAAGTTCCCCAAAATTCGTCGATTTCAACGAATAGAAACGAGGTAATAGAGGAAGATCTCTACTACTGAGGAAAAGGTATCAGTATCTCAAATGAGTATTCGGTGTCGGTGGTAGGTTTTGGCGGTCGACGAGTTCGGGTACTAAAAACAATGAATATACCCTAAACAAAAACTTGCCAAGGGAGGTCTACTTCTAGAGAACTTGTATTTTAACGACACAGAGCTGAGAAAATGTGAATATTTAAATACATGTAGCCATTACAAACACAAAGAGGAATATCTTCATTTTCTGGGAACTTAGCACCTGGCGAAAATATAAATTGTATATGGGCGAATGTAGTACCTAAAGCATAATTAGTATGTTGGCAACAGCTAACGTGTTAATTTCGACTGTAATTTAAGTTAACCAACTTTCAATGAAGTTTTATAAACTTTAGACAATATAAACCTCAAAACAAGGAAATTAAAACTTTCTATAGCGGTTAACTCAAGTAAACACGCATACCTCTAATTGGTACGACTATTAACCACTGGCCTTAACAACCACTTTAATGAAAGCAAATTCGAGCTCAGTTTTGTTTAATATTCCAGCTCGCAAACACATTAAGACAAAATGTCTGCTAAAATAGCTCCAAAAGAATTTCTTGTCGTCAAACTCAAAACCAACGACAGTACTAAATCCCTTTGTGGGTTTTTTCGAGCTGCGGGAATTTCAATGCCTAATAAATTGAAAGCCTTCTATATCATATACGCCTTTATAATAAACGTCATTACAAATTTTATTACCCCAATGACATTTACTCTGTACTACTTCATTGGCTCGGAAGAAATTCAAATTAATGAGTTCCTAACATCTCTGCATGTTGGCATTGCTATATATTGCAGTGGAATCAAGTTAACCGTTGTCGCCGTAAATAGAGGATTTTTGTCAAACATCGAAGCTATTCTCGATAAGCTAGACGCTCGTATCAAGTATCCGGAGGAGATTTTTGAAGTTCAGCAAGTCATTCGATTGGGAAAGCGCATAGTGTCTTTGTACTTTTACTCATACCTTATATATTCGACAGTTACTCTTGTGGCAGCGGTCTATATGGAAAGACCACCTTATTCGTTATATATCCCGTATTTAGATTGGCGCGAATCAAAATGGAACTTCGCCATAGTCAGTGCAATTCAATACTTCATGATGAACGCTATCATTTTACAGCAGGTGGGCAATGATACGTATGCGGTAATTTTTATAAGAATATTGCAATCGTATTTCAAGATCCTTATTATAAGAGTGCAAAGAATCGGAACAGATTCAAAGTTTTCACAGGAGGATAATACGCACGCGTTGATTCAGTGTATTAACGATCATAAGAAAATTCTCGAGTAAGTTGTTTCACGCAATCCAACTCATGTACAGATATATAGTACCTACTCCCTTTCGCAGAATAGCCAACATTCTGAAACCCATCATGTCGGCAACATATTTTATTCAATTCATAGCAACAACAATGTCCTTGGGAGCTACTCTAATCAATATCAGTATTTCCAATGATAGATCTACACTCATCGCATCGGCATTGTTTATGATGGGCCTAATTATAGAGGTCCTGCCCATTTGTTATTTCGTCAATTCGTTCATAGCTGAAAGCGAACGCTTGCCGGTAGCGATTTTTTACACTAACTGGATGGGCCAAAGCATGGAATTCCGTCAATTGTGTTTGTTATTTATGCATCGGTCGCAATCGAGGTTAACATTTTATGCCGGGAAAATGTTTCCGATTACAATAGATTCCTTTTTGGTGGTGAGTTATTATTGGTGGAAGGAATTTCGGATATTTGAAATAATGAGCATTTTTGTTCGCAGATTATTAAATATTCATTTTCGGTTTATACGCTCCTGAATAATATGGACATTGGAAAACGATTCAACAAACTGCATTTAACATAAAATTAAAATTTAACTTAAAATTAAATACTTCAAATAACTATCATTGGCCGCTCGAAAATCGTGTTGTAAATTTTTGAAGTTCTTTTGTTTTTTTAGAAAAATCAAGATTTAAATCTGTGCCCTATTTTGCAAAATCGTAAGTTAGCTTACATACCTATTGTATTTTTGAGAATATTTAAACAAAATATTCCGGTGATACTAAAGCCTGTTTCTATGTGCTTCTCGACCAAATAAGCAATGGTGCTAGTATTAAAATCGTTCTTGGTCATTTTACCGCCAAAAAGGATAGACTAATATAGTGAGCATCAAAAGTAAGTGAACACCACTGCGGTTTTCATTTGTCTTTGAAGTTTGAAAATTTTTTTGTAATGTATTTTTTGCTGTTATAATGAAGTATGCTTTGTTTTTGTTATTTCGTTATCAACATTTTTACAGATTTTTGTTTTTTTAGAACTATTTCAAGAGACCCTAAATAGTAGCGTCTTCCAGAGGTCCTGGCAGTGACAAAAGCAGCCCGTGAGTCTGTGATAAGGGCAATTCCACCTGAATGTATTACCTTCTTTATCGATAGCCATCAGGCAGCAATAAAAGCCATAACTGCACCAGATATGAAATCGAATCTTGTGAAGTGCTCTCGCGAAGAACTCAAGGCTCTTGGTACACAGCACAAGGTATCGTTCTGCCGGGACATGAAGGCATTCCAGGCAATGAGAAGGCAGACGAATTAGCAAGACAAGGTACGATACGACAGCTGTTTCAGAACAAGCTGATCTCTCGCTGTGTACATCCCGCATTGCACGCTCAAGCTTGAAGCAGGGAGAAAAGCCACAAGAGAGGCGAACGCTAGATGGGCCACCTTCAGCACTTGTAAGACCACAAGAAGGCTATGGTCATCCTTTAACGAAACCAGAACCGAGAGTATAATACGGAAGGAAAGGAAATCCCTGTCCACCCGTAGGAATTATAACGGGGCACAATACCCTGCGGTACCACATGAAGAAAATGGGCTTAACGGAAGAAGAACTTTGTAGAGGCTGCGGTGATGAGGGAGCCCTTGAGGACACAACCTATGCCACTGCCCAAGTCTGCAATACACCAGGTAGAAATTCCTAGGGAGTCACTTCTTTAAGGACCTATAGACGAGCTTTACAGTACATCAATAGACAAGATAATGAATTTCGTCAAATCATCAGGATGGTTTGTATGTCGCAGCACAGTAAGTAATTTGAATGCAGGATTATAATGCGGGTAAGGGACAACCTCTTTCCCCCAAGGGCATAACAATAGGTCAGTATAGAATGTGGCACGGAGTAACCTAACCTAAGACCATAAAGAAAACGGTGTTCACTCACTTTTGAAGCTCACTGTACATGACACCACGTCTGGAAACGGACTTAAGTTAATTGACTTTGCTCACCTCAATATTAATAAAGGAACATGTACATGACTTACGCAGGTCATAGAACTTTCAGCCAAATCTCTCATTTTGCGATCGACGGCGACGTAAAGGCACTTCTTCAGTATTCTATATGTTCCAACTTTCGGAATGGACAACATAGACCCGGACCACTACCTTCTTGTAGCCAAGGTATGAAATGCGGATACCTCAAACGCCGTAACAATAGAGAAATACTGGATTTTGGTGGGAAGCAAGTAGATATGCGATGCCTGATAATTGGAACCTTGTTATCGATTGCCCGGTCCACAAAAATGGAAGACTCTAATACACCAACTATAGAGAAATAAATCCATTTCAGTTAAAAAAATCTGCAAATGTTATTCCTAGACATTCATGTGAGCTAGCTAAATATTTATTCATTCAATAAGAACAAAAAACTAGTTGCTACTTAAAATAAATTTTTATTTGTTTATATAAATAATAATACATAATAATATCCGTTTGGATTATTTGGTATGATCAACTACACAGAATTAGCCGAGTAACTTTAAACAAGAAATAATTTTCAATATGTTTTAACAAAATGTGAAACGAATATAAAAATATCAAGTTTCATTTAATCTGTTAACATAGCAGCCACTTTTTCTTCATCCAATTTTTCTATGATTTATTCATGCACAGAGGGCATAAAATATGGCCTAGCTACGTTTAACTCCAGCGGGATAAGGTTAACATCTAAGATTACTAATGGCTATGCAAATAAGAACAAAATTACTGAACCCATTTTTGTTGACATTATCTATACAGAGAATAAAAAAATATCTATGATTAATTGCCACCCCAAGGAACTTAACTCTGATTCTGTTTTACAGCCCCCACGGTAGACATCTGTCTTCCAGGACCGTTCTAAAAAATATAAACATGAATTCCACGATAAGATAATTTAATAGAGTTTACCTTTCCAAAGGGGCACATGAAAGCAGAAACCAGAAAGATTTCCCAAAACCGATGAAATTTTAATTTAAAATTCTATCACTTAAACCACCCTCGGCTGATAAAATTTAACAAATTTGGAAAAAAATGTTATTTTAGCGCCCGCCGCCGCCCAAGCGACACCCCTTGTCAGCACCGCTAATAATTGCATTACGCTGCCCTTGGCATTCTACACCATGAATTCGAGTATACATATTTTATTGACCCTTAATCCTGTATAAGAAGGGGTGCTGTACACAAATGGCGAAAAAATGTATTCACACACGACCACATGAAACACGCATGCACGTCACTTACTTCGGTTACAATTTGACATAAATTGACAGCCTTCAACTGAGAAAAGGAAGCAAATTACAACAATGAGTGTTGAGCAAGAGCACGGTTGCGTAATTTAATTTTCTGCGTACGTCCATGCCTGCTTCTTGTAAGTAAATACACGGCTATGAGTCTGAGCGCAACATGACCAACACAGAACAGTTGAATTGACAGGTTTCTTGATAAAAAAAAATCCAATCCATCCATCCTCTTTTTCGATAGAAAAACAACATCGATTGAAAATCCAGCAGAGATGCCATTGCCATCTGATGCTGTATTGAAGATTTATGTCGTGGACTTACTACTCGATTTTAGTTTAATAAATGTTCGCGGAAACTCGATCTAACCACCACCGCCAACCCCCCATTCCAACTGATAGCAAGTTCCCAATTCTTATGTGAAGTGAGGATTCTCAGTTTTCTCCATTTCAGCGCCACCCCCTGGAAAATAAAATGCTATGCAATTACTATATCTGCATTGTTAGCTATCCGAAGTCCGTCCTCCAGTAGGTACACAACATACCGTATGTAAATTTTGATTTCATTACCGTTATTTGATTTCTGTGCCATTTAACCCGCAGCAGATAAATGAAGACTACAAGTAAAAGAGTGTTTTTGCGAAGGGTGGACGTAGAATTTAAAATCTAGAGGGTTGACAGTTTTAATGCGATTATGGACGTAACCTGACCTGGACACGTATGCTCAGATAGGTCTACCAATACCAGTCAACCGAAATGTCAACACGTTTACATTCGAGATGAGGGAAGGTATAATTCAATTTTATTTGCTGTTGCCAACTTGGAGGCAAATTAGTGGTTTCATTATGTAATGATTGTTCAAAGGAACACAAACTAAATAATCAAGGGATGAGAATATCTGTTTACATTACAAGATAATAGGGTTTTAGGGTCTGCAATTAAGGCTAAATATTGTTTACGCTTGAAGCGCATATGGTAAAATAGTCTACAACAGTAAAATTAGAAAAAATTATAAATTTTTAAAATAACGGGGTATATATTTTCTTCACGACATATGGTTACAACAATCATATAATAATGGCTGGGCTGGATTAGGTACTTCTCCTAAATTGCATATGTAGTTGTGACGCTGGGCAGCTTTAGTGTGCTCAACAAAATTTACTGGAACATAGTATTACACAGTGATGGGAAATGAACTTTTCAGATTGTACTTTTCACAAGTTGAAATTGTAACTTTTAGGACTGAAGTGTATCCTCATCGTTTTGGAAATTGGTAGCTACATTTATGGGCAATTGTATAGTTTCGAGATCACCTGGTTTTCTGGCTATGAAAAATTCAAGATTAGACCGATCTTCAATGATTTTTTTAAATGTTCGTTTTTATGGCGGATTTATAAAAAAAAATTAGAAATCTAAAAATATCAATATTTCAATACATTTTAGCTTTGAATTCTGAAAAAAATTTAGTTTTTAATCACAACCTTTCGTTTTGTGTGAATTAGCAAAATTTTATGATGCTTTCTCTGGAAAATTATACTCTCTGAATCTATGGAGCTCCAACATTGAAGGGCCTACTCTATTTCTTTAAACATAATACAGTCGAATAAGTCAAATCGAAAATGAAATGTCAAAACTGTCAAACGCGCGTAAAAGCAGAAAGTATGGGTCTGCTTGGGCGATGCTTTGAACCTTAATATATTTACTATCTAAAGTCGATATTTACGCCTGAAGTCGCATTTTAGCTTGTATCATATGAACGCGTTGTTTCTACATAATCTGTTAACGCACGCCCTCATAAACGCCGGCCGCATCAGTGAATGAAAAGCTAGGTTTTTGTTGTGTAAAGAAGTGTTGTGAAATTTTCTTCTGTCAGTGAAAATTAGATCTCAACACTCAAGAAGTCAAGAGCATGCGTGCACTGTGCTTCGCAGTGCCCCTGCGCATGACCTATGAAATTTGTTTCTTAGTTGGTTAGCCGCATGTTAGAATTTGAAGCTTCAAGCTGAATGCATTTTATATTCTTTATTTGAAATTCTGGATGTATTCGTAGCGTGGGTATGAAATATTGTATCTTTTAAAGAAGGATTGTAACTGCGTAACTTTTGAAGCAAAAATATGTTTTGTTAATTGTATCTTTTTCGAGTGAATTGTAACTGTGTAACTCTAATTTCTGATTGTATCCAAAAGATACAATTGTATCCACTTTTCCATCCCTGGTATTACAATGGAATCCCTACGATGCCCTCCCATACGTATCTCACTCTGTATTTTCTTAGCCTAAAAACCGAAATACAGTCGTAAAATTTGGGTTTTGTTACAGAAGTCACTTCCTGGGGTGCGTCTGCCATCCTTGATGACCATGATTTTACTTTACTGCCAATTCTCAAATAACGTTTTAACACAAATCTGAAAAAAAAAATTGGCGCTCTCTTACCGTTTGGGCGTGGCACGCCCCAAAGTTTAAAAAATACCATTTGAAATACATAGTGTAGATATACCAACATTTCAAGAACGAAGTGTCCAATTTTTCTAAAATTAATTTTTTTATATTCCCTAAATGTGCAGTTAGCTCACAAAAAAAGTTTCATCAACTCGGATCATAATGAGACCGAGGATATGAGGTTTGCCATTGGTAAAAGTAACCCACAGGGTGGATTTGTCACTGGTAACAGTGCCCCATAGGGTGGCTTTGCCAGGCAAATCCTCACCACAAGAAAATGACAAAGCCCCCCACATCCTATTTTTTGGATAAATAATTTATAACTTTTTTCCTTGTTGGCAACATATATCAACAACTTATATAAACTGCAGCAAACATATTTACAACAGATATATGCAACCAACAATTATTTAACAACAATAAATTTTCTAAATAAGGATGACTGATTACCTTAGATTTATGGTTCTCTGCAGTAGGCAAAAACACGAACTCACGTCCAACTTGGTTGGTGTCTGGCGGAGAACTGTCAAACTTTGAGCCTTTGAGGGAAGTTTGCACTAAGAGATGTGCAATAAAAATCAATTTTTCGATATTTTACTCTTTGTTGGTTTGGGAAAAAACGGCGAATGGACCCCCGTCTACTCTACTAACATATGGTAGTTTATTCTGGTGGCAAGCGCTGTCAAAGGTCAACAACCTTAGAACCATGACAAAAATTCAAAGAATAGCCAGCATTGGCACCACGGGGTAATGAGAACCAGCCCCACGGCAGGGCTAGAGGCTATACTCAATCCTAAACCCCCTAGACCTCTTCGTACAGGAATCCGCTGTAAACAGCACCCTTCGGTTAAGCCAGACCAAAAACTGGAAATACAGCCTGACGGGTCATGTACAAATTCTTAACAAATACCCGGGCAATAATGTAATGCACGGACTACACTACTCCTCGGCTAGATTTTACAAGACTACCTACGTGTTTTCCCAGCAGGGGCAATAAAAGCGATCTCTGCCGTTGAGTTAAAATCAAAGCTTGTAAGTCGCTGTCGCGAAGAGCTACGGGTTCTTGGCGCGCAGCACAACGTAAGACTATTCTGAGTCCCCGGGCATAGAGGTGTGTCTGGAAATGAAAAGGCTGATGAGCTGACAAGAAAAGGGTCCTCCCTTGAACTAAAACAGGCCAACACCACAGTAATGATTCCCCCCTGTAATCTCAGACTGATTTCCCTTTCGACGGGTCGACGCCTTGTCGGGGCGGAAGGGCTTGTAGTAAGTCTACGAGACATATGGGAGGCGCAAACAACAGAGGGATGGTCGAAAGGTCACCCCCTCTGAGTGAGTTGTAGCAAATCAGTTGTCTCTAGACCGAAACTAAGATCACCCCACCTTTAGTTAAGGTGTCCGGGGAGTAAACCCCAGCAAAAATCCCACTTAAGCCAAGGTGTTGAGGCACCCGTGCCGATGGTTGCATGATCAGCAGGTGGTTAAAAATGCAGATCGCTAACGGTCCCCTCCGATGCCCAGGCAAGGTCGGTTGTATTCAGTGCCTTGTCCCGGTATGTCGGCTCTGCCGGGATCGACAGTTCTTCCGGACATACTCGTGGGAACAAAATAGATCCAAAAGAAAAAAACAAAAAGGATGAAGGGAGAGAGGGTGCGATAAGTACCGAGAGTGAGACTGTGGCCGACACAATACTCGTGGAGCCATACGACCTCACAAAAATACAAGAGGCTCTGGAAGCCGGAACATCCGATGAGGAGATCTCAAAAGAGGAAGAGGAGAAGCTTTTGGCTGAACCCTCGGACGAGAGACCCCGAAAAGAGAAAGCGAAGGAGAAGAAGGTATCCCCAGTTCTGCTGAGGAAACGGGAGTACCTTAAGGCCAAACACATCTATGGCATCCTCGTCGCTAAAGAGAAAAGCTCCCTTACCGAGAAGGAGCGAGCCTCCCTGGAATGGGCCAGGGACACCATAGCTAAAGACGCTCTTACGAGGCCTGAGCCGATAAGACCGTCAGCAGCCAAGGTGAACAAGAGAGTTGGCTCAAAAGACAAAGCCGACGGCGCAAAACGGCCGAGGGACGATGCCGCTAAGACAGACCCCAAAGCCCATTGCAGCCATCCAGTGAAGGGGGACACTAAGACGAAACAGCGGGTGACTGACGATAAGTCGGGCCCGAGTGGACTCCGAAGGAAACCCGCCACTGAGGGGCACAAGAACGAGCTAGCCGCGAAGAGGTTGAGGTCGCCAGAGGACGCCCCCAACGCTCCGAAGAAGGCCAAGCGGAACGAAGCGAGCACGGGAAGCCCCAAAAGGACACCCGCGCGGGGAACCGGCCCAAGCGGGAAGTACAGCGAGGTGACTAAGAATCCGCTGCAGCTAGCTGTGGTGGACTCTAAGAAACCAAGCGGTCAGTACTCTGTAGAATGTGGCAAGATAATTGAGAACACGCTAGGTGTGGCGATTATCTCCCACATTCGAGAAAAGACAGGTGCAAAGATTCCCGCATATGGAAAAATGAGATGGTCCAAAGGCATCACTTACATCGATTGCAAGGACCAGGTGTCGAACGATTTTGCTAGGACGGTACTAAACGGCGCACAACTGTGGAAGGGAGCACTGCTTAAAGCTGTACCCACAGAGGAAGTGCCCAAAAAGTCCAAGGGCAGAATTTCCATCCCCGAAATAGGGGTCAAGAAAGAGGAGATCCTGAGCATTCTGCAGGCACAGAATCCCCAGATCCCGATGAGGGATTGGGAAATCGTGACCGAGGAGGAACCAAAGAATGGTGCAAGAGGGTACATCATACTTTTCGATGAACCACCTGCAACATTGAAAAAGGAGATGCAGATGCCGCTATCATTTGCAGCGAGCGAGGTGACCCTCAAGCTCCTAAAGCGGACTGCAGATAACCCAAAGGCGACTGAGACGATGGAGGTGACGGCTACGACCAGTAATGCGAGTAGTGCAAATAAACCTACACCACAGTAAGGCCGCCTCAGGCAACTTGAAGCTTCTCCTCGAGAAGGAGCAGCTGGACCTGGCCCTAATCCGCACGTGGTACACTGGCTGTATACCGCAATAGTGCGGCCCATCCTAACATATGGTACAATCGTGTGGTGGAAGGCCACAGAGAAAAAATACCATCTCGCAAGCCTCACTAAAGTCCAAAGGGCGGAGTGCATTGGGATAACGGGTTCACTACGAACAACACCCACCGCAGCAATGGAGGTGCTGCTAAACCTCACCCCTCTGGATATTTACTGTAGCAGTAGAGCGGTTAAAACCGCAATCAGACTAAGAGAGTCTGGAATATGGGTATCCAAATCCTATGGGCACGCGTCCATCGAAGCACAATGGAGCGCGGCGAAGGAGAAGATAACTACAGACTATCTACCACCCACACTCGATTTTGAAAGGAGATTCACAACCAGAATTCCGGACAGAAGTGAATGGGAGCATAATGCAGTTACAGAAGAAGGGGAGATAGCCCTCTATACCGATGGTTCTAAGATGGATGTTGGTACGGGCGCGGGCATCTTCAGCGAACCACTAAACCTGCGAGAATCATTCCGAATCAGCGATGACTGTAGTGTGTTTCAAGCGGAAATTGCTGCTATAACCCTAGCGGCAAAGGAGCTAATGAGAAGACACATCGCCGACAAACAAGTCACTATATACTCTGACAGCCAAGCGGCCATAAAAGCCATGGAGTCAGTCGTGGTGAAGTCGAGGGCAGTAAGTCATTGCAAGAAATACCTGGACGAACTGTCGCAAGCCAACACGGTGACCCTATGCTGGGTACCGGGGCATATGGACATTCCAGGAAATGAAGAGGCGGACGAAACTGCAAGGAACGGGTCGAGGATGCATGCATCAATGGCCCTAAAATCTGTAAAAACTCCGCTAAGCACGCTTGCTAGGAAGATTGACATTGAATCCTTGAGTAGAACAAATCTACGCTGGACCAATCTCAATACCTGCAGGCATGCAAAAGAATTATGGCCAGAAGTGAGCAAAAAGAGATCTAAATTCATGATCGGACTTAGCCGCAAAGATATCCGCATACTCATGGGGGTCATTACTGGACACTGTGCGATAGGGGTACACGCGGAAAGGCTGGGCATACTGCATAATGACTTTTGCAGAAGCTGCAGAGACGTTGAAGAAATAGAATCTGTTCGTCATCTGCTTTGCGAATGCCCAGCCCTTAAAAACAGTAGACAGAGGATTCTCAACAGCTTGTTCTTCGATGAACTAGAGGACCTGGTGGATGTCGATCTAAAGGAACTCCTGAGATTCATACTCAAATCGGGGTGGTTCCAGTAGTTCGACAAACTCCACATAACTTCGGTTGCTCCTAGAACAAGCTGGAAATCTGGATACAAGAGCTTGTGAATACCTGTGATTGATACCAAATCTAGGTGACTCAATAAAAGCGGTATATTCTTTGTCTCCAACAGGTATGTAATGGAAGGTTCCCGTGACTGGACACAATGGACCCAACTGATGGTCTACGTGAAGCTGTGGCAGCCGCCACTAGAGCACCCAACTACCTACCTACCTAATCTCAGACTGACGATTGGGAACAAAATACTAATGGCGACAAATGAAAGATGGAGCAAGCTCGACTTGAGCTGCACGTGCGCAATGTTGCTCTTTGATCGCATCCTCTTTCTGAGATGCAACATACATATCAGCGCGGAAAATCCCGAGAAACTGCGCTTCAGAACCTTGTTGGTAGGATCGAAAGCGCTCTTGATCGGAAGGAGTACGCGTTGGGTATTTTCGTCGATATTGAGGTTGCTTTTGATAATGCGACCTTTGACAGCATGTGCAACGCAGCTAGACATCACGGTATAAATGAAACATTGGTGTTGTGGATTAAAGCAATGCTAATGTACAGGACGTTGACTGCCGAAACGGCTTGTGGCAAATGCGTCATAACAGGGGTAAACCAGGGGCTGTCCACAAGGTGGTGTTCTGTCTCAATCTTCCTGGAACCTACACACAAACATACGCGGACGATGTCGCCGTTCTGTCTGTCGGCTCGAACCTAAGGACTGTCTGCTCTCAGGCGCAGAGCTCCTTGGGCTTGATCGATGACTGATGATGAAGAAATGGGCTTTCAGTGAATCCTCTTAAAACTACCGTTGTTCTCTTCTTCACGAGAAGGAGGAATTTCACTGGTCTGACTCAACTTGTGCTAATGGGTGTCACTATCCCGATCTCTGACGAAGTCAAATATCTGGGAGTAATCCTCGATAGAAAACTTCTTTGGTCCAAGCATGTTGAATCGAAAACCGATAAAGCGCTGTCGACTTTCTGGCAGTGCAAAGGCGCTTTTGGTAAGGCATGGGGCTTATCTCCGAAAAGGGTCCTTTGGATCTATACGGCAATGGTAAGACCACTTCTCTCATATGCATCGGTTATGTGGTGGAACAGGCTTTCGCGGAAACGTGTTACTGCCTCTTTCGCCAAACTCCAAAGAACAGTTTACCTTGGCTGCACAGGGGCCTTCCCTAGCACCCCGGGCTCTGCTCTAGAGAGAGCAAGGTTAAAGAGAGGTGGCTTTTGGTACCACGCGCATTGGAATTTTGAAGAACTTGTGCGAGAATTGTCCTTTGACCCCTGTCTTATGGATGTGCCGTCTGATGTAATGACACCAGAAATCCTATTGCGACAAAACTACAACGTCAACTTTCCTCAGGCAACGGAATGGCTTCGCCCAGACTCTGAGCCAGGGAAAGAATGCCATCGTGTATTCACGGACAGGGTTTGGTTCTGGAGTCTTCGTGGAAAGCGAGAACATTAGACTACACTACCCTTTAGGTAACCACGCGACTGTCTTCCAGGCGGAGATTTTCGCTATCCTTATGGCTATGCGCTATATTGTGACAAACAGGTGGAGGGCTAGAAGCATATGCGTTTGCAGTGACAGCCAGGCTGCACTAAAAGCGCTGCTCAACCCTCTCACCTCCTGAACCTCTTTCAGGACCTGAACCTGCGTTGGGTCTGCCTGCATCTGTGGTTAGGTCGTCCATTGACATTTGGGTTTCTCGTAAACACGAGTGTCGCCGTGTCGGTGGCGTGACTGTGCTGATGGGTTTAGACAGACCAAGTGACTGCATCCGGACATCTGCAAAAGGTCCGCGTCATTTCTTCTGTCTCTCAGGAGAATCGACTGCAGACTGCTTGTGAGACAAGCTTTTGCGAAACACTTAAGCTCGACTCCTGTGGCATAACAAGGAAAATGTGGCCAATCTAAACAGAAAACTGAGAAAATCTTACAATTGTACAAGAAATCATTGTCCTCGATTGTAGGTATTATCACCGGACGCAATATGCTGAAATAATAATACACTAAGAAAATGGCAATCAGTACAGACCACAAACCACAGAGAACTAGGCCGTCGACTTCCGTGCACTTACCCGGAAAAAAATGACCCTGTCTGTGAATACGTGTCAATGTCAAAATTAATGGCGGCAATGATTTTCCATGCTATACCATGGGCCTAGGATTTTTCAAGTATACGCGCGTTAATGGCCCTCCTTTGATTTTGTACAGCAATACCAATACATGAAAAATCCTGGGCCCGCAGGCAGCTTGTAGGCAAAGTCCGTTATGTGGGAGGAGTCGACGGTCTATTCTATGTGGTTTGTGGTACAGACGACCTGTACAGAGGATGTGGTGATGAGAAGGTGCATGAGGACCCCCCACACTTTCTTGGCACCTTGGTAGTTACTCTTCGAGGATTTAGAAGAACTTTCAGACAGGTCTATTAATGACCTACTTAAATTTGTAAATAAAACGGGTTTACAAATCCCTAGGTTTTGCATAGGTTTCCAGTGTGGACCCCTAGGGCATCACAACGGATCTACATTGATCTAAGTGTGGCACGCGTACAGGTTTCTCCTGTCTTGCCAACCCATTAACCTAACCTAACCTAATTCCAGAAATAGTATCTATGGGAGGTGCCGCGCCATTTTGTCCAAATTTGACCAAACTTAATAAAAAATACTCCCGGGCGAATACCTCAGATGGTCTGAAGTTCATAGTTTCGCCGATTTCGTAAATGTGGCTGTTCATTTCAATAAGAAATTTAATTACATTAAAGCCTGGTGGTTTTGTATATAAGTTGTTGATAGGTGTTTTTTTTTTTTTTTTAATACTTCTCTCGGGAAAGACGAACCTATAACGCTTCAACAGTGCCCCGAGATGCTTGCAGAAATATATCCCCAGGAAGCGAGTTCCAAAGTTTGCTTGTCCTGTAACAGAAGGAGTTTTGGAAAGTTGATGTCCTCGCGGTTGTTAATGGAATTGGAAGTTTTCAATTTAAAATTACAAGTATATTTACTTAAATTTGACAGCTGGGTTCAATACTGAATTTACTTTGACAACTTATTATTTTCTTTCCTTTTATTCCGCCCACCAAAGCTTTATTTTGATTGGGTTCTGTGCTATTGTCTATTTTAGTTCTTTCTGTGACGTTTGGTTACTGTAACACTGCATTCAACAATGTTCAATATTATTCAACTAACCAATTTCGCATCATACTATCCCGAACATACAGTGACTAACTTTCGGACAATTATTTACTACAAATAGAAAAATTAAAAGAACAAACCAACTTACATAATAAAATGTGCGAATTTGCTGGTCTCAGAATATTCGCAGACTTGATCCAAGGGTACTTAAAAAACAATCTAAATATGGCAATATGATTTGTAGTTTCAGTGGTCCCTCCATTCGTTGTTAGAAACACTTGCATTGTGAAACAGGCATTATGGTACTTTCAGTGATAGTCCTGCGGAACTGAGTGCCACTTTAATTTACGCAATAAAGTTTTTTAAACAAGTTTTTGCCAGGTAGGTATAGTAGAAGGAAGATTCGTATATGCATTCAAACAATATCATAGTGCAAACTCATATCCCGCAGGAATATTATTAAAGCACCCTCTTCTAAACTTCACCTTACTAACGAATCCTTAATTTTGCACGGCCTCCTTTTTTTATCATCGATTTTCAATAAAAATTGGATTACACGATTTTTCCATTGATCAGCAGCAAGCGGCCACGCTCTACTCCCGTAGCACAATGCACGGAAATCTCATGTCCAAAATTTACAAGAAACTTCTTTAAAATTATGCACCCCTCCGCAAGGGTCGAGATTGGAACGTAGTAGCTGGAAATGAATTTTCACTCTGCGGAAATGAAAATCCGATTGTAATCTCTTTCTTTGAGAATTTCTCTTTGCAGCTATATATGAAGAAAGTAAATTACACAAGAATAGACTCGGGCTCGGGCATATTAGAAATTATTTCACATAAATACACCATACTCTCTAACATGCATTCCATCACAACTATGGACAGTTGACAGTGATAAAACTTCATCACGATTGAAAAATTGCTTTAATCGCAGCCTAGACCCTTTCGCTTCGGTCATTTGTCCTTTATATGGCTATACGTACACGCTTATTGACATTGTTTTCCTCCAAGATTTATCATCGTCTCTTCAAATCCAGAAATAAATCGAAGAGCTAAGTGTATGTGGCTATAATTTTTCATGCGACATATTTTTTCTGCACCCCGTAATCCACCCCCTCAAACATGCTGTTACAAAAGAATATGTGTCATATGATAAATGACCTCGGAGTGTTGAAATATGACCAGAGTACAGCACCAGCATTCAGTTTTCTTTGAGAAAATTTAATTGAAGTTCCTCCGGAGCAGAGTGGAATGGTTGTTTCCATCGGTGTTGCACGTTGTGATGCATGAAGGATATCATAATGAAATGTCACCAGTATACAATATAACAATCCCCGCACTTGCCGTTGCTGTTGGGAAAGGGCTAGACTAATCTTTGGCTTACATTTGGCGGATGACTTGTCGTCGTCGTCGGTGGTTCGTCAGTCGACTCTGCTGAAGCTTCGCATAAAATGTAAATTTACCCTTTGTTTAGTATGCATAGCCTTTTCGGTGAGTGTTTGATGTAACTAAGATTAATCTTTGGCTTATTTGCATTTCTTAAATATCCTCCGAGGGGATTTAAATGTCTTATTCGTATGCTTAGGGTAATAAAAGTCGACCGATGGTGTTAAGTGTTCGTGACAACAAAGCCCATCGAAAGATAAACATGAATATCATCTCGGATATGTATCCTTTTCGACTGACTTCGATGGTGTCAGCAGGGAGTTGATAGTCTTAACCCTTTAATCGCATTGAAGCTATTATATTCGCCGAGTGGGTTTTTACAGGAAATGTTTATGAAGTATCAAGGAAGTGTGCCCCTGTTGGTGGAGAGATTCATTTTGGCATAGACGCTATAGCAGAGATTACATTTTGCAAAAAAATATATCCCTACAGAAAGAAATATAATAAACTATGAACGAATAGGGATAGTAGATAGTCAACAACCTGAAAGGACAGAATATTTACTATACAGTAGAAAATGATTCCAAAATGAAACACATCCTTCATACAAACCAGATGTGCAGTCGAGTCTTTGGATCTTCTTCAAACGGTGTCGACCCCTCCTGCTCCAAAAATGTCGTTAAGAATACCACAGTTAGAAAAGCTGGTGAATTTCTATAGAATCACATTATGTTCCTTTATCTGAATAAAGAAGATTCTTCAATCTGTGCCAACATATAGATGGACTTATCGGTGAACGTAAGTAAAACAAAATACATCTTGTCCACAAAAAAAGTTATTCAAAATAGTCGCCTTAGGCTGAATGTCACAATGTAGAGATGTATACCTTTGAGGTAGTGTACTATTCTCAATCGATTTTTCTACGGGATTAGCAAAGCCCTTGCACAAGCATGCCAGCATTGCGTTATACCGCAGAAGTAGGGACTCTGTCAAAAGTTGAGGAAGCGCACTCAGTAGCTTCCACCGAAAAGCTCTTCGAGTGATCTTTGGTTCACTTCGTATTGCAGTGCAGGCGACTGGAAAAGAAGGCACATTGAAGAAAAATACAGTATGCACAGCGATATAGATTCGAATTAATCGACTAAACAAATAATAATCTGATTCGGAGAATCTGCAACTTTACTCCAGAGATACGTCTCAGCTGCTGAATGTATTATAGGGTATAACTGCACGTGGGTAGGACAGCACCTAATGGTTACATCTTGCGATTTCAATATGTGAAACAGCAAGACTACGGATGCCAGATCAAGCTCTCATCGAACTATTTTCATCGCTTGACATAATTGTGACAAACAATGGTTCAAAAAACAGGTTTATAGGCATTCCGCGGTACTAATAATCATTTTTAGTGTCCAGGCTAACTTTTACGAAGTCACAATGGCGAAAATTTCTATATAAAATTATCCATTGTGAATGTCAAAATATTTAAGTTGAAGACTAAAAATGATTATTGGTAAGGCCCATTACGTTTATAAATTCTGCTCTAAACAAAATGAGAGGTCTGCGAGGTAATTATTTAAATTTTTAACATGCGATTCTGATCTATTGCTTGGTAGTATCTTCGACATTTCTTCTACCGATAGCCCTTATTATCGAGACGTATCCGATGTTTTCGAAACCACTTTTCCACATATATCCTCCACTAAATGCGTAGGTAGGGGTAGGGTGGTGTAACCCACCTCCCTCAAGTCCAAACCGTCTTTAGGAATTATAGGAAGATATAGACTGGACCAAATATAGGAATAGTGTTGAATCCTCTGCAATCAACAGCAACTCTATTCCCCTACCAACGAACATGAACTGAACGCGATGGTGGAGGAACGAACGAAGATCCTCAACAGCGATATGTCGTTCTCATGCCCAACAAGTAACCCTAAGGGCAAGCCTAGACCACCCTGGTGGAGTCGGGAGATTATATCTCTAAGAAAAGCATGCAGGTAGGTCTTTAATCAGGCCAAGCGATCTCGCGAAGCCAGTGACTGGATCTCGTACAAAGAGGCCCTCAAATCTTATAAAACCAAAGTTAAGAAAGCCCAACGAAATTCTTGGAGACTCTTCTGTGGAAAAGTAGAAGAGATCTCTGAGGCCTCTAGGCTCAGAAAGATTCTCGCGGCGACTCCTAGGATACCGAGTTATCATAAGAGAGCTGATTGCTCGTGGTGGACTACCTCCAGTTCAGAATCTCTAGATCTTCTATTAGATACGCACTTTCCAAATAGCTGCAACGCCGTCACGAGTCCGACTGCGAACTCGGCTAGGTCTATAATAAGCAGCTCCTCGCATCAGTGGTGCGCTTAGGACCTCTCCAACAGCGGCGATGGACATACTGTTCCACCTGATACCGCTAGACATCTATTGCAAATAAGTGGCAGCGAATGCAGCCATCCGCATGAAAGCAATCCGTCTGTGGACTAGTCGACAAACTGGTCACTCGTCTATTCTAGATAAAATAGAATGCATCCCAAAAGATACTGATTTAACCCTCCACCAGTTCCAATTCAGAAAGAATTTTGAAACCTGCATACCCTCCAGGACTGACTGGGAGAGTGATGTAGTGTCTCAAAACAGATCCGTCTGCTTTTACAAAGATGGGTCCAAAACGGAAACAGGAGTAGGGGGGGGTGTTTTCTCCCAAGATTTAGATTGTACGATCTCATTCCGTCTTCCTAATCACTGTAGCGTGTTCCAGGCGGAAATCATGGTGTTCAAGGAGGCCCTGTCGTGGCTACGGTATAATCTAATATCCACTAAGGATAGCGTAATTTTTACCGATAGTCAAGCCGCGATTAAATCCATGGATTCGGTCATATTCAAATCCAAAACCGCCCTTAATTACCGCTTATCTCTTAACGAGATGGCTGAACAATTCAACATTCACTTTATATATGGGTGCCGGGCCACAGGGACATTCCGGGGAATAGCAAGGCCGACGAACTCGCTAGGCATGGCACAACTTTGTCGATTCTACCGGAGAAGGAGAATCTATATCTGTAAATGCCTCTCGCTACGTGTAAACTTTTAATTAAACAAAATGCAATAAGCGCCACTAATCGAATGTGGTAACACTGCACCACGTGCTCCATCACGAAACAGATCTGGCCCATGCTGGATCTTAAGCGTTCCAACAATCTTGTAAAACAAAAAAGATCCAATATAAGCACATTAGTAGGCGTCATCACGGTACACTGCATTATTGGGAGACATGCTCTCAGACTGGGCCTCCCTTCCAATGATTTCTGTAGAAGCTGCATATGGACGAGGAGGAGGAAGAGACAATTCTTCACCTCCTATGCACGTGCCCAGTCCTTTCAGCTCGTAGAAAACTACACCTCAAAATCAACAACATCAATGTGTTTACCCCTAACGAAGGAAATGAAGCAGTTATTAGAAAGAAAATTAAATCCGACACCTTTGACAATCTTAAAAACCCCCCTAACCAAATTTTCGATTAAATCAACCCTGGAAGGAATAGTCGCAAATCTTAAGTTCACTCAACCCTCTATATTGCCGTATAAATTTCGCTCCGCAGCCGAAATCCATGCATACAATTAAAATTATCTTAATTACCAACCACTCAGATTTAGAATACAAAAGGGTTGAACATACAAATTGCATTTGGAACATCTCCCGGGAAACAATTTTATATGAGAATTGGGAGTGTACGCGATTGTACACTTTACACCCACTCACTGGATGAGAATATTTTATCTTAAGGAGAATATATCTCCTTGGAGTTTATTTGCATATACGGCAACGGTAGAACCTTTCGACCTGAGGCTATTCAAAAATTAATTTAAATGGCTACTTTGTCTTTTTGGACGGTCATAAAGCACTGGATGCGATGCAAAAAGTAAAGCGATCCTTGGATTCGCTTCACAGAAGCCATTTAGATTAATATCAAAATTATGAAATATATTTGTTGGATATTTATTGTCCATATATTCTCGGGTTTCTTCTTGTTCCTCAACCGCCACGCCATGCGAATAAGCTTGCCTTCACGAAGACAAGGAGGCTCTGTAGGTATACCGCCGAAGAAACTAAAGTTGGGCATATTTATTTGAAAATGTTATTCTGGTGGGTATAGTCGATTAATTGGTATTATTATTCTTTGACTTATCCTGAAGTATTTGGTTTTTTAATTGCCTTAAATATTACGGATAGGGTTGGCGAGATTAATGAGTAATTCAAATGCTTATGATAAGATTAAGAGTCGTACAAATTCATATAAATTACAATTTAGACGACCTCATAATTCGAGGCTTACTTACTTACTACTTACGCGTTTCTTTGCATTTAAGCACCCTGATGGCCTTCTAGCGGTTATCGATAAGCAAGCAATTTAACAATTGTATATTGACTCAATTTTTTTTTTTTTTATAAACAAGTTGGCATCAAAAATGCGAAACTTATGAGAAAAGTCAAAACACTTCGACTACATCGAGCTAACGTGCAATAACTCTTCAACCAAGTGGATCCTCGAATTGAATTTCAGCTCCCAGCCCCAGGCTCAAGGCGAAACAACAAGGAAGACTGAACTCGGTATAAAGATTAAGCCATCGAGATCGCTGATGCCAAATTGTACATTTTGAAAAGACAATTTAGTAGCGCATACAAGTAATAACCCTAAGCACTTCGGGTACATCTGTGCAGCTGCAAAACAGTTATGGCTCCTCAAACTAAAAATTTTGAAAATTTGTTGTTACAATTTTTTACTTAAAATGTCTTTTTCTCAAAATGTTTACTTAATAATTTTTTTTTTTTTTTATGAAATGTTTATCGTTGAGAAATTTCATAAAAATTATGCTAAGCAACTTTTTTACGTACGATTATCTACCAGAAGTTGTAGTGAAAGCCGTTTTTGTCAGACAAAAATGGGTAAAAAAAAATCGATATTTTTCAAAAATATAAGGGTTTTCTTTCATAGTACCCCAGAAGAAAGAAATCCATGGGTGTTAGGTCAGGAGATCTGGGTGAACAAGGGTTGGGGCCAAATTGACTAGTCCACCGGTCGATAAAAATATGGTTGAGGAATGGAGTTACCCCCCTGCAACTGTGACAAGGTGCTCCATCTTGTTGAAAGAACATCGCCCTTCTCTGAATAAGAGGAACATCTTCAAGGAGCTCCTGCAATCGATCTCTAAGAAATTCCAGGTAGTAATGGGAATTAACTGCTTGTGAAAGAACGTGCGTTGTAGTGTTTTCAAAGTGTTTTCAGACATTTACGCTAAACCTCCTTTGGAATAAGCACACACTTTGAAGTTGTATTGTGAAAAACGTAAATGCTTACCTTTGTAAGGATGTTGTGCGTATTAAATGGGGATTGGGGTCTGACTAATGGTGTAAATTGTGGAGATTTGTAACTTTGTTTGTGAATTTCCAATCGTCAATCCACAGAATGTTCTTGAGGAAGTGCCCGTCTTGTGACTGTTGGCGCAATAGCCACTGGAATTCCACCCTTCTTTGCGCATCTCCTGGCAGTGTTGCCAGCCGCTTTAAGTGAAATTCCCCATCACAGGCCTTAAAATTTCCCTTTTTCCCCATTCTTCGTGGCGGCATTCCCCATGGATTCTCCACAATGCTTTTTCAAAAGACACTATATGAAATTGTACCAGAATGTCAGGAATGGAGTGTGATTATTCTTAACTTGACATTTTATAATAAAGTAAGTGTGTGTTAATTGAAGTTTCATCAAAATCGGATCAAAAAAACCGGAGATATGAGGTAATTAGAATTACAAAATGATAAGTTTTTGGCGGTGACATTAAACAAACAACATAATATAAAAATAAATGTTGGCACCATTTTATATGGTATTTTTGGAATTTTGGGGCATTCATTTATTCATTTCTAATGACCCGCTTATCCATTAAGTGGATCGCAGGTGTGGGTTGCTCAAGTAGACACTCCATAACTCTGGATTCTTCGCCATTGACCATAACTCATCAAAGGTAATGCCCAACCTACCGGGTAGAGGAGAGATTATGGATTTGATCTAACCATCTCATCCTGGGTCTACATAGAGGACGCCTATCTGGATGATTCCATAGCACGTCTTGGGATCCTGGTTGGTTACATGCGTTTAATATGACCAAACCATCGAAACATGGACCTCTCCGTCCGCAGAAGTAGCTGCTCGACATTGAGTTCCTCAAGTATTCTGGTGTTTCTAATACGATCTCTACGGGTCACGCCACCAATACAACGGAGGAATATCGCGATCTTATTCATTACCCAAATCTCATGACCATAGGCAAGAGTTGGAACAAAAATCGAATTAAATACTAATAACTTAGCTTTGACACCAAGTTCAGTCCTCCTAATAACAGAATGACCGAGCTGTCTCAAAATTGATCTAGCATGATGCATGAAGCATGAACAATCCTACTGGAAAAATCCGCATTGCTCTTTCAATCACTCGTGAATAAGACCCCGAGATACTTAAACTTCTCCACCTGCTTCAATGGGACTCCGCTAACATGCAGAGTGCATTGAACAGGCGTTCTGGAGACGACTATCACGTCAGATCTGTTCACGTTTAGTTTCATCTCAGCTTCAACACAAACGGCTACAAACCGATGGTGTGAGCCTTGAAGTTCAGTCTGAGCGGACCCAAGGATGACCACGTCGTCTTAACGATTATTCATCATATCTATGAACATATGATTTCACATTTCACACCCTTTATCTTTTAATCCTATTCAAGGTTCTCATCAGTTGCAATTGCAATGCACACATGCGTGATTAAGTTGCGTTCCGTTTGAAACGAAATATTAGAGTAAAGTATTGACATTTTATTATATTTTTAATTTCCCCACATTTTGTTCTAGAAAAGGGAAGATTCCCCTATTACTCTGTATTACAGAAGGAACATCTGGTAGGTTACAAATGCACAGCTAGTCGGCGGACTTGACTCAAGGTTGAACTTCCATACAGCACGCAAAATCCCACCCTTAACTTCTGCCGCCCCCGCTGCGTCTGAACGTCGCGTCGTTCCCTTTTATTTGGAGAAGCTGACCAGGCATCAACATGGCGTTGATACGCATCAGCGAATACCCACCTACACGGTGTACTACGATTTGGGTATCGGCGTTCGGGCTCCTATCTTGCCAAAGAAGCGTTTCCATTGCAGAACACGTATACAAACACTATTTCCGCGTATTCACGTTTTGAATACATTTTTTGGAGATCAACTTTTCAATGTTAAGCTTTTTTTTCTATTCGACAATAAATTAACTGTTAACCACTGCTCATAGAGGTACGTAATGTTATTATTCACACTTAATTTTGTTGTAAAAAAGTTGCTTAACATAATTTTTAGGAAATTTCTCAAGGATAAATTTCATAAAAAAAATTTAAATTTATTAAGTAAACATTTTGAGAAAAAGGCATTTTGAGTAAAAAATTGTAACAACAATAAAAATTGTAACAACAATTTTTCAAAATTTTGAATTTAAGGAGCCATAACTTTTTGTAGCTATAATAGTTTAGAAGTTATAGCGTTTTAAGTGGTAGCACCTCCACATTAGCACCTACTTTGATTGACTATAACTATAATTGACTATAATAGACCCCCCCCCTGCCATACAATTTTTTGGTCGGCAGAACTTCAGGAATCTTCCCTTAAAGGATTATACTTCTTAACTGGGACATCCTGTATATCAGGGAAGCCACGTGTTTAAATGCTCATTCAAGAGTTTGAGTATTTATGTTCGTTACTGAAGATTACATTTCGCTAACAAATTGTCTAAAGTTTAAGCACATTGTTTGTCAAATGTTGATTTTTAACTTCCAGAGAAGTAGATACCTAATAGCTAACAGTGAAGTAAGTAGAGGCAATTTGTTTAAATAGGAAAGAATTACTTTAAATTAAAAAAGCTACCGTCTTTACAGTTCCGCTAATAGACACGTAGAAGTATGTGGACTTTTCTTGCTAGCAAAAACACAGCCCCTTCCAATTCATCATACCACTATACCTAACGTAGGTCAAAGATCATAGGCTACGCATATTGCATTTACATAAACTGCTAAACATATTCAATGATGTAAATAGTACGTATTGACGTGATTGCATACCAAATGAAGTATTTATCTAGATTCGAAGCAATCGAATTTGCAAATATCGTAATATTTGAATTGCTGCCATCTGATTGAATCTTTGCAAAAAAAAAATGACACACGCACCCCCATAGTTGCAAAAAAATATTCTTGCTCTAAGTACTCCTCACTAATCTGCTTGCCAGTAATGAGTTTAAATCAGTTCTGCAAACAATGGCACCCCAACGAAGAATTCCAAAAAATGTAAGGAATTGATTTATTTAACTTGAGGTATTTCATGCGCATTCGGAATAACATTAGCAAATCAACGTAAATCTTGTGCCCTTTATTCTTTATAAAATACACATAAAAAAAAACGGTTATCCTGAACCGTTATACATAACAAATATTTTGACACATTAGAAACAATGACACCTTGCAAAGGTCCTTCCTACCTCTTCGATCACCACACATTGTTACCCTCATATCCTGAGCACAAGTGCAGATCACCAAGATCCACTTATAGATAAAAGTAAAATAAAAACAAACAAAATCAGTACAGGGAAATTATTATTTTATTTTACTTGTTAAATCCGTGTTCACCGGTCCTTTCCGTTGCAGTAATTGATGTTGCCCAACGATAAGGCAGATGACCATAAAAATTTGGTGACTGCAATAAAATGTGACACTTTGAGGCAATAAAGATCCTCAACAATATAATTTCAGGCGAAACACGGTCCGGCTGGCGAACACAGTTATCCGATTGTTCTGGAGATTCGGTGGCGTTTTCCATGATTTGAACAGGTCAAACATTTTATGTTTGTGGTTGCCCTTTTCTGTTGTTGTTTTTGTTTCAATTTGGTGTGTGTATTTTGGGGCACCAGAATGATATCAGTGGGCCACAATCTGATAGTAATTTTCTTTGTATGGATGATGGATGGAAATTACTTTATCCGTTTTAGTTTTTTTTTTCTGGTAGCACACTCGGTCGGATTCCAGTGGAACCTCGAATCGAGATAGGAGCATGATTTAGAAGTGCCTCAATTTCAATGTCACGAAATGGTAACAAGTTCTGTTTTTATTTTCTTTCGTGTAGATACCTACTGTGCACATATACAGTTTTGTGAGGTAGTTATACAATTTTATGAATATATATATAATTTTTAAATATACATACATACATATATTGGTGTCAAAATTGAAAATGCTACACATCAGGATCAGGACTTATGGATAGATCTATTCAAGGTGTCTGGGGGTATGCACTGCCTGTGAATCCGATTGATTCATATCATCACAGAAGAGCCTGAAGTATGAATGCCTTCTCCATATACAGGATGTCCCATTTAATCGCTATAATCATTTAAGGGATGATTCCTGAAGTTCCGCCGAACAAAAAATTGTTTGGCAGGGGCGGTCTATTCTCACCATATTTTCCGTTATATCCCATCAAAGTGGGTGAGCTCTAATTCGGAGGTGTAACCACTTTAAGCGCTAAACTTCTAAACTATTATAGGTACAAAAATGGTTTTATACATTTTGAAAAGAAAAACACTTTAGGTACATCTGTGCAGCTACAAAAAAGTTAATTATGAAAATTGTTTGTTTCATATTTTTACTACTTAAAACGTTTTTTTCTCAACATTTTTATTTTTTTTTATTGAATTTTTTTTCCTTGAATTTCCTAAACACTTTGTTGAACAACAGCAAATTATGTTATGACATCAGAAAGAATATTTTGAAATTGATTTCCTATAAAAAAATAATAACAAAACATTTTTAATATTTTAGCTTTTTTTCAATATTGATATCTTTATTTTCAGTAAAATATATATCTAGTACCTAATTATTTAACTACTATTGCATAATATACAGAGATTTGGCATTACTCCCTTATTTATATATGTATGTATTTTTTAAAATTAATAACCTTTTTAACCTACATAAAAGAAAAAAACCGTTGAAAAAACCTCAATACAAAAAAAAGTATACGATATGTCATCGAAATGAGAGAAGTAGTATATATAGTGCTATTAGGATATTTCTTCCTTCCACCTGACTCTCAAGCAAGTAATCCAATGCATGCAGCAAAGCAATCATCTCAGCCTGGTATACTGAAGTGTGTTTCCCGACGCTAATGTGACGGCCTAGTTCCAGATCTTCTGAAAAGATTCCGGCCCCCGCTCCGCCATCCATCATTGATCCATCTGTGAAAATCACGATTTCACCATTCCTCTTTTCTGGAAGTAATCCATTCTCAATACGAGTTTTGTGATTCCTTTCCATAATACGCAACTTTGTTATACCATCCATAGTCATGTTCAGTTCCCTAATCTCGTTTTTGACAAGCTCCAGGATCCTCCTGTGTCCATAGATGGTACCACTATTGTGCCATTTCGCATCTCGATGCAGACGAAGTGCTGTTAGGGCCGCTGTTTTCTTAATAAATAAGTCTAGCGGTAAAATCTTTAAGATCACTTCCAATGCGCATGTTGGTGTTGTGCGTATTGCACCTGTAATTCCTAAACATGCTATACGCTGGACCCTATCTTCTGGGAGGCTTTCGCCCACCATACAACCGAAGCGTATGTGATAAAGGGTCTGGTAATCATCGTATACATCCAGTATGCTGACCTAGGAGAGAGTCCTCACCTCTGTCCGCACACACGTTTGCACTGATGTAATACCCTTTTTGCCTTCCGTACCTTCTTCTCAACATGGTAATTCCAAGTAAGTCCACTATCTAGGTATACTCCCAGATACTTAACCTTCTTGGTCGTTGTTAGTAAGGGCAAGACTTTGATTTTAAGTAGGCTTGTACGGTGTTGTTACGTTTAAAAAAGAATTATAAATTAATTAAGAATTATGAATAACTTATGAATACCTACATTAATAAATCTATATAAATTATTAAATGTTTAAAAATTAACGACTATAAATAAATTAACAGATATAATATAATTACATTTACAGATATAAATAATTTAATATATACATATCTACATACATAGATAAATAATTAAAATTAATTATAATTAATTAAAATTAATCAAATATTTCAAATGTTCTATAAGACGGTCATTAACTCTAGTAGGTATTTATAAGTATCTAATGTATTGTATTAAAATACACCATATCAGTCAATTGATTTGAACGGACTCACACCGCATCATACTCGGCCTTCAATTTTGTAAAATGCTAGTTAAAGTTGCCTTCATCCGTGTTATACGTTCTACTCAGATTTCTTTTCTCTCTGTGAAAAGGTGGATCATTTTGTCTTTTGTGTAATGATAATGAATATAGTGAGAAGATAATCTATCCCGCCGTCCGCGGTCTAGGCCGTACCTATTTATTCGGTATGCTGAAGCAACTTTGAGGTAACACTACGATATGTACATATATGACAGTAGCAACACACAATGTAAGCTTTATATTTGTTGTTTTAAATTAATTGTTTCTTGGAAATGAATAAGCATTTGAGCGCCGAAATATATTTCTGAATGAAATGACACGTGCCTTTAAGAAGTATAATTTTATTTATTATTATGATAGGTATGGGTACAAATAAATATTAGATGAAAATATATTTTTCTATACATGTTTTAATATTATGTAAACTATTATGAACTTCATATTTATTGCTATTATTAGATATATATTCAGTATTGTTGGTGATTTATAGCAGCTACCAATATTAACCAATTCCGTTTTTAGGATCTGATACATTTTCAGACATGTCTACCATTTACAATCCACGTTTGATTAAAAAGACTTATTCTATAGAAGAGAGGTGTTATTTGGAAAATATCTACATTTTATTTGACCATCTTCAGCTGATTTATAATCGAGTCAAAACGAGTCCAATTTGAAAAATATGTCAAAAATCGTATCTAGAAATGTGGAATGAAAAATGTTAAAGTGGGTGTTCTTTTAGGTTAGGTTAGGTGGGAACTATCCGATACATACATATACGAAGTAATTAACTTAGACCAAATAAAGTTCAATGTGATAGCACGAGCAGAGTCCTTTATTCCCGGTACTTTTAGAATCAGGAAGTCCGGCCTGTTCTCACTTTCTCACTCAAAGATGCTGCCGTTTTGAGACACCATTTCTTGGAAGAAATAATAACTGGCCATTGGAAGAACGTTAACATTTGCCACCATTGTAAATACTCCGATATAACAATGCACAATATGGCTCAGTCTAGAAATGGAAATGATCACAAACCTATTGACTATTGAGTCATTCATAACTAAACACTGTTCATCGATAAAAAAAAAATGAGTTCGAATGATACTCACACACAGAATGTAAATTACTTATAATAACTTGGTATACGTAATGTGACCATTTCACCCGCTTTTGGCGGGTTTTACCCTCTTTTTTTACCTAAAAACCCTCCACCCGCCACCACAACCATTTTCCCGCTTTTTGATAAAAAATCGGAATTTAATTCTCTTAAGAATTTTCTATAGTCCTTTTTTCACTACTTTTGAAGATTTTTTTAATTAAAAATTAAAAAAAAAATAAATTAACAACCATGATGGACAACTTCAGTTGGAATAAGTGCGCGAAAAATGCAAATGTCATGACAAATGCGTCAAAGAAACAACCAATGTTATTCAATAAAAGTATTTACATTCGCTGTAAATACTACGGTAAAATTTAAAAAGATAAAGAGAGATGTCGAAAAATCCAAAAATTTAAAAATATGTAACGCTTACGCCAGATTTGGAAGCCGTATATGTATTAAAAAAACTGATGACGTTTATTTTTAAAGAATTATATTTTACGTGACAATACGTGAAATAAACTGTTTCTACTATTTTGCGCGAACATTTTTCAGGTCAGAATATACTTTTGGGAAACCCGCCAAACCCGCCAAAAACAAGCCCGCTTTTAGCTTCAAAAAACCCGCCGCTTTTTGCCAAAAAATAAATGGTCACGTTAGGTATACGTCATAATAATTTGTCAAACAATACTGAGCATAAGTTAAAGCACAGTACTACACACATTAAAGGTAATATATTTCGCATTCTGCAATGGCGGCTTATGTGACCCTGACAGTGACAATAAACGTATAGAAAAAATATGCGTGCGCATGAGTTTTCATGGCTGACAATGTGACCCCATTTGTATCTCTATGGAAAAGCATGCCTTTTTGACAGATGCGCAAAGAACTGTCAAAAATTACGTTTTTGAAGTTATTTCCATGATGAAGTACCTATCTGTCAATTATATCATCAGTATATTTACGAAAATGTATTGAAATCGCCTCCGTGTTTTCTTTACAAAGGCTTGGGAAGCATTAAAAAAAAAACGAACAGAAGAACACGTCAACAATGTGCATAAAAGGCATTAGAATGGGTCAAGTATTGCGCAGAAATTGCATTAAAAATGCATCAACAAAATGCGCAACTTACGAAATCGTATTCAAAATCGCCTACAAAAAGGACAATAGGTACCTACATACTTTTAAAGAATATTTCGAAATAAACTCGAAGTCTTTTCCAAACACACGTCTACATTCTATAGATACCTACATTATACAGGGTGTCCCAGTAAAGTGGTATAATCCTTTAAGGGAAGATTACTGAAGTTCCGAAAAAAATGTAAGGAAAGGGGGGTCTATTCTCACCATATTTCCCGTTATAGCCCTTCAAAGTAGGTGGTAGGTGACCTCTAATTTGGAGGTGTTACCACATAAACCGCTATAACTTCTAAACTATTACAGGTACCTACACCAATTGTTATGTACATTTTGAAAAGACAATTTAGTAGCGCATATGTACGTACAAGTCTTAAATACTTCGGGTATACCTACATCTCTGTGCATCGAGAAAAATGTTATGGCTTCTTAAACTGAAAATTATGAAAATTTGTTGTTTCAATATTTTACTTAAAATGCTTTCCTCTCAAAATTTTGACTTAATAAAATTTAAATTTTTTTTATGAAATTTTTATCCTTGCGGAATTTCCTAAAAATTATGTTAAAGTGCTTAACATTTACAAAACATTTACGTACAAATAATTGATAATATATCAACAGTTGTAGTAAAAGCCGTTTTTTGTCAGACGTTTGTCACGTTTAAATTGTCAAATTAAAAAAAAAAGTTTTAGATGTGTTGATGGATACTTTAAGCAATTCAAACCTCCAAGTCTTGATCGATGACCTTATCAAATCTAAACTCACCAAAATCGAGAAATAAATCGCACACCGACCGGTCCGATCAAATAATTGACGTCGACGACGAACTTACTTTGATTGAAATGCTATTGAAAAGCATTCTTGATGCTTTGAGTTACCTGATGCCCCGAAAATAGCTTAAAGCTTTACCTATTATTACATTCCCACGTAAGTGAGACAAGTCTCCCTCCACGAATAAACATCTATATTATAATACTATAGGGTATCCCTTGTTCAATCACTTAGGCATGGCCAAATTTTGTTCTGACCTTCTAAGTTTGATCATTTGATACTGATCGCTTTTGCAGCGAGTTTATGTAACCGAAATCGAGAGTATCCAACATTGTTTTCTTCTATATTAGTTATATATTAGGTTCTTTTAGTATAAAAGGCTAATTAAATTGTTTTTGTATCTTCTTTCTACCGATCCACCGCACACCGTATCCAATCCAATCCAATCTGCAGTATGCTGGGATAGTTAACTTAAACCTCTGAACATTTAAGTCGCCTGTAGTCCAAAAAAGATTTGGCAATATCAAAAACTGGCTGGGTATCATAAACCTTAAAATGAGTCTTCGGTTGAGGCTATAGTAATCAGTCGAGAGCGGTCATCACTCACCACGTGGTGTGAAACATATCTGGGTCTAGTTCCGGTAAGCAAATTTCTAAAGAGCAATATCCAGTACACTGTACACTGTACAGTACTGTACTGTCTAGGTATATCCGTTTACATTTTAATCGAAACATTCATCAACTTTTTGGAGGACAGGATATCTTTGGTGATGGTATCCATAATCCATGGCAGCCTTCGATATTAAAACTTGGTATCTACCTATAGCTCGTATGTAAAAGGCTGTTCAGCTGTTATTTCTAAAATGGAATAGGTACCTGACAAAATACTGGCTTTTATTTATAGCAAAACGGGATCTGAACTGAAGTGTAAAATCTAATTTCATTTTATTTTAATTTTAATTGTTATTGTTTTTTAATTCGCGGTTTCTAATTATAATTCCAAACAAAGTATATTTAAAAATATGTAGGTATAATTTTTTTTATTATGTTTTGTTTAATTTTTTTTAAGATAAATGTAAATGGAAGTACCTCTATCTACATAATTATATTACCGTTGATATTTGGTAATAATGTTTCTATTATTTGCTTATTTAAATTATGGTAAGCAACTTCCGTAAATAAAGTGTGTGTTTCTAATTAGATATCCACCACTGTGGATATACATACCTATTGAAATAAACTCCGAAATCAATACCTAATTTAAATAAAACACTAACAACATTAATATGTCACTAACATTTTATTGATGTCGCAAATTTAGACGGTACACTCAACGAAAAACATGTGTAAAATTTATCTAAATCGAGTGCTAACTTGCATAAGCCCTAAGGCCGTTTTGAGCTTACTTAGTTTTAAGGCAAGTTGCGTTAAATTGCTTAGGCAAATACCCTGTCACATTATCAGTGTAGAATTGCCTTAGATATAGCTTGAATTATCCATATTTGCCTAAGCCAATATTTCCTAAGACTAAGGTAATTTTTGCCAATATTTTTAGCCAATAACTGTGTTGAATTGCGTTAACTACTAGGGTAATAACAAAATGGTTTTGCCTTAGAAATTGCTTAATTTTTGCAAGTTTCATCCTAAGAATCTATAAAAAAAAATAATTTTTTTAAACATAAATTTCTTTGTCCTCGATTTTATTAAACAAAACTTACCTTCTTCATTACATTCCTCGACAACATTTGTGTTGAGCTTCATTTTTCTAGGACTTGTATGTTCATATTTAGGGACATTTTGGACATTTTTCCTAGAACTAAAAAGTTGTTAATAATGAAAGGATGATGTTGCTTTTTATCTGCAGTTATAGTACATAATAGAAACTATTGAAACTATTTATAAAACTCACCTTCATATTGTAATAGAAGCCAGCACGCAGTTTTAATTTTGTAATTTTGTAATCACGTATTACCGCTGTTTTGCTTAATAATGTAACCACACAAAAAAATGTTTGCCTTACGGGATACTTCTTTTTACCGGTTTTGCAAATAGAATGATTCATTTTTGGACGCGAAAGTTACCCCAGGCGTAAGGCAAAATTACATTAGGCTTAAGGCCACGTTACACAGTTTAAGACAATTAAATGTGTCTGCTTAGATCTAAGGCAAAACGCCTTAAGGCCTAAGGTGAAGTTAAACAGCTCCCGAAATGTTTAAGAAAATACCTAAGACTTAAGGCAAAATTACTTAGTTTACCAGAAAATCAAAGGCAAAGTTAAAAAAAAAAACATATTATTTCTTGGTTAAAACAACTAAGCATTTTTAGGCAATTCAACCTATTTTTCATTAGTTAGGTCGCACATAAATTTGCTTATTTTTAAGGAAAAATATGCTTGACTAATAATATCCATACAAAAAACGTTGCCTAATGCGGTTAAGGCAATATTACACAGGATTTTTCTCTGAGTGTATGCTGTGGAAACATCTTTAAGTTGGCACTTTGAAGTTGCTATACCTTTGTGTCAACTAAATCGCATCTCAACTAGGTCCAGTCTTGGCTACTTAGGTATATTTTTTGTGAGTACTATAGACTCTCCCACACCTTCTCACTTTTGCAGCAGATTTTTGACGTACCTACATTATAAAGTAAAAGAATGTAATCAAATGGCGCACGGATCTAAGTTGATATTTTTTCTGTAGGTGGTAGGTACTCGCAAATGTATTGCGTCAACAGAAATTAACACAGACAGCACAGTAGAAGATTTTTATTTTTGACTTAGGTACCTAATATAAGTAGGTACCTAGGTAGGTACGTAGATGCCATATCATGACTATAACTAAATTTCTTAAATTCACACTAAATCTTTAATGATTTGGAAGCCCCATATTCACTAATATGCAAAAGAAATCACAGTGTAGGAAGATACCTTGCAGCAGCACTCAAAGGCATAGGTAAATAAATATATTTTTTTTAAAAACAACGTATAGATAGGTACACACAACAATATTTTATTCAAGAGTAAAATCTTGCACCCAATCTGCGACAGGAAGGAATGTTTAATATTTGAAAAGTAAATTTAGTTTAGCCGCACAGAAAGTATCTCCAATTTCGATTTTGCGCAATTGAATCGCACTCGATTGAGTTCGGAAGCTTTTGTCGAAGAAATCGTTGCTTTAGATACTTTAGCATATAAATTGCATTGATGGTTAGATGAAATGCAACACCTATTCATTCACACATCAATAGCTTGATAATTATGTATATTGCATCTTAAAAGTACCAAAAGGGGCGTTGCCATATCATAGTAAGATACACTGATACAGACTCGGAATGTGTGTATATAGGGAACCTGTGTAACGTGTTTGTCATTCATACATCTACACTGAATCAAGTGTATTATACACACTTAGCCACGCCTTATCAGTGCTACCTCATGGCTCATGTCTCACATCCGAAGTAAAGGCGCACCTTGATTTGGATGTAGCAGTAGCAGACACAAATTCATACACTTGTTCACTTCTATTCTACTACAGCTACATATGTATATCCTACATCCGAGAGGGAGTAGGTAAATAGAAATACGACGGATGTTGGATTATGCAATGGTCGTCCTAGGAGGAGCAGTTCGGAGTCTATGCTGTACGAATTTCAATTAAAAGCTGGTTAACAGGGGTCCAGTGTCCAGGGGTGCGAAATTTACCCATACGCATCAGTTTGATATTATTGAAAATATTTTTTTTTCCTAAAAATGGATACCTACAATCAGTATCTGTATATAACAGTATCTATTCTATAGGTACATGACTTGGTTTGATCGTTGGGAAAATCGATGAGCGTTGACCTAGTTCAATGCACGCAATCGAAATATCAAATCACTTTCTCAGTTCGGGGACTGTTTTTTATTTTAGTTATGCGTATGAGCACCGTTTTCAAAATAATTCAGAGTAATTTAGTATTCCAAAGAAGATAGGTACATACTTCTTCTATTACCTATTATGTTGAATGTTGGTAAATATTTGCTAATTATAGAGCGACGTCCAACTAGGATTGCCACCTTCTAGAAAACCTCGCGGAGAACTTAAAAAAAAAAAGAAAAAAGAATTTTTGCTTTTTTGTACTGTCATTTCACTTACTTTCAAGGGCACGTGGTTACTGTAGGATTTGGAGAAGGTGCAAGGTTGGGTATATGTAGCGTTACCAGACCCCGCTACGCTTATTCGGGCAACGTCCGGGATAGTTTTTGTAGATTGTCCGGGTTTTTCATTTATTCATCGTCAAGAGAACAGAGCTTGAAAGTGTCAAGTGAATTCTGAAAAATATTATTGTATTATCAACTTTGGTAATCGACAAAAGAAAGTTTCGAAAACACTAAAAACATTACTACTGTTGTGTGTCCACCACAATATGCAATATTACCTATTGAAGTCGATGTAGGTAACCACATTAAAAATATAAAAATTTTGCTGAATTGCTCGACAATGAAATAGAATACCAGACACGTTTATACCAGTCAAACCATAGGTTATGTTCTCTTCACCCGGTAGTGGAACGACTTTTGCTTATGTTAGAAAAATAAAATCATACATTCATACCTATTTGGAAGACGTCAAAAATCCACCAAAAATATACATTTTTTTTTGTTTTGGGTGGTTTAATGCGGCAATCTTTTTGTTCGTAAAATTCGAAATATATTTTGTCGCCAATAATTCCCAAGATCCCAAGCAAAATTTTCAAAATCCCAGAAATTGATTTTATTTATCTCTTCCCCCTTCACACCAATATTGGAATTGGAAGTTGGAAAAATATGGTGTATCTGAATAAGGAAAGAACCGCATTTTGGTCCTAGTTTTGTACTCTTATTTAGATCCTATTTTGTCCGGAATTTTCATGCTCGATAACTACTTTCTTCAAATTATTTCTGGCAACCCTAGTATATGCAATGTTTATGTTATGTTGGTTTTGCTTGCTTAAATTTACCGCCAAAAAATACGCGTTTTTTAATTACCTTATATTTTCGGTTTTTATGATCCGATTTTGATGGAACTTTTTTCTTAGTTATTATAAAAAAAAAATTTGAAAAAAATTTTACGGTAATATAGCGCTAAATTTTGATTGCAGATTTAAGCTCAGCGCATTAAATTCAATCGGATTAAAAAAAAAATTATTTTTTTTTTTCGAATGGGTATAGTAAAGTAAAATCAGCGTACAGCAAAACGGAAAGTAGAGCGACACATTTTGTCGTGTCATATTTGTAGATAGGTAGTATGCGATTTTTCGTTTAAATGCAGATGCAGATTGCAGAAGTCAATATTACCTGAAGTTCCTGAAGAGATAAGAAACATTAAACTCTCTTGCTCTTCTGCAGTTTATATTAATACTTCAGTCCAATGTAGTTATCTGTTGCCACATTTGTAAAATAAAAGCGTACTCTTTGAGAAGTGAGACGAATTTGATTTTTTTTGGTATACCTACCTAGTAGGGGAGAGTGGGTACGAAAGTAAATTTTTTCGCAAAATTATAACTTTTTTATTGCCTAATGTCCTAGATCGGGTGTACCTATGCTGCTAAAAGTATAAGGGAAAGTAGAATGTTACAACCGACCTTCCCAGTGTACCGATTGTAACTGGATGAAAGGACGGTTGTAACACCATACAATTGAAAAGAAAAAACAAGAATATTGGTTCAAATTAATTTTTATTGCAAAAAACCAAGTAAAATATTTGACAAGGCACATATTCCCAATAAAACATACAGCTAATGCTAATAGGACGGTAGTTCAATCAGTCTTGGGATTCAATATATATAATACAGGTATAGGTACTTTACTAAGGCTAAAACACACCGCCGCGATTGCGATTGCGATAGCGATAGAACAGACTTGAATACACGTGTCGCTATCGCTATCGCAATCGCAATCGCGGCGGTGTGTTTCAGCCAATCACAACTAACAAAATTATTCAAAGGCATTGGAAGAAACAATGTTCTAGTTCTCCCCTATACACACCTAGATAGCACAGGAAGTCATAAAAAATACTAGCGAAGAGATTTTTGAAAATTTTTTTTGCAGTCACTATTAAAATTGTTTGAAGAAACTTTTTGCATCAAAACATTTATTTTTTTTGACCGAGGTCAAAAGTCTACTTTTTTGTTTGAAGTCAAAAAAGTAGACTTTTACAAAAGTTCCAAAATTTTAATGGGTACTTAACGGGTTACGGAAAGTTTTGTATCATTCAAACGGAATTTAAATGACCTTTAAATTGGTGCCAAAATTTACATGAAGTAAGTTCAAATTATGAGCAGAATTAACTCAACTTTTGTGCAAATAATTGTGCCAACCACGTATAGAACAACATAAACTAAGTGCGTAACTAGTCAGCCACGCAAAGTAATAAGATCTAAATGTACGCCAAGTTCTTTTAAGTTTAAGAAGGTTAAATGTTTAAAAAAAAAATGGTAGATTCACTGGTCAAGTTTTCAAATTCTAATATATTTTAAGATATAATGAAGTTATAAACGAAATACTTACCAAGTAAACCTACCAATTTTTGCGATTTTTGAAGTCCTGTATGTTGAGAACCACGAATGCTATAGAAATTTGGTGAGGTGGACCTTTTTAATGAGCATAGTAAATGTTTCAAGTTTGAAGTTTTTGGCTTAATTGGTTCCGAAGTTAGAGGGGGTCGAAAACAGCCTGAGTTTGTTCCTGTAAAAAGGGTAAGTGGCTTTACTAGAGAACTTGGCTGGGGCACTACCGTGCCCTTTGAATCCCCGTGCTGCGTCCGTCGTACGATTCTTATGGGTAACGCAGATAGATGACGTAATCGTAATTTTAGGACTAGTAATTTGAGAGTGGGCGCAGTGGCTCAGTGGTTAGTGTGCTGAACTACTGTGCGATGGGTCCCAGGTTCGATCTCCGGAAAAACACAAATTACATCTTAAAATTTTTTCCACTGCGCCACCTTTCGCGAATGTCTGAAAAACATATCCGAGAGTCTTGAAAAAGCTTCTCAATTCAGCCGTTCGGTCTCGGCATAAAATTGTAGGTCCTACAATTCTGTTCACGCGGAAAATCATCTACCTACGGAAATTTAGCCTTCATTTGGGCCATATTTCATGAAATTATGTTTTGAAATAACGCCTAACTATTTCAAAGATACCAACAGCGGATTTCGACTACGAGATGTGATATCATTAGGTACATGTCTATGACTTTCCAATCTCTCTATGTAGGTACTGTAGCAGCAGATAGGTGGCAGGTAATTACACGGAAAGCAATATCTTCAAATGATGCGCTGTGCTCTATTACGCCGAGTGCTATAGCCAGTCAACAGGAATGGTGATCTAAACAGAAGAGAAGATACAACTGCGAGATCCATGAGATCAACAAGTATGTGATGTGAATGTAGACCAAAAAGCCATAGGTATAAGACCGACTACATTGGATCGGAAATATCGAGCGAATAGGTATATTGTTCGCCCTGTGGCGGCTACTCGGGCCTCGATAGCCGTTCGATGCGGTTTGGTAGCTGAGCGCCGCCGGATCACTTTTCTTTGCCGGTTATGGTGCAGGAAGCATTCGGGTTGCGGTGCCGCTGCCGTAATAGGTGGAGCTAGGTCGATATCCCTCGTCACCGGTATTGGGCCTTCGACAATCTTGCTGATGGTGATGAACCTATACCCGTTGCTTGCAGTGACAACAATGGCTATTCCGATCGTAGGTGGGGGCGGCTTGAGAACACTCGTTGGTGAGCTGGTAGATGCGCTAGTGGTGTTCGTAATGTTGTATCTGCCTACTCCTATTCCTTCGCCATTTCTCTTATAGTTTTTCGATGGTCTCGAAATCCCGTCGGCGTAAATATAGATCCGTATATATATACTGTTAGCAACTACCCAGTTGCTAACTATATATGTTATAGTTAGCAACTGGGTAGCGGGACGCGGACTAGGGGTGAACACATCAAAGACAGAGATCCTGTTGTTTACAAGGAGGAGAGTAATTCCCCCATTTAATCCATCAAGGATGGGTGGGGTGAACCTAACTATATCAAAAACAGCAAGATACCTGGGCATAATCCTGGATTCCAAGCTCAGCTGGAAGGAAAACATAGAGGATCGCATCAAAAAAGCATACGTGGCACTATATGCCTGTAGAAGAGCATTCGGCAACACATGGGGTTTCAGGCCGCACGTGGTACACTGGCTGTATACCGCAATAGTGCGGCCCATCCTAACATATGGTACAATCGTGTGGTGGAAGGCCACAGAGAAAAAATACCATCTCGCAAGCCTCACTAAAGTCCAAAGGGCATGCCGCATTGGGATAACGGGTTCACTACGAACAACACCCACCGCAGCAATGGAGGTGATGCTAAACCTCACCCCTCTGGATATTTACTGTAGCAGTAGAGCGGTTAAAACCGCAATCAGACTAAGAGAGTCTGGAATATGGGTATCCAAATCCTATGGGCACGCGTCCATCGAAGCACAATGGAGCGCGGCGAAGGAGAAGATAACTACAGACTATCTACCACCCACACTCGATTTTGAAAGGAGATTCACAACCAGAATTCCGGACAGAAGTGAATGGGAGCATAATGCAGTTACAGAAGAAGGGGAGATAGCCCTCTATACCGATGGTTCTAAGATGGATGTTGGTACGGGCGCGGGCATCTTCAGCGAACCACTAAACCTGCGAGAATCATTCCGAATCAGCGATGACTGTAGTGTGTTTCAAGCGGAAATTGCTGCTATAACCCTAGCGGCAAAGGACCTAATGAGAAGACATATCGCCGACAAACAAGTCACTATATACTCTGACAGCCAAGCGGCCATAAAAGCCATGGAGTCAGTCGTGGTGAAGTCGAGGGCAGTAAGTCATTGCAAGAAATACCTGGACGAACTGTCGCAAGCCAACACGGTGACCCTATGCTGGGTACCGGGGCATATGGACATTCCGGGAAATGAAGAGGCGGACGAAATTGCAAGGAACGGGTCGAGGATGCATGCATCAATGGCCCTAAAATCTGTAAAAACTCCGCTAAGCACGCTTGCTAGGAAGATTGACATTGAATCCTTGAGTAGAACAAATCTACGCTGGACCAATCTCAATACCTGCAGGCATGCAAAAGAATTATGGCCAGAAGTGAGCAAAAAGAGATCCAAATTCATGATCGGACTTAGCCGCAAAGATATCCGCATACTCACGGGGGTCATTACTGGAGACTGTGCGATAGGGGTACACGCGGAAAGGCTGGGCATACTGCAATGACTTTTGCTGAAGCTGCAGAGACGTTGAAGAAATAGAATCTGTTCGTCATCTGCTTTGCGAATGCCCAGCCCTTAAAAACAGTAGACAGAGGATTCTCAACAGCTTGTTCTTCGATGAACTAGAGGACCTGGTGGATGTCGATCTAAAGGAACTCCTGAGATTCATACTCAAATCGGGGTGGTTCCAGTAGTTCGACAAACTCCACATAACTTCGGTTGCTCCTAGGACAAGCTGGAAATTTGGATACAAGAGCTTGTGAATACCTGTGATTGATACCAAATCTAGGTGACTCAATAAAAGCGGTATATTCTTTGTCTCCAACAGGTATGTAATGGAAGGTTCCCGTGACTGGACACAATGGACCCAACTGATGGTCTACGTGAAGCTGTGGCAGCCGCCACTAGAGCACCCAACTACCTACCTACCTACCATATATACTGTCGATATTCAGATCTGAGAATGTCATATATGTATATAGTCGATGTTGGTGTTCCGTCTTCCGTCTCGTAGGTAGATACTCTTTAATCACTATGATTGTTTGTACTTCATATGAATCCCCTCTATATCTTGTGTAAAAAGCGGCGGGGAAGGATATGGCGCAGAACGTGTGAAAGCAATCTCGATTGATTTGCAACCATTATAACGCATCCCCACGGTAAATTTCTGCTATTGGTAGAGTAATTTCTTCCGGTGAAATATTGTCGCATAGGAGTGAGTTCCTCAATCCGCTTCATAAAGTACGTTCGACCGCAAATTTGACGTCCCAAACACAGCACTTAAGCCTTACTATAACAAATTATGAATGACACCTCCGAAAACTAGGTAGAGGAGGATTTATTTATTTAGAACACTCATCGTCATCATCTCTCTTTATATAAATCATGTTGAAAACTTGTAGAACAGCGCTTTCAATCAAACGTAGCTTTGATTCGCACGAACAAAACATAGCTATGTCTATAAGCTCATTCATCTTATCCAGTGCTCTAAAAATTGTGTTCAATCAATCACCTCACTTAGTCTCAGGCCCGTCGCCTTGTCGGTACTGGATATACTATTAATTACTCAACTCATTGCGCACATGATTTGGATACCTAACGATTTAGTAACTAAATTGCCGAAAAAAAAAACATTTTGTACTCAAAGTTCATATACCTATATAATATGGACAGAATAGAGCGTACAATTTCGAAATAACTGTTCATCATTAACATTTAAAGCGTTTCTCTCGTTATGTCCCCCAGATATAGATCCGGCACTATTGTCAGCATATCAAGTAGCTTAATCGAGCTAATCTGGCGGCGACTTCAATTCTTTGCGATTCCCGTGATTTTGATTGAAATCAACTTTCAGCTGTCATAATAAAAAGCGAAAAATCAATTAAACCCCCCGCAACAGTGAAAGTTGCACGCATTCAAATAAAACCGAAAATAAAAACAAATTAAATATATCAATGCCACAATGCATCGACATCGAAGTGTGAGTTTTGAAAGCTCTCGTATGTTTGAGTCGACAAAAAAAATAAATAATTATACGTGCCCTCTCGCACTCACCAACCATGTGCGTGCCTCTGGGGAATTCTCACATGGAACCATTTTACCTACTCATCTGATCTAATGACATTTTTTCCTTCTTTCGTCAATTTGTCCACTCAGCAGCAATTGCTTCGACCCTCGAAATGACCAACAGCAATAAAAGCTGTCCCCAGAGGCGGCATCGAAGAGTGAGCAATGCATCTTGGCGAAGCTAAAAATGAAAACAAGGAAGATTCGAATGAATATTAAGGAACCACATCATCATCACAGCAGCAGTAAACATGATTCGTCCTTCGTCCTTCAGCTATTATTTATGGGTTGGTATACTGAGTACAGTGACCTGTGCCGGGGCATGCGAAAGTGCGATGGCATTTTTATGATCGATCGAATTCCCAATTCGACCTTCTCCACACCCCAAGCACTATATATGAGAGCTGCACTGACGACTGACCCGTTCGGTCCTTTTGGACTTTTATACTCTGTTTTATGTGATTCTCTTTTATTATTCAGGGGAACTATTACCATTTCTTTGACCTTTTGCTCAAGGGACTCCATTGCCACTTGCTACTTGGCAGTTGGCACTTGCATTAAACATTGCGGTGGACTCGGTTAGCTCCATTGAGGTGAGCTCAAGACCCGCATTGTGCATTAAAGTCATGTGTCTGTACGCACCTTGAACAGTTAGACATCAATTGTTAATGGACGGCTAATGCCTATGCAGCGTAAGCAACAAAAAACAAAAATTAATCTTTTCTCAAAACAAATAATTTTTTCTTCTAGTCTAGAGGTAGCCGAAAGCAAAATGGCGTCTGAAAGTCATAGAAATGGATACTTATGTATTCCACACGGGTATGGAATGCGCTGTTCGAGGAGGAGACGTTCTCTGAAATACTAATAATGCCCATGGATGGAAGGCAACGTATATACGTTTACGTAGTTTGGAAGCAGCTGTGCGGAGGTGGATCTGGGTGGGTATGTAAAGGGAACCTTTGTACACAGACTGCTGCTGTGATGAGTTCCCTGGAATTACCGCTGCGTAAAATTTAAAATTAAACGAAAAAAAGGGATAATCAAGTACGTATAGGCAACCATAAAAAAAAGGAAATTAAAATTGATTTCACTTCGTCCATATTAAGTTTGCTAAGCGGTGGCCAGCGGTATAGTATAGGTATATACATGAACTGGTAGTACGTTGCCGGGAACGCGACTATAAAGTCTTGGATTGGATATTAACGTCTCACATACACAACACAATCAGAATTCAGCAGTTGATTGGAGTGTGTATAATTCGATTTGCATATGTAGGCCTTAGTCCCATTTTCTGATGATTTTCGGTTTATGAATGCATCACGTATCATGTACATACAGATGTCGGAAAAGATATTCGTCGCTGGAGTCTCTGTTTACTATTTTATTTGGGTAACCACACACGAGGATACCTAGATTTCCCAGTCATGTAGGTGTATCCTGTGCACTAAGTGAGTGATTTTAATTATACATATATACGCCACTTTCTATATCTAAGGACTACATATCTATCGGTAGCTATAGCTTATTATTATTTTTGGCTGGTTAGATTAGTAACTTGGGCTAGCATCCTTAAACTGCGACTTTCTATACTTTATTTGTTGACCTTGTTTATGAAGGTTTCAGATGGTGTGAGCTCTGTGTTTAGTTTAACACAGCTTATGTTTAATGTGCTGCTGACCCGTAAATCTGAATAGTCGATGCCTGCAGTCTGATATCCTCTGCGATACATTGTTTCCAGTTGCCCAGACCAAGTGCTCGGGTATCCGCTATGGCTTGATCTTAGAAACGGAGGTACGGTATTCCCAGGTTCGGAACGACAAAGAGAAATTCGATTGAAATTTGAAAATCCATTTAGATGGAGCACTGTCGCTCGATCTGGCCGAGCCATGGTAAACGTGTTTTGAATTTTTACATCGACACCTTTGTACAAGTACTTACAGCTCATAAAATGTGCGGTTATAACTTCTCATCCATATGGCCTCCTCGCAGAGGACCAAAAATCCGTTCTTGTTCCTTTAAAGTATCAGCTCCCCTTCCTGCTAATCATCCAACTCTCATCGTCATAAAGCAGAACTGCAAATTTGAGTCACCAGTTTTGAACCCATAAGTCAGTCGAAATGGCAGAGGTCTTCTGCTATTCGAGGTGTACTACCAGGAGACCAAGGTTAAATCTTTTTCTTCTGGCCGGTTCCAAACTTGGCAGAAACAACGTGAGCTCCTCGAGATATTTTGAGCTGAGGATAGGGAGACAGTTCGGGGTTAGTAAAAATAAAGCGCTATATGAAAGAACAATGCATTTTCATTGTTGAGCAATATTTTAAAAATAATGAAGATTTGTCAGCATTTGTCCGCAATTTTTGAAAAAAATCATCTTCAGTGATGAAGCTCATTTTCATCCTTATGGCTTCTATTGGTTAATCGTCAAAATTGTCGCATTTTGGGTTCAGAAAACCCACGAATAATTGTTATACGAAACAAATGCATCCAACAACGCGGGACTGTTTGCTATGCGTATTTTAGGCTGCATTATCGGGCCATTCTGCTTCGAAAACGCGCCTGGTCAGGCAGTAACAATTAGTGTTGTTCGTTATCGTGATATGATAACCCAGTTTTTGGTGCCTAAATTAAAAGATATGATTGTCACCAACATGTGACTTCAACACGACACGGTTCCACATGCCATATAGCCAGAGAAACAATTCAATTACTGCATGAGTCATTTCCTAATCGTGTAATCGGCCGTTTTTGCGATTTTCTTTGCGATTTTTTTAAAGTCAAAGGTCTATGCAAACAAGCCCACGACCACCAACGCCTTGAAAGAGGAGATTGGGAGGTGTTTTAATGAAATTCAGGCACATTTATGCGAAACGGAAAGCCGTGGCGGTAATTTACCCGATGTGCTATTCCATACATAACCCCAATCTGTAGATATATCAATTAATGAATACAAAATTGAAGCTTTCTAATTAAAAATCTGTATTTTCTATCAAAATTACATTTCGCGTGAATTACACCCCTTAGAACCAATCTCGTACACTCAGAGAAAAATCGCAAGCTAAAATCAAGTATGCTCAAGCTTGATTTAAGATTTTTTCATTCTTACGTGCTAAATCTTAATATGACACCAATTGTTCTGGAAATAAGCCGAAAGAATCTTAAAAGAGGACATTGAAACACAAATGAGCTCGCAAAATCTTGAGTTACTTTTTTTGTTCTTGAAATAAGCCGAAACAATCTTATTTCAAGCTTGTTCATGATTGAAACAAGCGCAACAATACTTAAAGTGCATGCGCATGTACTTTATTTTGATTTCTATTCGTTCCTAAAATTCACACTCACTTACTGAGTGAATTCTCATAAGGCAACATTGAAAATTTAATATTATTACCTATGTTATCTACTGATGTGAAATGTGAATGAATGATGTGATGATATATTATAAGATGGTAGGTAACTAAGATCTTAGGTTTAGATCTTGAATAGGTACCCAAAATAAATTTTTTTCAGGCATCGCATAATGTAAGAACCACATTCTTAAATCAATCCCGAAACAGCATTGAAGTAAGATTTTTTGGTCTTGAAAAAACGAGCTCAAAATAAGATTTTCGTACTTGAAATAAGATTTTCCGAGATTACCATACTTTCGTCAACGAACGAGCTTGATCTGACACTGATATTCTTGATTTTAGCTCGTTTTTCCTCTGAGTGTAGGTATTTCGTGGGTTTTATATACAAGTCTGCATTTTTGTGAAGGCATCTGTTAACCAAGGATAGATATCTCTTTATTTAATCACTGAAAGTGAAAGTTGTGCTTAAACTTAATTAAAAGCCAACTTAATTATAGTATCTACCTCATTTTCCTCGAGGATCCCGGAGAGGAGTCGAAGGGAACTCATCTTGAAGAAGTCTCTCTTAGGTCTCTCTTACCCCCTACTTTTCAGCTAATTTGAATATTTTAAGTGCTGTTAACAGTGTTAACCATAATTTCTCCTAGAGCTCATTGCACCGCATTCGGAAGCTGAAATATATTTACAAAGTTGTAGCGGTTTCTTCGTCATGCCCAAGACATTATGGAGTATATCTACTGTTTCCACAATTTGGCTCTGGTGTATATGAGTATGAGTATAGATTATGCATGTTTATTATCTGGGCTCAATCTATTCTGAGTAAAGATCTTAACGAGCCTCTTAAATGCTTTTAGAACAAATGAGGTTAAGCTAATAGGTATAATGACTTTGGCGGTAGTGTAACTGCGGTTAATCAGCTTTAGGTATACAGAAATTTGTAACTTTCGCCACGATGTTGGAATGGAACATATTCTAGCAATACGTTTTTGATGTGAGGTTCATACTTTTGTACCACCATAGAGAAGATGCAGCTATTTGTCACCTAAAGACAACGAGCAGAAAAGAAGAACAACAACTTTTCATATACCATTCAAACGTATATAAAGTAATACCAAGTAATTTAATTTCGTATATATAATATACACAATAGTATGGTGGTTGACCAAAGTTTATTTCATCTAATAAAATCTTCTACAAAAAAAACTAACACATGGATTGTGTAGTGTAGAATTTGTTTTCACAGGACTTTGTTTAGTCAGAAATGTTGCATTTCTTCTGCAAATATGTCTTCCATTTGTATATACCTATTTGTAACGTGGATCCTACAATATCATTTACTTTGTATCTCTCACGTTTTTAATACAGATTTATAACAAAACAAGTTGAGAATTAATAATCTTTATAAATTTCGGTTCTTTCCAAAGTAGAATACTCTAAATCCCATCGAAATGGTATGCCCTCGGATGGTGGTACAGGTGCGATAGTGTTATGTATACGTTGTGTGTGCTACACGGCTCTGAACGAAATGAGATTTAGCTTCAAAAGTACCTAGCTAAAAAAAGGAGTACTATATATACGTTTCATACGTTATATGTATACACTCTTGTGTACACATCCCGTGTCTCGAGTTTTCATAGACGCAAACACATTTCGGAGCTGTGCACTATGAGAACGTGACGGGAATGCCAAATAATACCTTTTTCTTTTAATACATCATCAGTATAGGTACGGTATCTATACACACGGATATGTATACAAAATTTTGGTAACGATGCGGATGCTTACAAATAAACCAAGACTTAAAGTCTTAAACTTATTTGTTGTGGTTCTTAAAGAGACAAAAATATTTTTTTCGTTGCTTCTTGATTTTACTATAGTACTATATCGATTTTTCTTTTATGTAGTTGCGAATATTACCTCTATAGTGTATCCGCGGTGACTATATTTTTCGTGAAGATAAAGCGGACGTTTACGTTTTAAATTAAAATACAAGTAACAAATTATTAGAGATCGATGCGATAGGTATAGATTCATTATGCCACAATTAAAAGGGCAAGGCGAGCATACCTTCTTTTAAAATTAATAGTAATAGTTTTTTCCTGCAGAATGCATTTTTAGAGTTGTGATTGTGATTTGATCACCTTATTTGAACTCTGCCTGCACCGAATTCATGGAAAACTGGTAGGTATATACACCACGTCATTTTTACGTCAGTAAATGGTCCCAATGGCTACATGCCGTGTACTATAGCTTTCTTTGACAATCAGATATGGTACACATACGTATGTGTACGATATGTGGCACTCTCTGTTGACGTCATAGCTACATTACATACGTATGTGGATTTCTATAGTAGGTATACTAAGGCCTTTACAATACCTAATATACTTAATTTAGATATATTTATTTGATTTGTCAACAAAGTACATAGCCTTTATGGACGGTCGGAAATCTCGCACTTCAAAGGTTGTCCTCATTCCTTAATTGAGGGCCAAATGAGAGATAAACCCATAGTGGTAAACAAACGATAGTGAAGCACATAAATATTGCGTAAAACAAACCAATACAAATTGATTTGATACATAGCCTTTCTAAGATATTTGGATATTAAAATTAAAACAAAACAAAAAGTATACGTTTAAATAAAATAATAATAAAAAGAGAATACAAAAAAAAAGTAAATTGTAAGTAAAATCTGTAGTGTAGGTAAGAAAATTAATTGAACCTTTTGAGGAAATTAATTAATGTCAATTAAGGACGAACAATCATTATACAATAACAGTAAACTATTTAAAGTAGAGGATCTACCGTAATTTGTATAGGAGAACGGGGTATATATAAATGAATCTGTTATTACAAAATTGAGGGGCGGAACATTAAGATTATCCTCTATCCTCCCTCTATACCGACACCTATAGGAGCGAACCAGGATCGCCATCGTTCGATTTGGAATTATAGTAAATCTAACTGGGACGATCTGCATAATTTCTTCGCCTCGTTGGCATGGGCTGATATGTGCTTCAGAGATACCGATGTCAATATGTGCGCAAAAGCCGTAACCGAAATGATTTTACTCGGCATGGAACTTTATATTCCACATTGCATCAAAAAATTAGCTTCAAATAAACCCTGGTTTAATAAAGAATTCAAGCGAGTTACCGCAGCGAAAAACAAGGCTTTCCGCTAATGGCGGTCAAACCCTTCGGAGCAAAAACGATCTGAATTTATAATTCTTCGAAATAGATGCAACCAAATTATTGAATCAGCGAAGACAACTTACAGCGAAACTAACAAAGTAATTGGATGTCCTAACGGCTCACGCGCATTCTGGTCAATGGCAAAGGCAATCAGTAATAACTTTAGTTGTTCTTCTTTTCCACCTCTGGTAAAAGAAGACGGCACGCTAGCAACAACACCTAAAGAAAAGACAGATCTTTTCGCTAGCATGTTTTCAGAGAATTCCATACCCTAGATTCTGCACAACTAGAGCCAGCAAATATCCAGAGGATTCAAACATCGATGGCAGAAGTGAAATTTCGGCCTCGAATAATTCAACGCATCCTTAAAGAACTAGATTGCAATACGGCAACTGGACTCGACGGAATACCGGCTATAGTACTCAAGAGCTGTGCACCAGAACTTGCACCTGTAGGTATACTATGTAAGCTGTTTAGCATGTCGTACTCCCAGAAGACGTTTCCTTCTTGCTGGAAGACCGCTCGCATTCAACCTATTCCAAAGAAAAGGAGGAAATGTCTACCACAAAGCTATCGTCCAATAACTTTACTATCAACAATACTCTCAAAAGTAATGGAAAATGCAATAAATGTCGAAATAATCAAATATCTAGAAGGCCACCGATTAATAAGCTACAGGCAATACGGATTTCAGAGCCGTCGTTCCACTGGAGACATGCTAAGATACGTAATGCACTTATGGCCGCAAGCAATAGAACAACACGGTGAACCCAGAGCAGCCGTGGCCTTGGACATGTCAAAGGCATTTGACCGAGTCTGGCATAGAATCCATAGCGCCTTATGGATTACCACAACAACTCGGCGGATGGATGCAACATTTTCTTCTGGGAAGATCGATCCAAGTTGTTGTAGATGGTGTATCATCTAATTCGTTTGATATAAATGCAGGAGTGCCCCAAGGATCTATTCTTTCTCCAACTCTATTTCTTCTCCACATCAACGATTTGCTTGGATCGACAAATAATAATATCTACAGCTTTGCTGATGACAGCACTCTTATATCCTCCATCTCGAATAGTGGGCCTGTGAATGCGGCTACATTACATAGTCAGAGATGTGAACAATTAGTTCTCTAAATGATGATCTGGACAAAATCTTGAAGTGGGGAAAAGACAACTTGGTTGTATTTAATGCTCAAAACATTTTCTAGGAAAAACGCAACAGTTCCTCAGATCCAAACAACAACTTAGATATTTCAGTAATAACGAAGTTGGTAAATAAAAGAAGGTTTGTAACAGTGGATATGTTTTTTACAAACCCATGTTGGTTAATGCAAATTAAATTCTCACAAAAAAATGTAACTTATCAGTCAATAATGCGTCAAACAGTTTAGGGATGGACGATTGCTTACAGATCCCTCTTCAATAGTTTTCAATATTATTTTTCCTACCGGACATAAATATTGGAATTATAAAAGAACTTTTTCATATGGTTGGGAAGATACCAGTATTCAATGATGCATTGAATGTGTGACATAGTATAGATTGCACATAATTTTAAAAAGCCTGATGGAATACCATCGCGTCCAGGGTTAAAATTGAGTGCTAAATTGCTAATTTTACTAAGGATCATATCTTTGAAAGTTCAATATGATTAAAAATAGAGGGAGGTGACGCACCCAAATAAGTAAAAAAATGTTCCTCTATAGTTGAACCGGCATACAGATTGGAAAAATGCAGGAAAACTATTGCAGATATTGCGTGGATCATCAATTGAGTGACCTTCATAGGAGAAAGTAGCTGAAAAACCATCGCCATTTTTTTAGAATTGATAAAATTCCAACATTTTTTCGGCGATGAGGTAATTTTTGATTCTATATCATTAATAGGTTGAGTAGGCAAGGTTTATAGAAGTTTTGAACTCACTTCTGAGTTAGCGATATAAAGTATAGTCGTCATTCAACATACTTGAGCGCCACTTCTTATAGGGTCTGTTTTTAAGAATTTTAAGTCTATGCGTTACATCATTATCCCAAGGACAAATACCTTTTTTAGGATTATTAATTTGACCAACAGGGACAAAATCAAAAATTAAATTGTTTAAAACTGGTTTAAAACCATCAACTTAGAATCTATACGTAAAAAAAGGTACCTATCCCAATGATTCAATGCAACCCCATCCAACACCGCACTAGGAATGTTTTAGATGATCTGTCAAAATTCAGGGAAACCATTAAGCACAACAGAAGCTTCTAAGTTTCCATGAAACTTTGCCTTGGATGAAACCCAACACTCTTCATCAATCAAAAGCAAAATCTTCAATCGCACTCAAAATAACCTGTTTTGCATTCACCACATTGATTTGCATGTTAGCAGGCCATATCTGGACTCTCGCGTCTCGCCATAGGTGTTGACTAATTGGGCCCAAACAAGTGTGGAACCAATTTCTGACCTACAGACATTTCCTTCTGATCCAAGAGACCAGAGACACCGCTTTCAGCTTCCACTTTTCGTGTTAAACAAATAAATAAACAGTGTAACAGCGGCGCGATACAACCTCAGATTAACAGCAGCGGTGGACACGAAAGTTATGGAAGCTTCAACGTTCCATCAGACGCGCCGACGACGTTTTATCGCGTCTTCATGATCTCCATTTGGTTGTCCATGCCGACACAGTGAGCACAACAAAACCAAAACAAAAACTGACAAATTGTTTACGATGAGGATGGAAGAAGCTTTGTGGAGGCCAGTTTGTGGTTAGCGGCAAATTCCGAACCGAACCACTGAGCTGCAGTGTTACGCGTATACTTCTCTAATAGCATGTGTGCCACATCAACGTGACAATCTTTACCCGAGAAGATACAAAATTCTAGATAAGAACAATTTTATTAGGGGTTTTCTATTAGCCGCCACCAGGGTGTAATTCCATTATGCTAAATAGGTCCCTTTAAACCTATTAAATGCGATTCACCTCGTCCCGTACTGGGAGTCAAATTAAGGTTGCTTTTGTTTGCTACACACATGCAGACAGACGAAGGGGGCTACTCTAATCATTTGCATCCTCCTCGAGTGGAAAGTTGCCTTTGTGAGAAAGTTTTCCCAGAAATAGATTCAAATGTGTGTATAGAGTATTCTCTATGCGGAACAAATCTTTGAATAGCTTTGCGGGTCGTACGAAGATTCCTTGGAGCGACTAAGGGAACGTGTAAGCCGGTACAAACACTCCTCTCAAAATTACAACCATTAAAGGAACGATAATCATAATAATAATGGCAGTGTGCTGCTTGGTGCCCAACTCATATGAGTGTTATCTGGAAGAAATTTACAACCCTTAACATTGGCAATTTACGAGCATGCATGGGGATGACGTCGTTCCATACACAGAGGCGAGAGTGTTATCCATACGACAAAGTTACTTCCAATTAAGAGGGACTTATTGCACTCCTTTGAGTAATTTTAATGGCTCTTTTCCAGGAGTCGTATAAGAAGATGTCCTATCGCCGGCGGCGTAATGAGTTAATGAGCAGACCTTGCGGTTATTTCAAGTTCGCCACAAATGAGGTTAAGACACGACTGGTATTAGATGGGTATACCCTACACATCCCGTTGGGAGTAATAATGAAAAGGTAATTTGCTAATTAGTTGGGTCTTATGTGCGAAGATGTGAAGATATAGTACGTTTTCTTGATTCAAGCAAAGAGGTGTTACGTATGAGTCTTTCTTCCAGGCATTTTAGAAAAAGTACACGCACTATACTGTTCAAAAATGTTGTGTGAACCAGCCGAGGAGATCATAATGCTGATCTGACATAATATATTCTACATACATACATTATACATTTTTTAATTGGAGAGTTGTAATTTTTAATTGACTAATTAGATGACAAACACATCACTCATATCCTCCAATAAAGTAGGTAGGTACTTAGATAAAGAAAATCGGAAGTAGAGAATATTTGCGTTGTCCGCAGAATTTATTTTCTCACCAGCTACCACATCAAACTTTAATATTTTCAATTTGTTTAATTTTTCCAAGTATAGCTAGAACCTTGTAGGACCTTTATCCAAACCTGATTTCATCAATTCCAAATATGGTAAGAACCATCTTCAAGTATATTCACTTATAAATATTATGTATAATGTAAGTTACAAAAAAAAATGTCAACTTTATAATTTACCTAATGCTAAGAAAATAAAAAAAAATTGTTTTTCACTTTAAAAAATGTTTTTTTTTTGTTGCGAATAATACCAAACCAGATGATGCAAGGGGTGTGGGTATTGTTGGTAAGAAAGATGCCGATGACGAGGACGAGGATCACATTCAAAATGACTACTACGATGCTGAAGATTCGGTTGTGGACGCTAATGACGTGGAAATTAATCGAGGTTTAGACGATGATGTTAATGGTGGTGAAGTTGTTGGTGGCAATAGCGGCGAAGGCAGTGGTGAAGGTTCTAGTGGAGTTCAGGATGGAAGAGGCAATACTCAAGGGTTCGAGAAAAATACACGTGATCCATATCCATTGCGTTCAAGTCAACGACAGAAACTGTGTATGTTAGTTGACGATTCCAATCAGTGCCTATCAAATCCGCTCACTGTTTCAGAGGCTTTAAATCGGAGCGATGGTCATAGATGGTTGCAATCGATGCAAGCTGAAATAAGTTCAATCATAGCAAAAGATACATGGGTTTTGGTAGACCCACCAGAAAACAGACAGATCATCAGATGTAAATGGGTCTTCAACATCAAACGTGATAAAGACGGTAAAGTCGTGCGCTATAAGAGTCGCTTGGTGGCAAAAGGCTGCAGCCAAAAATTTGGGGTGGATTACTCCGAAACATTTTCACCAGTGGTTCGTTTTTCGTCACTGAGGCTCATCTTAGCGCTAGCTGCCGAGTTCGATTTTGTGGTTCACCAAATGACCTAACAGCAGCGTATCTCAATGGAGACCTGAAAGAGGATGTCTACATAAGCCAACCAGAGCAATTTGTGGATAAAGATAATCCGCAAAAGGTTTGCCAGCTAAAAAAGGCACTATATGGATTGAAGCAGGCCGGCCGGGAATGGAATGCCAAGTTGGACAAGGTTTTAAAAGATTTGGGTTTCAAACAGTGTAACGCGGATACATGTGTATACACGAAGAATAAGCAAGGCGAAATCAACATTATTGCTGTCTACGTAGATGACATTCTGCTAGCCTGCTCCAATCCACAAATCCTAGCTGAAATCAAAAGCCAAATAGGTTTGGAGTTTGACGTAGTTGACAAGGGACCAATCGATCATTTCCTGGGTATTGAAGTTACCGTGGAGAAAAACCAAATTTGCATATCGCAACAACAATTCATTCGGAGCTTGTTGGAGAAGTTTAATATGGTGCAGACTCGGAAGTGTAGTACTCCTTTGGACCCTGGCCAAAAATTTGTGAGGTGTGGTGGCTGTTCCGGATGTGCAAAGGTTAATAAGACTTCGTACCAATCACTTATTGGATCTCTCTTGTACTTGGGTGTATGTTCAAGGCCTGACATCATTCACTCTGTGAATAAACTCTCACAATTTAATGTGAACCCTCATGCTGAGCACCTTGCTGCAGCCAAGCATATATTAAGGTATCTTAACAACACATTAAATTTTAAACTTACTTACAGAAAAACTGGTGGGCAGCTAAAATGTTTCGCTGATGCCGACTGGGCCGGTAACAGCGCTGACCGAAGATCCTTCACTGGATACGGCTTTTTCATTGGTGATTCTACAGCAGCGATTACTTGGGAATCAAAAAAGCAGCAATCTGTAGCCCTAAGCAGCACCGAGGCTGAATACATGGCATTATCAGCCGCGTCGAGAGAAGCTGTATATCTACGATCGTTTATGAAGGAGTTAGGCTTTCCAAGTACCGTGAGGGAGCCTATTGAATTAAACGGTGACAACTTGTTAAAAACGCAGTTTACCATAGTCGTAGTAAGCACATTGATATTAGAATTCACTATGTACAAGAAGTTTTTCATAAACATTTTATAAAATTAAAATATGTTCCAACAGATGCTATGATCTCTGACATTTTAACGAAGAATTTATGTAAAACAAAACATTTCAAATTTTGCAAAATGTTGGGCTTAAGTTAATTACATTTTTGTTTTAAGAAAATATTTATGTATAATGTACTTGTTAAGTTTTGAGGGGTAGTATTGAAGTAGTATTTGAATTATAAATACTCAGGAACACTTATCAAGTACCATGGCTATTTACCTAAGTATACATACTATATAAAATGAATTACTTTAGTTAGAATTACTAAAAACGCTGTGTCGCAGTCAGTCGTTGAATAAAATTATAACGTTGAAGAAGTCTACTAGTTTGATTTGTTCCTGATAGTCTTCTGGTTTGGTATTATTCGCAACAGTTTTGTTGGCAGTCTGGAAAAAAAAGCGATAACTGACTAAAAAATATCATTAATTTGAATGATAGTCCAGCAGAAATAGGATTCGATCAACAATAAAATTCGTTACAGCACTCTGACAGCGGAATATTGTACCTAGAACAAGCTCTTGTGAAACAGGTCAAACAAATCGAACCGACAGCAGCTATCCGGAGTGCAATGGGGTACATTTTTAGGGGTTAACAATGGTTTTCCGCAAAAAAAAAGTAGGGAATAAAAAGATCTACAACTTTTGTATTTACCATTTTTACCTTAACCACAAAAAGGGTCTTAAAACTACACCTCCTACGGAGTTATGTTTTGGTTTACTTACTCGTTCTTATGTTTACTTCCGATAAATGGTAAATGAAAGCTATACTGCAATTGAAAAAATGACTGGAAAATTTAAAAACTCTAAGAATCGTTTTTTTCGCATTAATTTTAATATTTATAGTCGAGTGTGTGAAAAAAAAGAAGAGTAGTAGTAGTCTTCGGCAACATTAAATTCCAACGTGAAAACAAAGTTTTGTCCTTAATAAGTATATGAAAAAGTAACAATAGATTACCTACCTTTCCTTTTCCTGCAAATCCTGAGGTAGTATCACAACCAGTAAAACAATGAAGCAATGTCAAATACTTTCGTTTCGATGGATCTGTAAAGCTATTAAAGGTATAGAAAGAATCGTTAGCATTACCCGTGAATGGTTTGTGAAAGATCCAAATTTTTTTTCATTTAACAGATTTAAGAGTATTAGCAGATCAACGTCTTGCCCAACAACTATCACAGTTCTATTATTCGACTAACTTCTAATCCAGCTTCATGTCTTATTTTATTCAAAGGGTGGGTGAATTTGGAAGCTAATCTAATGATTTTCCGCTTATTTTGATTAGAAAGAACTAGAAAAGTACGGCCTTTATAGTTTTTTCCATATAATAACGGATTTTTTAAATAATTAATATTTACTTTCGAGCTTCGATTAATTTTATGAGCTACAGTGAGGTTAGAACGGTCTTGCTCATGATAGGCATCTATTTTGGCAATTTCTGCTACTGCTGATTTTTTTAGCAGTTGAAACAAAGAAAAATACAAAAAACGTTTTATCACTTCCCGATAGCTTTTCGACACTCACGCTTTCAAATTTTCGCTTAAACTGTGATTGAGGCTATTCTAATGTTACAAAACAAAATTCACATTTTAGTGACTGACTGCAAACAAAATTGATTTCGAAAGTTCCGTTAGCTTTAAGAAAACTCTCTGTATAAAATTCGAAAAACTCACACTTGAGAACTTTTTCTACTCAAAACCAAGCAATAAAAAAAAAAAAAAAAAAAAAAACGCACCGATTCGTTATAAATTCTTCGATTTCCGCCAAGAGTTGGCTTACATGATTGACATTTGTATTTTGCAAATTTTGACAATGACAGATGTTATAACAATGCTGCCAAATATTATTTCAAACAGATTAGTTTAGAAAAGAAAGTACTAGATTAGTTATTTGTACTAAATTAAGAAATAATCCAGAATACCTACATAAATTCAATCTTTAACACTCAAATTTTGACAAAGTCTCAGAGAGCAGTCTCTAACGGAAACACTTAATTTTAAAAATAAGACGATGCGTGAGGCTATCCAAATGTTACGGACTGTATATGTTTTTGGTGTGATATAACCATCCTGAAAACGCTTCTCTATGCAACCGTTCGTATCTGCCAAAAAATTGTAGGCTCCTTGCCCTAAGGTACCTATATTAAATAACATGGTAAAACATTGCACATGTCCACATACCGCCTCATTCGCACTAGTACATCACGTGTATTACCACTATGAACATTTCAATGCAAAACCGAAAAAAAAAATGATTTTTATTTGAATTATGAAGTCTGCTAAGTAAGACAAACACACCGAAAACATATAAATGTAAAAAAACAGCCAAGTTCTTTTATATGTATGTACAAAAAAAAAAGTTTGTATAAAACATTTTACTGAAATTTCGGAAAAATTAAAGCCATCTTTTAAACCCTACAATAGCTGCAACTGCAACTTGCCATCAGATGTTTTTGTTGATAAAGTTCAAGTTAATAGTTTTGTATTTGCAAGTATTAATTCTGGTGAGCTTCATAAGGCTATAATGTCATTAAGCAACAAAAGTTCGTGTACTAGCGATAGAATAACAAATATTTTATTAAAAAACATTTGTTGGCAAGTGGTAGACGTGTTGAGTTTCCTGTTTAACATAAGTGTCAGCAATGGATATTTCCCTCAATCTCTTCAATGTGCTGAGGTTATTCCACTTTTCAAAAAAGAAAATAGAAAAAACGTATCTAACTATAGACCTATATCTCTTTTACCAACTTTTGCTAAGCTATTTGAGAAATTGATTAAGGTTAGAATGTTACATTTTTTGGATCGAAATGAGTTCTTTTTTAAGAATCAATTTGGGTTTAGGTCCGGGCTATCAACAGAGGATGCTATTCTCAGGGTTTGCACTCAGTTATATGAAGGTTTAAATAATAATCAATCCACAATGGCTTTGTTTATTGATATGACAAAGGCATTCGATATGGTTGATCACCAGATTTTACTAAATAAGCTGTATAATGCTGGATTTAGGGGAACTATTTACAGTTGGTTTAAGACATACTTAATTAATAGGCAACAAAAAGTGAAAGTGAATGGGATCTTTAGTGAACCTCGTGTCTTGAAAAATGGAGTCCCCCAAGGTTCTGTTCTGGGACCGCTTCTATTTTTAATATATATAAACTCGCTTTTTAATCAGCAATTGAATGGCTTAGTTACTGCTTTTGCTGATGACATAACGTTCACATACGCATTTCAAAGCGAGTTTGAATGTATTGCTAAGATTGCAGGGGATCTAGAAAAATTAAGGCTGTGGTTTGCCGCTCATAAGTTGATTATTAGCGAAAAAACAAAACTAATAAACTTTAAATTATCTAATAATATTTTATTTGATTACAATTTTTTTTTTCATGGGCATGACTGTAAACGATTTAGTCTACCGCTCCACACTTGTGGTAAAATAAATTTTTATAGTAACAACTCATGCTCTAACAATTGTTTTAAAATTGAGTCAGTTAAGAACTTTAAATATCTAGGAGTCTTAATAGACAATAATTTAAACTGGAAGGATCATATCGAAACTATAAAATCGAATATGAATCTTGTAGTGCGTAAAATGTATCTTATTAAACCTTATTGCTCCAATAAAGTATTATTAAGGTTTTATTATGGTCTGGCACACTCTAAGTTACAATATGGGATTATTAGTTGGGGAGGATCGTATTTTAATGCTCTTAGACCTGTTTTGATTGCACAGAAGCATTTAGTCCGTATTATCTGTAGATGTAATCGTCGCACTCACAGTTGGCCTTTGTTTAAAAAGCTTCTCATTCTACCAATAAGGCATTTGTATGTTTTTAAGGTACTTAGGGAATTTTTTAAGCAAAGCGGAAATATTCCAAGTAGAAACAATCAAACTTACAATTTACGAATTAATAATATGGCTTTTGTTAATATACCAATTGCACGTACAACTCATTTTGCTAATTTTTTTAAAGTTAAAGCCCCTGTGCTATTTAATAAGTTACCATATTTCATCAGAATAATTTGCAACCATAATGTATATATACGAAAAATTAAGGACTGGTTATTTACTGTAGATCATGCGAGCATTGAATCTTTATAAAGAATCTAATCTTAAAACTACTATTTTTACTTTTAATTATTGTTTAATCTTAATTAACCTCTTCATGGAGTTTTTTTTTATTAATTAATTGAATTATATTCAACTATATTTTGATTTATTACACATTAGTTACTGATTGTCACCCCACATCAGAACTTTAGACAAAATTATTATTATTAACTTTGAAGTATCGTTTAACACTAATTTAGGACATTAGTCCCTTAAATTAAAGAACGATAACTATGTAAATTATTCATTTTATTCTATTATTAAAAATATTGTTATGTTATGTTTAAGCTATAATGAAATGAATTAAACAAACAATTTCAATCAATCAATCAATCAAAAAAATCAATCAAAATCAATCATTTAATACTCGCCCATAGAAACCTATAGAATTTTATCAATTAAAAATTATATGCAATCTTAATAAATAAAATTGCCTTACCAACTATTCTTTATTTAAATTTACGAATATAGGCCAAAGGTAGGTACATACAAGTTTTATTTTTTCGCATTTATCTTTCGATTTTTCTTCGATACTATTTGTATTCTAATTTTGTAATCCATAAACACAATCTTATCATCATACAACATCCCATTGGCGGAGAACTGACCCTCAGGAAAATAGGGTGGAAATAGTTCCGGATCGAATTTCATCCTTTGTATGTAATAATTCGTATCCTTCTTAATGGGACATTCTTCGGGAAAATTACTGAATTTCCTCATTAAGTTGCGAACAATGAGTAGAACTGGAACCGTGAATGTCGCTGACAAAAACTCGCAAACATCAAGATTAGTGAACTTGAAAAAACTGTTCCACTGGTTGTCCTTATTAAGATGAAGAACGTCTAGATTGTAACGCATCTTATAAATATCGTCTGTCAACCGGACGAACATATTCAGGCCAGCAATTCGATTTGATTTCGTTTCAGTGCATGTGATATTGATGATATCGGATTGCGAGTTGCATTCAATTTGGTTGATTTTCACCAAAAAGTCGCGCTGCAACAAACTCTTTTGAATCCCTTTGATTTATTATTATTTTTAATAACTTACTTTAGCAAACGCTTCACAAAGCAACAAATTTAAAATAAAATAGTTTTTCACGTTACGCACTTTCATGTTGGCAAAGAACTTTATATCTAGTTTGTGGTCGGCTAAACCTAACTTTCGTTGGAGCAGATATGCCCAAACTATAATAATATCTAATTATTGCGTAAATACCTACATAATTGTATATTCGCGGAATGTATTGTTATCTGATGATTGTAATGAGCTGATTATACCATATGGTAGGGGACGCATGTTAATATAATTATTGCAACGTGCTAGCTTTTGATCTCTCCTAGATTACATAAATACATATACGCTTAAAATTTTATTTATCATTAAAACATACAGCTGTACGAATTCACAATTCAATATCTGGAGTTTCGACGAGATTGCTGAAATACAACTTACACAATTTTTATCTTTTGCCGGGTGGTAAGACCACCGATTATCGATAGCTTAATTCCATTTCATTCCTTTCAAAAAAAATAAAAAAACAAGTAGAAGTCTTATTGTCAGCCTGGCCGATGCTTTGATACCCTCCACTGCATAAAAGTCATGCAAAATTATCAGAAAGAAGAAAATTGACCTACATACATAATTTTCAATACTAACCTGACGACGCACGCGGCGGTAAAAATAAGTCCTCTCACAACATTTCATTTGCCTAGGTTAATTCGTTTGGATGCTGTCGTGCTTTCAACAGACAGACAGACATACACTCTGTCACTCACTTGTTAATAAATGACTAGTTTATTTTCAGTTTTTCATTCAAAAATTTATTAATCTTAATCAAGCTTTTATAAAGTACGTGGGGTAGGGGTAGGTTAGGTACCATGACTTTTGCTAGTCAGTTTAGGCCATTTTCAGTACCAACCTGACGACCGACGGTAAAAATAAGTACTCTTACAAAATTCGAATTGCATTCGCATTGCATTGGTACGTATCAGCGCTTTGTTGATACAGGGTCAGCTCCTCCAAATAAAAGGGAACGACGTTAAGACGCATTAATTACATGGCTTATACTAAGCCCCTTCCAGGATAAACCTTAGAAATAGTTTGGTTAATTTTTATTATTTTGCTTTTTAGTGCAGTTGAATATCTAACCTACTTACTTACAGCTTTTTTTACTATTATTTTATTGTATTGTCATCAAAACTGAACCAGCAGGCAAAATTTCAAAGTCCTAAGTCAATGGACATACATAATGTATAGGTATTCCACATAAATGAAAATTCGCGACAGGTATGATTTGATTGTTTTTACTACGCGTTCATACCGATACGCGTAGTAAAAACAATCAAATCATACCTGTCGCGAATTGTTTTTACTACGCGTTCATACCGATATGGTGGTTGGGTGTGTATGAATCGGGTAGGCGCTGATTGGCATCAACTTGGCGGTGCCCAGCTGTTGCAACTTTTTCATACACATCAATTGTGCTTATTTTACCTCCGCGTGGTAACCACCGGGTACTGGCCTCGCCCACCTGGGCTTGGCTTGCTAAACTTATAAGCGCGAGTGTTGAACACGAAGAAAATAGCAACACTATAATGCTCTGTCGGAACTGACTGTCTGTTCGAGTCTCAGAAGTCTAACATGAGCCCCTCAGAAAGAGGACGTGCGGCGGAAGAATTCACGCGATTGAATCAACGGTGACGTCAACAGTCGGCATGGCAGATACCTTAATGAGCTACTTCGACGTATTTGGAGCTGAGGTCATTAAGGATTTTTCAATACTAGTCAGGGTGTTGAAATAGAGATGGTGGCGGAAGAGCCCTTAATGGGCCAACGGCAGCACTCAAATCCCCGAAGCGGGTTACTGACTCCGGAATATCCGGCTCCTTTTGTCCAAGGGGTCACAGAAAGGGCCTGGCCCTCCAGGTTGGGGGTTGTGCGTGGGGTTAACTACCCAACCACGGAAAACAGCACCGGTTACGAAGCAACCAAAAGCCTCGGATATGGATGGATTTACTGTTGACGACCCTGCAAAACGAAAAAAGGACAATGACTTTCGGATCTGCACATGGAATGTTCGAACCCTGAACAGACCGCGTGCAGCCGAACAATTAGCGGAGGCCCTAGGCTGCTACAATGCAGATATCACCGCCATCCAGGAAGTACGGTGGGATGGGCCCGGCAAAAGAAGGATGAAAAACCTGTGACATCTACTACGGTGATTGCTACAGAGAACAGAAGCAGCGCCTATTCGGATGCGGATTCGCTGTAAGCGGCAGACTTAGGCAAGAAGTCTTGAGCTTTCGACACGTTAGTGAACGTCTTACAACTATCCGCATCAAGGCTAAATTCGCCAACATCAGCCTGATATGCGCTCACGCCCCCACAGAAGATAAAGACGATGCTACCAAAGAATGTTTCTATGAGCTCCTCGACAAAACATATGAGCAATGTCCTAAGTATGACGTTAAAATCGTCTTAGGTGATTTTAACGCCAAAATAGGAAAGGAGGACATCTTTGGTAGCACAATCGGAAAGCACAGCCTACACGACACCACGTCTGGAAACGGACTTAGGCTAATTGACTTTGCTGCGGGACGTAATGTTACTATAGCTAGTATACGGTTTCCTCACCTCAACATTCACAAAGGGACATGGCGGTCACCAGATCAACAAACCGTCAATCAAATTGACCATGTTGCGATCGACGCAAGGCACTCCTCCAGTATTCTAGATGTTCGAACTTTCCGAGCGGCCAACATAGACTCGGATCACTACCTTGTTGTAGCCAAGGTACGTATGCGGATATCCCAGACACCACAACAACGAGGAAATACTGTGAGGAGATTCAACTTTGAACGGCTACAAACGCAACAAACCGCCAGAACTTTTGCCGATCGCGTCTCCCTCAACCTCTCGAGAAGTCCTTTGCAGCCTTCATCAAGTGCTGAAGACCAGTGGCATCGATGCCAAGAAGCCGTCAGAAAAGCCGCAACTGATGTGCTCGGTTTCACCCGACCACCACCACGAAACCCTTGGTTTGATGAAGAGTGCCGGCAAGCACATGCAGCGAAGCAACTGGCCTACAAAGCGGCGCTGCAGAGAAGGACGAGAGCAGCTCGGGAGCTCTACGAGCAAAAAAGGAGGGAAGAACACCGGCTTCTCCGGAGGAAAAAGAAAGAGCATGAGAAGCGCGCGATTGAGGAAATAGAGAGGTGTTACTCCAGGAACAATGTTCGGAAGTTTTACCAAAAGGTAAAAAGAACGTGTCACGGGAACAAGACCCGAACAGAGACCTGTAGAGACGAACAAGGAAACCTTGTAGTGGAGTCACAGTCGGTGCTGAGGACATGGAAGAACCATTTCTGCAGACTGTTAAACGGCGAAGACGACACATATTCCGCTGTCAGGCAGAATGAACCATTCAACCTGGGCGATGAAAGCCAAGAATTCCGTCCACCTGACCAAAATGAGGTAAGGATAGCAATATCCAAACTGAAGTCAAACAAAGCTGCAGGACCGGACGGTTTATCTGCAGAGCTTTTTAAGGCAGCGGGAGATGACTTGGTAGAGAGCATACACCAACTCGTTTCTAAAATTTGGTCAGAGGAAAGTATGCCTGATGAATGGAGCCTCAGCATTGTTTGCCCGATCCATAAGAAAGGAGACCCTCTAAACTGCGCCAACTATAGAGGCATCAGTCTCCTTAACATCGCTTACAAGATCCTGTCTGCCGTACTGTGTGAACGCCTGAAACCATTTGTCAACGAACTGATTGGACCCTATCAGTGCGGTTTTAGGCCCGGTAAGTCCACAACCGACCAAATATTCACACTACGACAGATCCTGGAGAAAACCCAAGAAGTCCAAATCGATACTCACCATCTATTTATCGATTTTAAAGCCGCATATGACAGCATTTATAGAGACGAGCTATACAGAGCCATGTCTAGTTTTGGCATCCCTGCCAAACTTGTCAGATTGTGCAGAATGACGATGGAGAACGCTCGCTGCTCCGTAAAGGTCGGAAACAATCTCACCGAGACCTTTGATGTCAAAAAAGGATTTAGACAAAGTGATGCGCTGTCATGTGACTTTTTCAACATCATTCTTGAGAAAATTGTGCGAAACTCGCAAGTCAACACCAGGGGCACAATTTTCCAAAAGTCTGTGCAACTACTTGCATACGCTGACGACATCGACATCATTGGCAGAACACAGCGAGCTGTCACTGGTGCGTTTGCAGGTATTAGCACAGAAGCGGCGAAAATGGGTTTAGTGGTGAATGAGGGCAAAACAAAATATATGCTGTCAACAAGAAGGGACACACAACATCGACGAATCGGACAGAACGTCACGATAGACAGCTATAACTTTGAGGTAGTTCGGGACCTCGGCTCCGCTATTAACTCTGAAAATGACATCACATCAGAAATCAAGCGAAGAATTATACTTGCCAACCGCTGTTACTTTGGCCTAAGAAGGCAATTGATTAGTAAGGCCTTGTCAAGAAACACCAAGGAGACTCTATATAAGACCCTCATCATCCCAGTCCTGCTTTATGGCGCAGAATCATGGACGTTATCAAAGGCGGATGAAGATCTCCTTGGTCGCTTCGAACGCAAAATTCTTCGAGTGATTTTCGGTCCCGTTTGCGTTGACGGACTTTGGAGGAGGAGATTTAACAGCGAACTCTACGAGCTGTACAGCGACATCGACCTGGTCAGAAAAGTACGTATCAGTCGACTAAGATGGCTAGGACATGTAGAGCGAATGGACACCAACGCTCCGGCCCGAAGAGTCTTCGATTCCAACCCGGAGGGACAACGCAGTAGAGGAAGACCTCGCCTTAGGTGGCGCGCACAAGTGGAAGGGGACCTCAACCAACTTGGAGTGCGCAACTGGAGGCGGTTAGCCAAAGATCGTGCTAACTGGAGAGGCGTGTTGGTTGAGGCCCAGGTCCACCCCGGACTGTAGCGCCATCTAAGTAAGTAAGTCATACCGATACACTTTTCATATATCTGCATATCTCATGTATGTGCATACATACTTCCGCATCACAAACTCCTTATATGCGCGTACATACAGTTGCGTTCACGAAAATAGTAGTGCTGCTCTACACAAAACTTGAACCAAATGAAACGGTAGGTACTTTTTCCGTTGAAAAATATAAGGATGCAAACTTTTTGTTTAGAATGCGAAGAAGAGAATAAAAACTTCAAAATTCCCTTACTTTCGGTCAAAATTTATTTACTTTTGACTATTTTAGAGAGATGCACTATTTTATGCATATCCATTCCCTACATGAAATTCAAGGCCATTCATATGAGCATACATTCTGAATGACCCCCGCAGTGGCAATTCTATTTCTAGAAGGCAAATCAAAACTACCCTTCCTAAGCACAACTGCAATCGAGATAGCAATTGTTTTTTGCATTCGGCCAAATAAGATCTATTTTCAATTTATTATATCTCGCCCTCTGAATGGACCAGAAAGATGAATGTTAGCTCAAAATACTCGGTGAAGTATTACCTAACAATTAAAAGGATTTCTTGAGTTGACCTACATAGATTTATGAGTATATATGTAATGGCAAGTTGAGCGTAGTAAGGTCGAAATAGAAAAGTTTGCATCCCATTTTTTCAACCCTTATAGGACGAATCGGTACAAATCATTAATTAGGTAGGTATGTAATAGTTTTGACTTATATATTGACATATAAAGTTTCAAGTTAGTACGGCTAATGGTTCATGTGTTATGAAAAAGCCTCCCTTAAAGAGTCAGGGGAAGTCAAAATCCAAAAATTCTTTCTAAAATATTGCATTGTCTTCACAACCCAACCAGCATGGAAAATTTCAAAGCTCTAAGTTTAGAAAAAGTGGTTCAAAGTTGGCTTGCAAGATTTTGACTTTTTTTTTTGCTTTTCACGAAGTTAAGTAAAAGCCTTTAATAAAAAAGCATTTTTGGTAATTTTTTTTCAAATTTGAGTGAAGCCATAACATATTTGTAGCTGTACTGCACAGATTTCCCAAAGTGCTTAAAACTTGTATGTGCTATACTAAATTGTCTTTTCAAAACCATTTTTGTATCAATAATAGTTTAGAAGTTATCTATATAGCATTTAAATTGGTTACATCTCCGAATTAGAGGTCACATAACTTTTTCGCGCGAATCTCTAAAGCTTGAAGCCAGCTCAGTTTTTCTAATAACTTTTAATAATTTAATATTCGCGCGAATTTTTAATTTTATTTTCTCAAATTTGCTAAAGCTAAGATTTAAGCTTTACAAACAGTTTTTAACAGTTTTTAATTTTAACTTTAACCGCGACCTCTTTTTTTTGGTACCAACCAAGCAGTAGGGTGGTGTGTCAGGCCATATTCTGCTGCACAGCACCAGTCTCTGTCCTGCAGATTAGTTGTCAAAAGGAAATAAACGGGTGCGGACTGCTACGGCTACCCTGCCCCCATCCTTTTCCAGTAGACAATCCATCCATTGTCTTTTGGGCAAGAATCAGCAAAGCTAATTCACCCACTTCTACCACGCACCAGTCTCCCTCCATATTGATGGTCAGTCAGAGGCAACGACCTGTTACGGTCACCCTCTGCCAAGACACACCGCAACCAGAAGGTGCAAACGTTAATAAGATTTGATCCTCTTTAACTCAACGACATTTCTTTCAAAAGAAATTGCAAGGTAGAAAAAGAGTCGCAGGGTGGTCTAAGTCTGTCGTTTTAGGACAACCACCTTAGCTAACCTAATCTAACCTTACTAACCCTTGGTTAGATAAAGAACGCCGAAAAACAATTCGCTAATATAGAGATGCTACTCTAGGTATACAATGTTCGAAAGTTTTAACAAAAGTTTAAAAGTTTAAATTAAGGTCTGTACAGATGAGCAAAGGAACCTTGCAATTGACTCAAAGTCAGTGTCGGACAACATAAGCCAACTCATCTCAAAGATTTGGTTGGAGAAAGTATGCCTGATGACTGAAAGCCCAGCTTTTTTTGTGCGATCCACTAGAACGGAGATTACATATTAACATTTCTATAGTCACTGGTGAAAACAACAAGAAGTACAATGAACAATACCCACCCAACAGGACTGCACTATAAACTCTGAAAATGGCATCACATCAGAAACTAAGCTATGAATTCATTTTTCAAAGTAGTAAGCCCTTGTCAAGAAACACTAAGGTGACTGATTAAGACCATCAGCACGTGGTGCAGAAGTATGGACATTAACGAAGGCGGATGAACATGTCTTTGGTCCTTTTGAACGCCACATTCTACGAGTGATTTTCGGTCCCGATTGTATTCACGGAATTCAGAGAATGAGATTTACCATCGACCTGGTTGGAAAAGTGCGAATCAGTCGTCTAAGAGGGGTAGAGTGAATAGTATTCGCCTTAAGTTTTGTTGGGTAAGCCGAAAACTATCGACGGGAAATATAACATTTTATTCGACAGAATATTTGGCACTAAACTGTTGGCCGCTTTACAAAACATTTTACGATTGTTGTAGATAGATTTCGGAAATGATTTGACAACAAGCAGCGTTCTGATGAAATAGTTTTTCATGGTACGCACTTCATGTTGACAATAGTTTTCTGACTCTTATGGGATGTATTGTGTAGACACATAATTGCACGCATTTTCAAAATTATGATATAAATTGAAGATCGTAATGAGCTGATTATGACAAATATAATTAACGTATGTTACTCATGATTCACAATTGATCATTATTACTGACACTACTTGAACCCTTTCTATGTCTATCTAGATATAGGTATATCAAACACTAACTTATTTCCTAATTTAAAATAGTCAACAGTAGAAATAAGTTGCTAACTGATTTGGCGCAGCGTGGAAATATATTTTATTACAACAATTGCTTAATACTATTGTGTTATACAGGTAAGCCAATGCTGATCGATCCTGAATCTAGGAAATTAATATTTTCAATTTAGTCATCAAGGCCTGATCATATAGCGTTTTTTATTTAGTGCTGGTCAAAAAAATAAGTGTGAGAACAAATTTTTTATAAAACTCAATCTTTCATATTTTTTCAATTTGTTTTTTGTTTTTACAATTATATAATAAAATTTACATTATTGAAGAACTATGGAAAATATTTATCTGTTTATTTTTCGAATACATAATTTAAAAAAAAGAACAAACACTTTTGGAGTTCTGTTTTCAGCTTGGACAAAAAAAATAGGTGTGTTCCTAAATAATCATTAATTGTAGAATTAAACATTTTTTTTTTGTTTTTGTTTTTTTAACTTACTCTAGTAACCTGAGTATCCTCCATTATTTTCCAACATTTTTTGAAGTCGACGTGGCATTGATCCTACCAATTTCTGGCACGTTTCGGGAGGAATGGTATACCATTCTCTTTGCACTGCTTCCCACAGTTGATTCCCATTTGTGAAGAACTGACCCCTTAATTTTCTTTTCAGTCCATCCCACAAGTTCTCAATGGGATTGAGATCTGGAGATTGACTTGGCCATGAAACCACAGAGATATTTTGATCCCGAAACCAATCTTTCATTATACCGGCCGTATGTTTTGGATCGTTGTCCTGTTGGAAATGCCATCGGAGGGTCATGTTTTCCTCGGAAAATGGAAGCATGACATTTTCCAAGATGTCCCATATCCATATTTTGTCATGATGTTATTGACACGAAATATAGGACCGACACCATACCAGGAAAAACAACCCTATACCATTATATTTCCTCCACCATGTTTAACGGTCTTCAGTGTATATCGAGGATGGTATTCTTTTCCTTTTAGTCGCCTTACATTACGCCCACAATCTGAGGAGAACAAATTTATTTTGGTTTCGTCACTCCACAGAATATTCCGCCATTTTTTCACTCCTTCAGGTCCGTTCCAACTTCTATGGCTTAAGGCAAATTCTTTTCGGGACCTTACGTTCTTAGCTCTTAGAAGTGGAACTTTTCTGGCGACTCGTCCTGGGAGATTGAAGTTCTGTAGTCTACTGCGGATTGTGCGTGCACTGATTCCATCCCTAATTTGTGCACCTATGAAACAAACGGATTTGACATCGCTAAAAGTAAAATCCAGTCAGTAGTAGCTGGGGTTTTTTCGGCCTTCCTCTATTTCCTACCTCTAATGGTGGCTTAAGAGCATTGGTTACGAAGTTCTGTGACCTTCCTAGGGCATCTGCTATAAATTTATAGGTTTTACCCTCACCCCTTAACCGCTGAACTAGTTGCCTTTCTTCCGCAGAGTAGTAGACTTTTCGACCCATCTTAAAATATGATTTAACAAAAAACTTAACCAAGAATTGTGATAAAGTGATTAAAAAACAAACTCACCTTTAAAGTTAATCAATTTTTAATAACACTTTTGAAAAAATCGCAAAATTTAAACAATTTAAAGAAGCACACCTATTTTTATGTCCAACTCTTAAAACGTACAAAATAGTATTGCAACGAAAATTAATAAAATACTTAAAAGTACGCTTAGTAAATGCAATAAGTTTGACGTCATACTAACGGAACTAAGCATTTCATAATTAACATGTATTTTGTTGCAAGTCTTGTTGGCAAAACAACTGATATTTAGCAGCAAGAACAATCTGTGGCAATAAGACAGAGTAGCTTATGTCGACATAAGCTATTTCTCTGTTTTTAAATTGATATTCATAAGCAGCTTGAAATCTAAATTTCTGCCTTACCCCCATTTAAAAATATTTGTCCCTTACAAAAATATCGCATTATTCGTAACCACTTATGTTTGAACGGCTATACAATGCATTCGACAGAGAAGCTTATGTCATTCAATTTTCTTATGTCCCCCAAATTCAAGTTTTATGATTCAACAAAAACTCTTATGTCGTATTAATTCGTGTGAATTTTAATTTTATCCGGTTCTCTTTCAGTTTTTTAAAAAAACTTATGTTGACTTAAGATACTTTGCTAAAATTTTATTCGAATTTTAATCACACTTATGTCGACATAAGTTCTTCTGTAAAAATTAAGAAAACAGAAATCAGAAAAATTAAGTTTGTCAGAACCACTTATGTCTACATAAGATTTTCTATTAAATGCTGCTTTTCAAATAACCGTTGCTTATGTCAATATAAGATAGTTTTGTTGGCTGCATTTCAGTTGGTTTCGTTTACTTAAGCGGGAATGTTGTGTTTTGTGTTCTAGAGTGCTGAAGTGATCAGACGTGTTTAGTGTCTAAAAAATAAGTTTTGCGTATTAATTATTTTATTTATTACTTTTTAAAATAGTGTGCTGTATATTTTGTACTCAAAGTTTTTCATATAAAGCAAAATAAAATGGAACACGCGAGAAAAATTTGAACTTTGGCATTAAAAAAACTGAATCAGTTAAATGATAGAAATTCCACACCATTTACAAGATACGAAGACAATACAAGTTTCTTAAATGGTAGGTTCATTTTAGCAAGTTTATCATAGAATAGCAACGGTTAATTACTTTAATATAAAACTAAATTTCAAGATGCAAATAAAGTGCCAGACATTTCGGAGGACCAAACCTTACGGAGCGTATCAGAACAAGAAAAAGAAGATTGTGTTTGTGAAGAAAACGCTGTTTTCCCCACTGAAGCTGAAGAAAAAAGTTCAGCGGATTTCGATGACGATGATTCATTTTGTGATCCCAATTTTGTCCCTGTTGATTCTGACAACGTAAGTAATGAATCTGATATTTCTTTTGAAACAAAAAACGCTGGCCATCAGCTAGAGTAAAATCTATTGTTTGGTGATTGTGAAACTGTGGTTTCGCAAAATGAAGACCAAAATAACGAAATGACTAACTCAAAACAATCAAAAGTGATGCGAAAAGACAAAAGGAACTCTGGCAGCCAAAGGATACATATCTACAGCTGGAAAAACTGTACAAGAACGAACCTTACGCAAGTTAGATAACTGAATGCGGAGAATGCTTATAAGTCAAAAGACCTAGACAAAACAGACGCTGAGAACAATCAATCTTTAAAAGTTCTAACATTCGTCCTGCAACAATGCCTCCCGACACCTTTTTTAAGGTCCTCAGTTTCATTTTATAAACGCCCATTACGGAACAATCTAACTGTTCATGACTGTATAACCTAACAGCCAGTATGTTATATGTGTTATGTGCCATGAGGCAATTGGAAATGAAATTTCTTCATGTGTTTTCAAACACCTTTAAGACCTTCCATCTGACACTAAACACGTTGTCCTATATACTGCTAGGTTCCACATTTCACTTTCACTCGAAATGAAATCGGAAATGAATTTTTGTGTTCTAAATTTCACTCTATTCGATTTCGATTTCAACATTTTCGGAATTCAGACAAAGTGAAATTGTGATTTCGAAAAAATTTCGGAGTTTCCGATTCGCTCGAAATGCAGAACACTGAAAACGAATTCACTCGATTTGCAATTTCGATTTCACTCGATTTCTGGAACCTAGCTGATAGTGACTATTGTCCAGGATAAATTAAAAGTTCTTTCATTGCTTCAATGTTTGAAGCTTTTTTGCAACAGGACAGTAACTTGGAGATCATCGATCGTAAATTTCTTATTCCTGAAATGACGTTGACCATGCCTTAATTGAAAAAAATAAAAAGCGCACAACAGTTAAAATACATCATCCTCGAGACTGGTATCAATTTGTTAGAACTGTGGGTGTTAAACACAAATTTGACGTTCAGGAAATGAATCAAGACCAGGGGTAATCGCGTAAGAGCACTATCGTCTGACGATATCGTTTCGGCGATAGTTTTGCTTCATGTAACCTTTGAAATCACTGTCGTCTCGACGACATCGTTTCGACGATCCAACATTTGCTTCGTGTAGCGCATTAATTGACAGATCACTGTCGTCAAGAGGATAGCGTTTGCACGATAGCTAAAGAGGTATCGTCTTGCATTGTTTTGTATATTTTGCAGACAATTTAAAGCTTTTACATGAATTGTAAGGTGACTACAGATTGGTTTTTATGATTCAAAATATATAAAAATACATCCAACATTGGAAATAATTATTTTTTTTCTAATAAATGACAAAGAAAACGAAAATTGCAAACATACGAAGACGGAGAGACCATAACAAAATGTGGAAGAGGGACTGCTAGTATGTATCTATATTATAGTATGAAAACCATTTTGTAGATGGCGCATACCTTATGCACAAACCAACACTCATTTCCAGAGAGAAAAATGACAGAATATCCAATATTTTTACCAATTTTCACTTATTATATAATTGCATACTTTTACCAGAATCAGCACCTGAAAGATACCTCAAATTTGTGTGAAATAAACGATAGACGACACGATGGTGGTAGAGTTACATGAAGCAACGTTAAAACGATAGCGTTGAGTGCTATCGTCGAGACGATGATCGTCTGAAAAGTTACGCGATGAGACCCCAGATTTTCAATTTCTCAAATGTTTCCAAGGAAAAATATGTGACGTAAGGCTGACAATGATGGTCACAGAAGTTCTGTTGGCAAAATACAAAGTGGATGAGGTTCACGAAGGAGTTTGGAACAGTATATTTCAAAACTTCACCCAACGAGACAGAAGAATTCAGGTCGCTGAACATAAGACGCCGTGGGTTTAACTCCATAAAAATTACGAATATGAATAAATTTTGTCTTACTCCTCTCGAAATCAACGAAAAGAAAAAGGGGGTATTCCATCGTCACGGGTGGGACAATTGTATAATAAATTTGTTGTTTCATTTTCAAATTTTATACATCGCTGTATCAAATCTACATCGATTTTCATAAAACCAATAGTTCTATTTGTTAGTTAATTTTTAATGAAAAGAAAAATACGCCATCTTAATTTATTCTGAAAATAGACAGGATCTTTTTTCTGTCACGGGTGGGACAAATAAAAGACATGATTTCCGAGGAGGGAATGTTTTAACAGAAACTCTGCGAAATTAGTTCACTTATTTATTTAAAACCTTTTGTTTCTTAAATACAACGTTAATAGGTACTAATAAAAAAAGAGAATCAAAATAAAAATGATTGTCTTAATACAAAAAAAAATAAAAATGTAAATGTCACGGGTGGGACAACGTTTGTCACGGGTGGGACACGTACGAATTCCTTAGCAAGAAACGATTTTTTTAAGGTCAATTTACAAGAAAACAGACAAGTTATAATGTTATTATAGTTTAAGTGTTATTAACAATGAATTAACGAGGCCAAGGGCTCGCAGTCTGAGTCATTCCAATCACTTTCGTCTACGCCCGAGTATATCTCAGCTACACTTAATTTAACCGCCCTGCACGTGATTGGTTTAGATTTAAACGTAAGGGATATTGTTAAATTTCCCCGGTTGGCATTCTTGAAATAGTGTTGAGATTGTACTTTTGGGATAGCAAGTGCCAAATTCCACCTGTTGTCAAGCATAACTCTGTTTTCATCGAGTTCATCTTCTGAAAGTTCCATAATATTCACATTCTTAACAATTTTACCAGCTGACAACACGAAATCTTTAGCACCATTGATATCAGCCTTTCGCTGTTTTACTTGGCTCCACACTGCTCTTTTGACAACGGCACCTACACCATCTACAGCCCCTTTGCCGTGAGAGGTTGCAAAAAAATACCACTCACCCTGAATGCCAAAGTCTTGGGGCATGTAGCATAAGTTTGAAAGTGTAAATTTGTTTTTGAATTGCGAAGCTGCGCCATCAGAAAAAAATTTGACAGTTTTCAGGTGAGGCACTTGATCTTTCAGCATCGTGACAATTTTCTTTAAACAAGCAAAAACGACATACTTGTCGTGGCGTAGAACGTCACTTATGATAGCAAATGAGCATCTTCTATCCCCAGCAAGCCAAGCACACCCTGTAAATACCGTAATTTGTTTGTGGCTCCAATGTGCGGACTGGATCTCGTCTTGTAATATTACGGCATAATTTTCAGCAAAATCAATTTGCAAGATCGCTTCATCGGTTTGGACATTACGTTTCGACTCTATAAAGATATTGGATTGTATTCTCTTTACATATACGTGAGTCTTGAATCGTCGAAACTGCTGATTTAACTCTTGGATGGCTTCTTCGATGGTACCTTCTATTGTAACCAGATTAGGTCGCCCTTCAGTTTCAATCCATTTCTTATAACAACATAGTTGATACAGATTGGTATCTTGCAAAAGACCATGAATGTCATTCATACAGGAACTACAATCTCCCAGCATACAACGTTCATTATTTACATCACAACAACATTTCTCCAGCAGATTACTACCTGTCGTTGGGAAGCCTGGTATTTTTTTGTTTATACCCTCCACTAAATAATTAAAATTAGCGTGGTATTTGCACACACAAACATTATGAGGCATTTGGCTTGTTAATAAGACATATGGGGGACGAAACTCATAAAACTTTGACATTTGTATACTAACGTCAGGATTTTCATCAATAAAAAGAGAATAGGCTTCTCTTACAGTCATATTCATGTGACGTTTTTGAAACAATGTCTTTTCTCCTGTTCCTGTATTTTTAACAGATTTGACATCCTTAATGCCTGGCGCTTGACGACGAATATCATCACGCTGATAAAAGTTAATTACTCTTTCTTTATCTTCTTCACATAAAGCGTGCTTCCCAGCACGTTTTTTGGAGGGCTTGCTAAAAAGGCCCTCAGCGCTATCGAAATTGTCAAAAACGAGTTTGCGTATAACCGCCAATTTCTTGTCTGGGCTAGATGGAAGTGATCTTTTGACTTTACTTACTGCTTTCCCAAGGGTCTGAGCACAAGAGTATGACCCTAAAGTTGAAAATCTGCTACCTTCATCATTGGAATGCAATGACTGTGCTAGTTTTATTTTTTCCCTGTACTTCCTTTTTCTGTCAGATTCCTTACGTCGCTTTTCATTCAAAAGCCTTTTACATCGATTTTCTTTTCCTCTCTGTGTTTCACGCCTTTTCTTATCGCGTTCTCTCTCTCGCTGAAGGTGGTTATTGAGATCTTCAGGTCTGTCCTTAAATCTTTGCCTAAATTTACGCATTCGCTCTGCAGACGTGGTCTTGCCCATTGTTCTGAAGATTAAAAAACCAAGCAAAAAAGGAAATAAAAGAGCAAACTTTATTGTAAGTTAAACTTTGTTCTTTTATGTAATTACTATTTACATGTTGTTATGTCAGATATAAAACCACATAACCACAATGTTGATCACCCAAAATGCGGGCTAATAACGTATAACTACCAGACTTGAAAGCTTAATAGCCCTCCGGGACAAGTGTCCCACCCGTGACGCCCGTGACTGTCACGGGTGGGACACTATTAATCTTCTAGAAAACTCTCTGAATAACGTTCACAATAGGAAAAAAAAGTCACATAGGCTTTCATTGTGAAATAATAATAATATTTATCAAATTTTAGACATAACCTCTATGTCAGTAACTAACAAAAAAAACTTTTTCTATATATTTGTCACGGGTGGGACAAGAAAAATGATGTTTTCTTATTACTTAAATAATATTGATGCACTTACACGAATTAAAATACAATTTTTCGTATTTGAAGCAGAAAGATCGCGAAATTTAGTTAACACTACAAATGCGTTTTTATTTCGCACAGAGCACACAAAAGACTGTTAAGTATTGCCAACATTGGAGAAACAAAAGTTGTGTTCGAAACAACTTTTGATCGTAAGCCTTTGATAACCATTTAAAAAAAAAAAAAAAACAATCTTATTTTTGCGGATTATGTTGATTCGGTGTTTTGACTTTTGATTTATCTTAAATTTAATAATAAATTATTATCTTCATAATTGGATACCAATGTTCACTTTGTCATGGAATACCCCAAAGAAGGATTTATTGGATATGCCACGACTGATTGACAGTATTTACCATCCTTTTTATCAAAATCTAAATGATATAATAATAAAATTGGAGAATTTCATCCAGACTTAACCGAAGCTGACGAAGAAGATAATACTCAGCTCATATCTAAGTGCATAATCCATAATGTATCATTTAATCTCACTTTTTGTATTGGTTTCAGTTCCTTTATTTCTTACATTTCGCAATGAATTTTGTACCTTTTTTATTGCTTTAAATGTAGTATTTCTGTTATTATTAGAAATAAGTTTTAGAAATAAAATATTAAAAATAAATTTAAAAAAACAAAGTTTTGCCTTATGTCTATTTATTTTAAGATCTCGAATTCGACATAAAATCGTAAGTCCACTTAGGGCACTGTTATTATTTGTTATAGGTTTGACAGAACAACTTATGTTACTTAAGACATTCCCTTTTTGCAGTTTGATTTTTACATAACATCTTAAGTATAAAAATGCATTTTTTTCTACTTTCATCCTATCAGATTTCCATGAAATAGTTAAAAATGTTAAATAATCTCCTCGTTTTACAATTTCGCCCAAAAAAAATGTTATAAATTATAATTTATACAAATTTTAGATAAAAATCGATTTTTCTCGAAATCACTTTTTTGGACATAAGCTACTCTGTCTTATTGCCACAGAATCAACTAGCAACAAAGCTCCCCACACCTATTTTTTGACCAGCAGTGTACATTATTATAGCCGTAACAATAGTATCTGAAAGTCAAAAGCCTTTTCATCATATAGGTATGTACATAACATATATCTCAACTATTCAAGTGTACAATATCGAAAAGTTCTCCTAAAATAAGCGCTGTGTTTCTGGTAGGTACTTTAAATGAGTTTGGCAAAATTAAATTTTTTTCTAAACACAAATGGGTTTATAAAGTTAAACCTCGCTGTTTTTGAAACTATGTAGGTACAATTGTACAATGTATACATTCAGTCGAAACTCCATAAGTTGAGCCGTCACGGGGTCAAATATTGTTTTCGATTTATGGAATGTTCGAGTTATGAAGCATTCAAAAAAAAAAAAAAAAACTACATGCTCAGTTGAATTGGTACATTGCTTATTTTTGATTATTGATTATTTTTAGACTTTAATAGCCTTATTTATTAGAATTAGCTATAACGCTTCTAAACAACAGTATAGTTAGGCAGTGTATAAGCATTTATTTGCCAGCTTATGCTGCCTCTATACAACTGAGTATAATTTTTATAAATAAGGTTTTTGCGTTTAGAGTTATTATAAAGAGTGTATAAAGTTTAAAAATAAGGCTGTAAGTCTATAGTTATTAGTTCACACTTTTACACTTTCACAATTATACTAGTCCTGATACACCGAATCGTGAATACATACCCCTATTGTTGTTTGATGTTTACGGTTAGTTATACTCAAATTGGTCTTCGATATCTAATAACTAATATCAAAATTCTTGTATATGAGCGGAGAACTCTCTTCACTGATACTCAAAAAGCATCTTATAGTAATAAATACTTCATCATTTGTTTTATTGCCCCCCCCCCCCCCCCGTCGTCGTCATCATCCTTATCATCTATTGTCTACTCTACTCTATCGTTACCTTCACGCATATACACTGCGGCGATCACTAGGATGAGGTCATACATTTTGCAATCGATTTTCACTCTTTATACATGTTGAAAATTGTTTACCCGGAAACGTTTACTCCCTGGGAACAGTTACATATTTTCCCAACAGTAAGTCATAAAATTAAAGGGCAAATAAAAAACTACGGCTGAAATTTCCCAAGTTCAATCAATGAACTACCTGAAATGCGTTTAAAAAGATGCGCCACTAAAGCGCACATTAGTGATTTTTTTCAAAGTTTTGTTAAGAATATTTAAAAAAGCGTTGAAAATAACTGTTTTTATTTAGTAAAAAAAAAAGAATAAAAATGGGTTCCGGAAAGACTTTGACAGCGACAGAAAGAGGACTGCTAGGACTCTCCAGGCCGAGAAATTACAAGGAGGCTAAATAGAAGTAAGAATGTTGTAAACAGTTATCTTGCGGATCCACAACACTATGGGAAAAATCAAAAAGGACGCACGGCAGAAGCGACAACATTGCGAGAAAAGCGGTTAATTCAACGGCTTGCCTCAAATTTTACTCTACCAGCGACTAAAATAAGGGTACGTCCATAGTGAACCCGCTTCCGGCTTTAACAGGCTTCAACCAGCTTGACCAGCTTTTACCGAAATGAATTCTTAATTCTTCTTGACGCCGGCCGGGAACCAGCTTTAACGTGTTGTTTAGGTTGTTTATACTATTTCGATATTTCTATATATTCGTACGGTATTTATTCAAGGTTCGTTTGTCTTATTAAATTAAATATTAAAATATTTTCTGTGAATAATCTTTTATTTTGAAATTTTTATTTGTATGCATGACTTCAACTGAAGAAAAAACCGGCGCCACCGGCGCGATGTTCACTATGATCATCACCTGCTACAATCACGAATGACTATGAGACAAAGCCAGAAGCTGGTTCACTATGAACGTACCCTAAGGGCCAGAAGCGGAGTATCGACCAGCATAGTAACGGTCCGAAGGACAATACGAAAAAGCGGTACTATACAGAAAAGAAAATTGAAAAAGAAACCGGTTTTGAGGCAAGGACCATCGAATTCGAATGAATAATGCAAGAGAACATGTCGCTTGGAGCAATGAATGGAAACGCGTTGTCTTTTTGGATGAAAGTCCTAGTGATCGCCAGTGCATACCTCAGAGTTTCGTCACTGGAAAAAGGACTAATGGTGACATCATCATTATGGAAAGCAATGAATTCATCCAAACTATGACTGTCGACACCATAACGCACATAAGTGTTAAAAAGCTAATTCATATCATCGTGGCATCCAGTAGGTATCAGTTGGTGATGTGAGAATCATCGTCCCATAATGAGTTGTTATCAAAGCCAGCGTGTCTAAAACAATTCCTGATTGTGTCCTCCTTTATATCGAGTGTTTAAGATTTATGCAGAAACTGTATTGCTTCAAGAAACACTATCCTGGTACTCCACTAACTTCATGTAATGTGCCAGCAAACAACGGCGGTAATGTAACTTCAAACTTTAAATAACACCCTGACCCATGGGTTGAAGCTTGATATCCACTCCTCAAAAATAGGAGTTTTTGTTACTGTCGTATTTAACAGGAATAGATTTTATCTCTTTAAAATACCTTGGGTTAGTATATATACCTTTTCCAATAACAAAAACCGACAACTTCTCTTCTCAGTTTCCCTCATATTAGCAGTATCAAGGCATGTGATGTAACCCGTTGTTTACTATGCTTCCGCCATGGCAATTATATAGTTTTTGAAATTGAGGTTCTTATTTGGTAAAAACTTATAGAAAAATTCTGTCTCATCTATATTAAAAGAGTTCATTTTCTGCATAACGCGTCAATATCGATGGCAAAACAGTTCGTTTGCAATACCCAGCGTTCGATGTTAATAATTGTCATTTGTCACCACAAAAACGCCGTGCTGTGTGGGCAAAAAACTGGTTGATGCGTCATGAGAAGAAATGGTTTTGTGCAGAATTGCTTCGCGAATATCCCAAAATTAGCCTAACAAATTTCTTAGAAGAAGACAGGACCCGACGACGCACAGTGTGTTATTTCACAGATCTAGCGGAATTTTATGCAAAATTCAAAGTCGGCCAAATGATAATATTTTGGTATGATATGAAAGGTAAAACATCAGACAATAACATGCTAAAAACAAAAAAAAAACTAAAACGTTATTTACCGTTGTCTGACATCTCAAACAGAAGCTTAACTTGAGCAACATTTTTTTTCAAGGTAAGTAAGAATTTTCTGTGAACTTAAAAAAGTGAAGAAATCTTCGTTTTGTTTGGAGGCCTTACGCCAGGATTTTTTTTTTGTGTTTAGTGATTTTGTGAAGCGTTTTAAAAATGTATCCACATGTATCCCTCGTGTAATAGTGCTTAAAATGTTCTCCTATGTTTTATTTGTCAGAATCCATTCACAGATTTTGCTCTTGAGTGCTCACCCCATACAAATTTTTTTGTTTTGCATAGGCCTACACTCACAGAAAAAAATTGTAATATTTACAATTTTCTGCGTAAAATTTACAATTTTAATTGTAACTATAGTCATTACAATTTAATAGTAAATTTCGCTTATTTTTTTACTATTTTCAATTGTAATTTGTTGTTTTTTTTTTTTTTTTTTTTCGTAGGTATATGTACTTAGAATTATTAAATAAATAATTAGCAAAACTCTGAAAAACCTTACAGAAATACATATATAACGTAATTGAAAAGATAAATATAAAAAAAAACAATATTTTCAATCGCGAAACAAATAAAGTTCCGCTAGATGTCTGAAATAACACACTGTGCGACGGACATCGTGAACCCCATCCAAATTCAGCTTATACGCAATCAAGGCGAACTCCATTTGGCTGTCCATGGGTGGATTCTTTTTACCTATTATCGTCTATACTGCCGTTGTCGTTATCGTCTATACTGCCGCTGTCGCTCATTTTACTATAATATGATAAAAGGAAAAGCACACAAAACAATAGCATTCTACGAACGAAGAATTAACATTCAAAAATGCGCAAATAGCTACTCACATTTTTTTTCACTTGATGGCGCAAGCACTTGAATAGAATTATCTGGTAATGCATTTTCAGCTGCACTTTATAGGCACGTCATTCAGCAGGACCCTCACAATTCGACAAAATTTGTTGGCAGGTGTTCTTAACCTAATCGCTCGGTGGGTTTTTCCAGCATCTGGACTTGCGTCGTTAGTAATGAATTACATAATGATATTCGGCAAAATCTTTTATCCATTTTTTCTGTTATTCTGGTTTGAATTTCCATACAAAAGTTCGAACTGTCAAAAAATCTTTTATGATCTCTCGAATTGGTATTCCGCGTGCAAAAATCTTTTATGAATTCTGTTATAAATCATAACAGAATTTTGTGACTTTTATCATAAAAGACTTTTATTCACCCCTATCGTGGAATCCGCCGGGGGGAATTATTCACGGAAAAGAATATTTTGGTATCGTCAAAATCGCAATATGAACAGTTTCCCGTTCGGGAAAAATTCGATTTGAACGTTTTTAACGATACAGTGAAACTCCTACACATTACCCACACGGGGAACTGTTCACTTTGCGATTTTGACGATATCAAAATATTCTTTTCCGTGAATAATTCCCCCCGGCGGATTCCACGATAGGGGTGATTAATTAGAAATTTTTGGATTGAAAAGGATATCTATATAATTTTTCGTCAACGAAATGTTTACAAAAGAAGACAAATGTAATAAGTGTGTATAAAGAAGTGGGTATGTAATTGAAAATAATTTAGAAATTTATATTTTTGGTTTAGCCGAAAACACCGATCACTTTTGCTGAACTGGAACTAGGATTAATAGTAATCTATTTGAACTTCCTGATGTGCGTTTTGCTCAGCTCTTTAGATTGGATAAGCTGAATGCTAGGCTTCTAATGAACAAATTGGAACAATTTACGTAAGACAGGAATACGACCATTTTATTTCAAATGCAGGTAAATAGTTTTTCTAATGATGTGATGACGATGTAAAGTTGGATTTTTATTTAATTTTCGATAAGATAAGTCTTAATTAATTTTAATTTTGAAAAGCTTCGTTCACATGATGCTACTGATACGCAAATTGTTAAATAAATTCTCATCGCCAATGAAAGACTCGGTAACGAGTGTGAAAAGTCACACTTAACACTGAAGCTTAAAAATGCAAAGGCTGTCCAAATTTCTGCATCTTTTAAATTTATTTTCCCAATATGATACTGTTGTTTAGTTCTGTAAATGTCGAGGTAAGCATTGGAACAACAGCACTCAGTTCTTCTTTCATTCCATACAGCAATATTTTTGGTTAAAGAACTGAGAAAACTAACGCAATGTCTTCCATGGCCTTAGACCGATGAATAAGTTCAGTACAAAATGTATCCCGACATTCTAAAATGGATCTTCGTGTTTCCTATTCCAACGTCAAACCAGCATCTTGAGCCTTTTCGCCTGGCATAATTTTCTTCTTTTTTGTTCTTCCCGCCTTTCAATTGAAATTTCTAGCCAGAATGTACATTGTTCTCTTGCGTATATTATGGCCTCTTTCATGGTTTCATCACGATGTTCATGAAGAAAACTCGCGAGCGCCTCAAGTTTTAATACACTTTTTTCTAAAGTGAGCCCGGATTCTTCCAAAATATCGCACCAGAATGAAAGATAACACAAAAACGTAAAGTCGTATACAGCAGATAAGAGTATGGTTGCAGCACTCTTGTATCCAAATTTTCCTTTTGAGGATCACAAAGGAGTTCAAAGAGTTGAAACTATCTTCACGAAATTTTCCTTCAATGGCTTATCTAACAGCCTTGTGATGAGCGCTCCATATAGTGTCTACAAGTCTCTTGACAGACAACCTACATTTTTTATGAAAATATCCCAACGATGCGTAGATGCTGAGAAATATAATGTGTAAAGTCTTTCCACTGTCCCAAAAAACGTTGTACTTGAAGGAGTGCTTCCCAAAGAGTGAACTATACAAAGGTTTAAAGAATAGTTTGCACATGGCGTAAACAAAGCTTTTGGATTAATTTGCCGAATTCATATTTGAACTCCTCCCATACCCGCCATAGTCGCAGCATTATCATATCCCTGAGCCCGGCAAAGGTTAATGTCAAGACTATCTTCGTTGAGTTGCTTTAAAATATCGTCGGTAAGTTCTTTGGCAGTCTTTCCAGATGTAGGAAAAAACGGTGCCATGAAATAAAGTAATTTTGGACTTTTTGGACTCAGCTATTTAAAAGATAACCACGAACAGAATAAAAAAGAAAATATTTTCCACTAACAGTGGTATTATTTACTTGTATTTTTTTCATATTCACCCACTCCAAATCCTACAGTGACCCCAAGCAGGGGGGTTGAAAATATAATATTAGTATAATATTATAATATATATATACCAGTGGGATATGTAAGGGGGGCATGCTCACCTCTGCAACCCCCTTGTTGGCGGTCGCTGTAGGATTTGGAGTGGGTGCGAGGTTTTTGGTATGTAAAGTTCGGAACTGCACCCTGTTTCTTTCAATTCTCCTCATATATTTGTTGTTTGGATTTTATTTCCACTTCGATTTGGACTTTATTGCACTTTTGAAAATGACATAAAGACAAAAACTCGTTTTATTGTTTTATTTGTGTTTTTATTTTGTGTAATGTTAATGTGCAAAATAGTTATTTTGCTGTTACTGATGACACCCCCTATTAGTCTGCCACCTGGGGCGGAACAAAAAAAAACTATTTTTTTAATTCACTCTATTTTTATACCACAAGGGTCTGCTCCGTGCCGTTTTTTTATCCAGACATCGTGGCACGATGAATGACACGCACGCCACGTGACATGTGATCACACATATTGACAACTTCAGGACAAAATCTGACGTCATAGTGACGTCAGCACGTCAACAAATGACACGATTTTTTACATTATTTGTAATAGTATCTGTAGGCCCTATTTTTTCCTCTCAGTTGGCGGTCTAAATTATTATGTAGTTTGTGATGATCAGTTTCAAAGGAAAATTTAAAACAAATATAAACCAAGTAGATTTGCTCGTTTATTTATTTTTAACCCAATATATCTACCTACCAATGTATACATAATACCCATCTATGGTCTATTTAAAAATGTATATGATTTTTAAGATTCACAAAAAAAAATCTCTACCCAATTTTAGCTCAGTTGTCAATCAAAGCTTTCTGTTTAGATTTCGAGTTTGACTTATATGCTACTTGAAATCCTAAATTGTATTCTAACAGAGTATACTTTTCATTATAAACCGTCCCAACACCAGCAAATTGTGCTTTCGGCGTGTATGATGGAAACATTTCGGGATCAAGTTTCATCCTTTGTATATAGTATTCCTTATCCTATTATATGGTTAAAATATTAAATGCATTTGGAATAATTAAAAAAAAAATACTTTCTTTAAAGGACATCTGTCGGGAAGATTACTATATTTTTTCATTGCTTTGCGTGCTATTAACAAAATGGGAGACTTGAACTCTGCTCCTAAGAACTCACACACATTAAGATTACTGAATTCGAATAGTGTTTCCGATTTTCCACTTGAAGAACCATATTGAATAGATAGATTGTATTTAATATTATGTAGATCTTCTGTAGCCCGAATAAACATGGTGAGACTATTTATTTGATTTCGAGTGTTCCATGTTGTAACACTGCATGTGACATTCAAGATGTTTGTTGGCGATACGCAATTGGCATGCCGTATATGGATGAAAAAGTCTCGCTAAGAAAAAAGTTATTTCATTTTTGTAGGTTATATCTCCACGTTATACTGAAAGATAGTGGATCAAATATTATATGTACCTACTTTTGGAAAGGATCCACAAATTAACAAGACTAAAATAAATAAAATTATAAATTTTCCGTTGTCCATGTCCACAGCGAAACTGATTGGATAAACAGGAAATAATTACCTAGCTGTTTGGAGTAATTCAAATTCAGTATAGGTAGTTTGTCAACATTGATCCAACACAGATCGTAATGAGCTGATGGTAATGAGCTGATTGCGATTCGATTATTACTATTAAATACCTAAACAAGCAGAGGTAAATATACGTAAATAAGTAACCTATATCAGGTGAAAATCCAATGTAGGCATCAACATTAGTTAATATAATTTGAACATTTGTCTGTGGCTTTTACTACGTCAGAAGGAGATCACCATGATTATGAATAGAAAGGTTCGAAGACTGCCTGATGAAGGTCATGTTTCATGTATTGTATATGTTAAAGGTATAATAGGCGTATTTTTTGGGAATCTATAGCTAGCTCACTTTTACTTTTACATGCAAAACCAAAAGTGAGTACAACAGTTTTGCATGTAAAAGTAAAAGTGAGCTGGCTATATAAATTGTCAAAAAAATACGCCTAATATTAGGTCCTATATATGTAACAGAAAATATTATTATTATTAACACCACAGATCCCAAAAGCCACTCACCCAATATTAACATTTCAAATTCCTTCAAACCACAGTTTGCATTACAAACTGCAACGCTTTTGTTTTTAGAAGAAAAAAAACAAATAAAAGCGTTATCATCGGCTGGATTTGATGCTTTGATATCCTCCACTGCATTATCTACAAGTCGTGCAAAATGTTAGGCATATGAGTCAGTACATACACAACACATGGGTCGAATATTGGTTTTGTATGAAAGGTACCTACCAGAACTACTCGACCGCTATAGATAGCCCATTTTCAATACCAACCTGACGACCGACTGTAAAAATAAGTTCTGTCACAAAATTTCATTCGCAGAAAGTCCATTCGTTCTGACGCTATTGTGTTTTCAACAGACAGACAGACGGACATGGCTAAATCGATTCAGAATTTGATCCCAATTCAAAATGTAATGTGAATTATGTATCTACCTTATGGGGTCTCTGGTGACTCCTTCTTATCTTTACAAAAATTGTAATGACATGACATTGTGAATAAACCTATAACCTCGATTTTATTATTACATATCTACCTTCTGTATTTCGCACAGAAGTCGGTAGGTTATCTGTAAAAAAAAGTTAAAAAGTTAAGGTTTTTTTTAACTAATTGTCCTTCTTCTGAACGGATAAATTAGCTTTAATAATTATTAGGCGTACCTACTTTTGTTGTCATATAAAGGCTTTGCAAAATGATTTCATACAACCGTTAGCATGTGTAATTTATCGAGGCTTATGCCAAAAATACATTTGCAGGCTAGTCGAAAGCCCTAGCAGCTAACGCTATCCATTCTATTATTTAATATTGTAATTAATTAAAATAGATATTAATAAGCTTATATTCATGTAATAATAATAAAAACAATACATTTGCACAATTTCTGGACGCAGTGACGCCCGCAAGCAAGATACACGAATATAAATTTGGTTTGACGTAATTGCAGTTCTGTCATACAATACCCAACATCATGCTTTTGCTTACAGCTGTTGTGTGAAACATTATTTTGCTGTTATCTGCTTTCCAATCGTTTTGGAATTTTGTTGCATCTGTACAGGCTAGCGCAAAGGAACAAAAAAAGCGCATATGAACTAGCTTTATAGCAGGCACGAAGCGTCCATACCATATATTGAAGGGAAGCAGTGTTTCCGTAAGAATTTCAAAAAGGAAAATATTCATAACAAAGAATTTATTTATTCGAAATTACAAAAAAAAAATCGTTTTAATCAATCATGTGAATAAAACACCTGTGGGCGCAGTAGCGCAGTGGTTAGTGTGCTGGACTACTGTGCGAGGGATCCCAGGTTCGATCCCCGGAAAAACACAAATTACATCTTAAGGTTTTTTCTACTGCGCCACCTCTCGCGAACGTCTGACAAACATCCGAGAGTATGACTGTCCTGAAAAAGCTTCTCAATTCAGCCGTTCGGACTCGGCATAGAATTGTAGCTCCCTTCCATTCCTTCCAAAAATAGAAACTCACACAAAACGAATGGTTGCGAGATGCTAGGCCTTGGGTGTCTACCGCCTGTTGCGCCGCCTATTTATTTATTTATGAATAAAACACCTTTCTTTCCTAAACATAGTCTTATAGCCCCATTTAGACTATCATTTCAATTTCTGTTTCAGTTGAGCTATCAGTTAAGCTTTCAGTTAAATTGATGTCTAAATGCAAAAATTGAAGGGTCTAACTGAAACTGAAACTGATGAAATTCCCATAAGTTTTCAATTCAGTTGTCAGTTTTAGTAGATATATCTTCTAACCTCACGAGTAAATTGAAAGCTTAGCTGAATACTGGACTGACGTCTAAATTCACTGCCATTTTTAACTGAATTGACAACTAATAACTGATCGTCTTCTAAATGGTGCTTAACATACTCGAAAGCGTTATTGAAAATATAGAAGATTGGGACACTGAAGCTATTGTTTTATCGAAAGGTCTGATAATATTGTTTTATTGATAATAAAATTCTTGTTCTTCTCTTAATTTTGCAATGAGTTTTTTCCATAAAGTGACATTTTATTTAAAATTCTTCAATTAAAGTCTAGCGATGTTCAATATTGTCTAAATTAAGTTAATAAATTCAAAAACAGTATTTCTAATCTACTTGAATCAACAAATTTCGATTCTTTTTGTTCAAAATTGAACGAGAATGAGAATTTGGCCAAAATCAATAGCAATAGGCGTTCTGAAATCAACCTTTCAACAAAGGAACAATTTAAATATCTTTTAACAACAATTGTCGACCAAGCCAATTGAAACTTTCGGGCACAGCATTGTATGAACATTTTAAAACCAATTTACCTGTTAACTGTTAAATTACTGAAATTTACAGAGCTAATTCCCGGGATATTTTCACATTCCAGCGTTGAAAACAGAACCTAAGTTGATTTTCGATGACGAGAATTTTACTTCAAAAATGGATCTTAAAGAAATATTAAGATTTTTAATCAGTACTGATTTGGATAAAATTTTACTGAATACTTTAAGCTTTGTAAACTATTGTTGATTCTCCCCAGAATCCGGAGAGAGATCATTTTCGTGTCCTAAAAGAATAAAAAAATACTTACGAAATAAATGTGGACATGAAAGTTTGTCAAATTTAGCCATTATTTCGATTGAAAAACCATTGTTAAAAGAAATACAAGCCAAAGGGAAATTTTATGACCAAATAATAGATAAATTTGCTTCAAAAGAAAGAAGAATTCATTTCTTATTATTATTTATTTAAATGAATTCTATACATATTTCTTTTATAATAAAGCGATATTTTCTTGAAGATAGGACTTTTAAGTTTAAAGTTGAGTGCTTCCGCTTCCCAAAAAGTCACGCCTCGTGCCTGCTTTATAGATATATTTCCTTAACATATTCTATTATTTTTCCTCCATTTCGTCAGTCAGCCAGATACGGTAAAATTAGATTTTTTTCGCAAATATTGTTTGTTTTCCCAGAATTTTACAAATTTCAATGAGAGTGCTGCCAGCTTTATGTAGAAAGAGCTAAGCCCCGGTTTTTTTTTGTTGCAAGCCCGTATGGGATAGAAAAAAAACACGATTAGTATAGTTTTTATCAACGTAGCCTGGCTGTCTGTAGCGAGTACGAGCGTTTTACAAAAAGGCTCGTAGAAGGTTTTCGCCACTTAAACGATGCGTCAAGCATATATCTCATTCCAAAATGGGTCAAAAAGTTTGAAGATACTTTTATAACCCAAGAACGGTAGAAAACGTGGAGAGTGTTAATCAGTCTGTTCGTGACTATCCAAATCTTTCAATTCGTCAGGAAGCAACTGCTTCATAAACCAGACCAAATTTCAAGTCGATAGCTCTTAAATTACGACCGTAATCGTGCGGAAGAAAGTGATGCTGACCAATAATATAATATAGTTTGTCATACCTACAACGCCTCCTTATGTGCGTTACAAATGGAATGTTAAAGTGAATATACCCTCACCACAGTGTGGTAGTGGTACCGGGTATAAAAATGAGTGCCGCGACCGCGAGTGCCATGGTTTACATTTAGACGGTATTATTTTTAAGAAATAAATTTTCATATTGTATACTGCAATAACTAATACAATTTTTTCAATAGATGACTTACTGTTTTTTAATGGATCCACTAAAAATAAACTTTCTTTTGAGACTCCTTGTATATCCCAGGAAGTGAGTTCCTGAGTTCAATTATCCTCTGTAGCAAAAGTAGCTTTGCAAAAGCTCGCATAGGAGATTGGATATTGGTTGTCTGTCTTGTAGGGCGCTTACCTATATATCGCAAAGAGAAAGACTAGTCCTGTCTGCTTTAGCACATTTTATTTTCATTTTTTTTGGTAACACAATACGTCTATACCTGTGCATCTACATATACACTACACATATAAAGATAAGTTTATAATTCAATTATTTTCTACTGCAGACTTCTTTGTAGATCTCAAGTTTGGCTTACGTGTGACCAGAAAACCTAGATTGATTCCCAAAAAAGTCAGTTGATCTTTATACAGCGTTGTTACAACTTCAAATTGTCCTGTAGGCAGGTATGAGGGAAACAGTTCTGGATCAAATTTCAACCTTTGGATATAATATTCTTTGTCCTAATTTTGTATTGAGAATATATTATATGAAATGTACATAGTTTAATTTCAAATGCATTTACTTTCTTAAAAGGACAATCATCGGGAATATTACTGTATTTCCTCATTATTTTCCGTGCTATTAATAGAAAAGGCGATATGAACTTTGCTTCATTGAACTCACACGCATCGAGATTATTGAATTCCAAGAACCTCTGCGATTGTCCAATTGGATTGATATGATATTGAACTGATACGTTGTATCGAACATTATCAACATTCTCCGAAGCCTTAATGAGCATGTTGAAGCCATTTATTCGATTTCGGTTTTTCCACCTAGTGGCACTGCATGTGACATTTATTATCTTGGCTGTCGATGTGCAATTGACATGGTTTATATTGATGAAAAAGTCACGCTAAGAAATTTTGATTTTATTCTCTGAATTATATGTATACCTTAAACGGAAAGCTTGGATATCACTTACTTTTGGACAGGATTCATAAATCAAGAAGACCAAAATTAACAGTATTATAACTTTATCTTTGTCCATGGCAGCAGCGAAACTGATTGAAAATTGGATATAATTACCTAGATGGTTACAGCAATTCAAATTCGGTGAAACCTACATGGGAGTAGGTAATAGGTATAGGTTATCAAATTTGGCTCGATACGAATCATAATGACCTGATCGTTTGGTGTCTGCATTAATCATGATTGTCGTCGAGTGTTTTCGGTTTAATAAACAAGCAGAGCGCAATGCAATCTTTTCCGTAGCAAATTAATATGTTCAAAAATTTTGCCTACAATATACTAAATAAATAATCAAACTGATCGTCTAAATCATAATCACACCAAAAACATAAATGTAAAAAAAGAGCCAAGTTCTCTTATATAGAACAACAAAAATTAGGTTCGTAACTAGTCAGCCACTAAAAGTAATGAGATCTAAATGTAAGTCAAGTTCTTAGTTTAAGGAGGTTAAATGTTAAAAAAAATTGGGAGGTTCACTGGTCAAGTTTTCAAATTCTAATAAATTGTATAATATAATAAAGTTATAATCGAAAAACTTGCCAAGTAAACCTAAAATTTTTTTTTAACATTTAACCTTCTTAAACTAAGAACTTGACGTACATTTAAATCTCATTACTTTTAGTGGCTGACTAGTTACGCACCTAATTTTTTTTTGTTCTATATAAGAGAACTTGGCTTTTTTTGTGCATTTATGTTTTTGGTGTGATTTCACTACTTTTTGCAAAGTTTTTTTTTATTAGATTTCACAAACAACGTTGAAACTTCGCTTTTTAATATGTCAATAGACACTGACTACCATCCCTTCGGCTTTCTTTCTTATAAACTATTCATTAAAATTATATTCAGTAGTGTTGTATAATGTAAAACTTTATAGTACAAATTACGAATACACATAAAGAACATAATATACAACAAGATAATAACATACACTCATACACACTGCACACTGCCATTAGGTTTAAGTTTAGTTTCTGATTGACTTTCTTATAATAAAGACATATTGAAATAGGTACTCGTCTTGTATTATTTCTGACCACACAACAAGCAGGTAGGTTAACTTCTATTCATATTCCACATCCACGCCCTTTAAATGGACAAATTTTAATTTTTGAAATTTCTCCTTTGGTACAATGCAGGTCCTACAGCTGTACCGAATCAGCATTCTACGGCAACTAAAAGTGGGCCCAATAAATAATAACCGACTTTTAAAAGCGGGCGGCTACCACGCCTCCTGATGGGAGAATATAAAATTTTCGATTTTTGTCTTTCTGTACACAGCAAGTTCTACCGCTGTACCAAATTTCAACATTCTACAGCAATCGGAAGTGGCCCAAATAAATAATAACCGATTTTTAAAAGTGGGCGGATACCACGCCTCCTGAAGGGAGAATATAAGTGCCAAAATTTGTTTTTTTCTATACACTGCAAGTTCTACCGCTATACCAAATTTCATCATTCTACGGCAATGAGAAGTGGTCCAAATAAATAATAACCAATTTTGAAAGTGGGCGAATACCACGCCCCCTGAAAGGAAAATCTCAAGTTTTGGACTTTTCCCAGTGTATGCACCACAGGATGTAGCATTCTGCCAAATTTCACGATACCAGGATGGCCGGAAGTGCTTCATAATTTTGATGATCATCTAAGTGAGTGAGTGAGTGAATCAGTTACGATTTTTGACAGTTCAAAAAGAAAGCTTGACTTTTTAAAAGTAATTTCACAACTTGTGAAAAAATGTGTCTGGTGTTTGTTTATGATTTCCGCACAATTTTATCAAATATATTCTTGAAATTATTTTTGATACAAAGACCTCGGCTTTCTGCTTCAGCGGACTTGTTGGACTAGAAGAATTTCCGTCGTTTTAGTCTTTTGACGATCTGCAGTAGTAGTTTTTTTTTTTTCATATTCTCCACACCGACCGACCGGCTATGATTCCACTAAAACGTTTCGTTGCTTATCCTTTCCGATTTGGGGTCTCTCTTCGGAACTTGTTTCCATGGGCCTGGCATGTTTTCTCTACCTGTTGATACAATTTCCGAACATCGTCCCTGTTAAAATTTTAGCTCAGTATACCCTGCTCGACCTACGCAACAATTTTTTAGTCTGTATGAAGATGAGCGCAGTAGCGCAGTGGTTAGTGTGCTGGACTACTGTGCGAGGGATCCCAGGTTCGATCCCCGGAAAAACACAAATTACATCTTAAGGTTTTTTCTACTGCGCCACCTCTCGCGAACGTCTGACAAACATCCGAGAGTATGACTGTCCTGAAAAAGCTTCTCAATTCAGCCGTTCGGACTCGGCATAAAATTGTAGGTCCCTTCCATTCGTTCGAAAAATAGAAACTCACACAAAACGAATGGTTGCGAGAAGCTAGGCCTTGGGTGTCTACCGCCTGTTGCGCCGCCTATTTCTTTTTTTTTTATGAAGATGAGAAGTAAGTGATGATCAGCATCATCGTCAGATAATAATAAATAATTATTTAATTATTTATTTATTTATTATAACCCATTAAATCCATTGCCCACCGGTTGTCCAGATGTGGCTGAACCAATTCAACCTTTAATTCTTTGAGAAATATTTTTCTTTTCTGGGAATTTTTTTAGTGTCAAAACGGGTGGCATAACTCAAACAGTCGAAATTCAGTAAGTCCTGCCACGTCAACCATGTTTTGGAATAGAACCATTGGAAAACGATTGTTTTTCCTTTTGCAGGTGTAGCCGCGCACCATTTTGTCGAATGTGTCGACGCCACCTTTATGGTTGTTTTAAATGTAATCGTGGATAATCATTGGGTATTTGCATGTATCTGATCGCTCACATGGGCTGTTGACAGCAGTAAAACTTTCTTTTTTGAATCAGTCGTATAGCTTACAGGCGAAATTTCATCTGAGAAGCGGAAAACAGAAGGGTACGGACCTCTTTTCTTAGCTTCTTCAATCGAAGCGAACAGTTTTGGCAGTTCACATTTGTTTGATTGAACTGTCCCAACAAAAGTTGTATTGCAGGCATACAAATATTTGCGCCAATATTCAAATGACGTTGGGCAAGACGAAGCACCAAGTCATTCCTGTTTTTGAGTCCACAAGCCAAAATATTTGTATACCATACTTTCCTGGCTTTGATGGTATGTACTGGCCAAAGCTGTATCTATTCTATTCCTCGACGTTACCAACTGCTCGTCAATAGTAAGCTCTTTGGACGGAACGAAAGCGAGTTTAAGATTCATTTGGAAAAGAGTCCATATGCAATCGAGCTATTCGGGTTCTTGAGTCGTCGAAACGCAAAAATCGACAGTTTTGCTCAAAGTGTTCCAATGACATCACTGCTCTATAAAATGGCGTATTCGACTTTTCAAATAAACCTTGGTATTGTGCCAAGCTGGGAGCCTTATCTTGACGCTGACTATATGCGATTGCACTCTTTGCCTTTCTATTTGTTTCTAAAGCAATTGATTCGACAATGGCAGTTGACAAAAGACGCTTGACCCTAGACTGTTTTTCGACGAAAGTCTCGGTGCTATAAGGAGCAGACTCCAATCGACAATTTTTCATTTGATCGGTCCTGATTTGCTCTGTAGCACTGGACATCTTTTTTGCCGTGGCCCATGTATTTTAGCCCACCATTTGCCTCAATTGCTAAATCTGGTGCTTCCACTTAAGGTAGCTCAATATTAGCATTTTGCATTTACTGAAAGAGCTCCGTTAAATGGATGTTCTGAATCGGTTTAAAACTAGCAAGTGGGTCATCAACATTTGAATCGTCGGTCTTTATGCAATTCATTAGCCGGATCGTCGTCAGAACTAGAATCATTACCAAAATGTCAAAGATAACGAAGCTATAGGTATAGGGTGATCTCGTCCACCAATTGCTTCACTTACTTCACCCTTATCTTCGCCGATATCTCTGTCATTTATCATTTAGTATCTAGATATAAACATATATAAAAGAATAATTCCCTTCCAACTGTAACTCAAACAACACAATTGAAGTCTCAAATACATACAAAGCGTTTACGAAAATTATTGGGGAGTACGTACAGGGGCCAGATTATGTAAGACGAAAACAATCGAACGCTTTCGTTTCGACCATAGCAGTCTCTGTCTATTGCCACAGATATGATAGAGACAGGTTTAGTAAAAACGAAAGCGGTTTTCGTTTCGTTCTTTATAGAATCCCACCCCAGCTCTCCAAACACGTATAGAGGTAACGTTGCTTAAGGCGCGAGTAATGGGATATGGAATCCCGTAGTTCAAAAATTCAAGAAAAAACACGTTTCCAAAATATTTTAACAAATTTTATTTTTTTTATTTCGATCTTTCGACATTGACCGCCAAATCAGAACTGCTTGATCGTCATACCATAAGCTTGGCGTCCACTTAACTGATCATTGCAAAACTTAGATACATAATAATAGTGAACTTATAGGAGTATGTATGACCAATTTCCCCAAGCTCATGGATGTCAACAGGAGCTTAACTTCCGTCACTGCAGGTCGCTCTCTTGGTGCGTTGCTATGTGATGTACATGGTCCATTTATAAATGATTGACAATGCATGATGTAAGCTTAAGTAGGCTGTTGGGTACGCTATACGTACATAACTCTCATCAGTGTCAACTGGAGTTTATCTTCCCTCACTGCAGGCCGCTCTCTTGATGCGTTGCTATGCTGTGTTATGCGCATGGTCCATTTAAGATGTACTCGTAAGCGACAGGGGAAAACAGAAATGTCTTCCCAAGTGGATATATACGGAGAATTGACTGTCAGAATTCAAAACTATTCAAACAATCACTTAAAGGAGTCTGATGATGAATTAGTGGTGTAGTTCGAAATAGCTATCATTCCTACCAAAGTGACTGTGTCTACGAGTTGTTGTTAATGTAATTCTCTCAAACAATAATTCGTAAGCGTAAGTTGTTTGTGGGGTACGCTAGGTGTACATAACTCGCGTTTCTAAAGTTAAACGTTTTATTGTGAACAATTTTATTCGAAAGCAATTTTAAATTGTTGTACAATTTGATAAAAACTGAGGATCTCGATTGAAACTATAAATTAACGTTGCTAACATTACCTACTATTACTATAAGTATATAGCTAATAGATATTAAATACATTTTCAATTCTACAGTCTACTGTGCATGTCACACCGAATATCTGAAATTGTGCATTCTCCTGTTTTGCAGCTCAATGTTATTTCAACTTCACTTTGACCATTGCTTGAGTTTTGAAAAGAAAGAACACTTTTTTTATCGATTTAATTCATTTTGGCTTATTTAAAATAAAATTTGAAGTACAAAAACCTTAACGAAAAACATAAAACCTCAACAGTCTTCAAAACTAGATCACAAAAAGTATGCCTTTTCTTCTCATTTTTGATCAAAATATTTTTTGTTTCAGCTTTTAGCAGAGATTTGCAGCTAACACATTCGACTTATGAAAAACTTCACCTGCACCGTTACTAAACCCGATTTCATCTTGTGTAGTAAAAAGCGCTTCGACTGGTCGAGTTTAAAGTGCCAGCTTGCAGGGGTTTTCAATCATTTCACGGCTTTTTCCAGTTCTAAATAGGACATTCGGAGCTTATATTATATTATATAATTTATATATTATATTTCAAAGTAGGTAATCTTCTTTAGTTATTATATTTTCTGTTAATGTAACTTCTTTCTCTATGTTTTCAAATATGGTGGAATAAAAGAATGCTCGGCAACAGGGAAAACAAGTTGCAGTTGATGAACTTTGGCTGGGGAATGTGTTTCCATCAAATAAAGACTGACAGTAGTCTTACCGGTGAAGTAGTGAAGTCCAGAATTAGAAGTCGATGGAAAGTTGCAGACGTGATTTCGTTGGATCCTTTCGGTCGATCGTTTTCGGTCCAAGTATAGAGAAATACGTTTTGTGTTGTCTTAAACTTCGAGCTTCCCACAACAACACCTTGATAGTCTCTACATTTTATTAATTCACAAATCCCCACTCAAATATTGCCTTGCTGATCTTCCTCGGCAGTAATGAACTTCATGTATAGGGAATCGTTTAATGAATTCCTTAACCTCCTCCCTCGCCTCTCCACTGCGTAATAGCTCCCAATACTATTTAAGTAACGCCATTTTCTCGTGGTGTTGCGCACCTTTTTGCCTTTGTGCAGTTCTAGAAGTGTCAAAGTGTGTGCAAAGCGGTTTGTTGTTGTTTTGTCAACGTGGCTTGCTTTTAGTTTCAGTAAGTTGCCGAGAGAAGTACATCGACAAGTAAATGTGAAATAATCGACATTATAAGTCAACTAATATTTTGTTGTGTTTTTTTCATACTTCATCATGACTTCGTATTATTGGGACAGCCGCTTAATTGGGACAAAACAGTCTAGCCCGAAGTGTCCCTAATATCCACTGTCCACTGTATTTATGTTTTTTAGGCCATTTTAAGCCAGAAAATAATCATTTTTGCTCAGTGCCTTTTTTTATGTCATTAGAATACACAAGTTTTGAAAGCGACTAGCTACTTTGATTTGCATAACGAAAGAAGGGTTTTGGTGTGGAATTTAGTTTGTATGGTAATATAATAAATGAGTTTTGAATTATTCAACTGAGTGAGGTACTTATCTTTTTAAGTTCATAGATACCCAAAAGTAAAGGAAATAACAAGTTTTGATAAATTTTAGCTAAATACTTAAGGTGCTAGTACACGGTATGTAGCACGCCACATATATATGTGGCTCTGACGTAATTTTGACGTCAGCGTATGGAGCCAATGGCTACATGCCGTGTACAAGCTCTCTTTGTGCACTCTCTCGTGACGTCAGAGCCACATATATATGTGTCATGCTACATACCGTTTACTAGCACCTTTAGAAGAGGGCCCATCTAAAGATCACTCTCTCATACTTCACTCATTTTTGAAAAAGAAGTGGAATAGAAAAGTTTTGAAATTATACCACTCCTCATCCTCATAGCTACATATATGTACAATGTACCTATCTCTAAAGTCTAGAAACGTTTGCACCCACCAAACCATATAAATATGAATATATGTAATTAGGTACATACTTATTCGTTCTGTTTCGCAAGACTAAATATTTCTCTAAAATAAACTTTGTCTTTCACCCCAGAATTAAAAATGCATGTGTGTTAGGTTAGGAGATCTAGTTTGAACATTTTTGTATAACAAAAAATGGCTTTTACTACAACTTCTGTTGATCGTACGTAAAAAAGTTGCTTAACATAATTTTTAGGAAATTTCACAAGAAAGCCTAAGAAGGCTATTGATTATAGTAAGGCCTTGCCTAAAAACACTTCATTTCAGCTATAAAATCAGATATGAAAGAGGGACAGCCTTTTAATGTCAACAGCTCTTTCATGAAGATTTTCGTGATATTAAGGATCTGGTGGCAAAAATAGGTCCAATGAACATGACTGGTCTAAGCAGGGTGCACCTTAATTTAATTTTTTAGAAAACTTCGTATGCTGATGACTTTCAAGAAGTTGTGGTAATAAAAAAGAAGAGAATCGATGTGGAATCTTCAGAAAGAGGCCAGGACTTGCAGAAAAAAAGGATCTATTAGACCTTGTAAATGAAAATCATATTCCAAAGTTCAAGTATATAGTCGTGCAGGGCAACGCCTTAAACATATTTTTCTGGGATAATAAACGCGACGAAAAGTCAACAACGACGCCCTTCAATTTTATATTTTTAGGTTCTGAACTCGGAGTTCAGAGATTCTATGTTTGTTATATTATTATCAGAATAAGGAGAATTTCTCCTGGAAAAACATTTACAAGTGAAAGGATTGTCGGGTATCTTTCAGTTTGTATCACTGTTGGATCCAAAAGTTTTAACAATTCTAACTTTTTTCAGTTAAATGAAACCGAAGTTGATCACACAATCTCTATTATATATAAAAAATTGCGAACTCCCTGCATATTCTTCGACAGTCATAGAGCTAAAGTTTTCAAAATTTTTAACATTGCTATGCATTGTCCTGATAGACAAGAATTATTATCCAGGTCTAGGCAATACGATTCCTGAAAAAACAAACAAAATTGTCTACCACAGATCATTACAATAGAAACTGTTTATGACTGATTTAAATTAATTTGAAATAAATTTTTCTATTTTGCACTAGCAAGTGTGCAGAGGGGTTCGCTTTAACATAAAATGAGTCTAAATACATTTGAGCCTGAAATAAATCTACTTCTGTATTCTGCTTTTCGTTTATTTATTCTACACGCAGAGCTGACTTTAATCCAAAAAAACATTGTTTTGGATCTAAATAATTGGCTTTATCTTTGTACTCCACGAACCACGATTAGCATTGAAGAGTCTGTGATGTGAGTCTGAGTAGACCTGCCTTAACGAAGTTTGATAAAATGGTTTTAAAGACTAGCTATTAGCACACGTTTACGCAAATTGTGTATGTGTATCTAGTGTCTGTTCCGATTGATGCTTTATTAAAATTGTTTATAATTTCCAAAATATAGAACAAAATTAAAAAGTATCTAAACATTTTATTTACCTTTTCTTCAAAAACTATTAGATGGAAATAAATTAATGTGTCATCGACTTCTCCAAAATGCGGTCAACAGTCATATAATGCAGCTCCAACCACACAATCTTACTTAAGCGTAAAATTGTATGTAGGTACCTACCATAGGCCAAAAGCTTATTGAAATCCACAAAATTCAGTTTGTCTTTTAGAGCTACATAAAGCAAAATAATAATAAACACCTTGTAAGAATATTTCAAGTTGATACTCAATTTTTTTTATATTAGGTACGTCTAATGCATATAAATGCAGGGAATGACAGGCACAACCTAAATAAAATGAACCTTTATTTAATGCCTGAAATTATTTTTAAGCCCGTGAGCTCCTTCCTCATCGCAAAAGCGATGTCTGCAGTCTGCCAGGCCGATAAGATTTTCGAAAGGAAACTGCTTTTCCTCTAAAAAAATGTATTATTTCATTAAATATATTTTCCGTATTAGACTGCTTTAGAATGAAGGTACTCAATGATTCTACCCATTTCCTTGTAGTCTCAAACTCACAAATTTCTGTATGCAAATGTTGAATGCCGTGGAGTCTGAATTCATAATTCTTGTTGGAAAGCACCTTTAGGGACCCACCAAATTAAAATACAATGTAATTTTGTCTTCTGGAAGCTTTTCAAGTGTATTTAACACCCATCTTCATCGCAAACTGGAAGAAGGGAATAATATTAACATTTTATAACATTTTTTACTAACAAAATTACCAGAAAAATTGATTGCAATTGATTCTTTCACGAAGTTTTTTATTCTTTGTTGTTGAAATTGCTGCTCTTTCAAAATAGGTATTTAGCAAGCTTCTCTTCATCGAAACTGGTGTTCAAGATCGTTCATGTATTTTTATGTGGTATTGTTAACAAACAATGTACCTAATCTTTTTTCACTTTTGGGATCTCGATTTATTTTATAGACATATATGTATTTAAGTTTGAGTTTTGACTGCTGGTGGGGTTGGCTTATATTTTAGTGATTAGTGAAACTTTACGTATTAGACTTATTTTCGTTAATACTCTAATTTTGTTAATAAAACTTAAAATCAAATATGTATTCGCGTAATTGATAAATTGAATAGTTTCTCTTTTTTTTATTTACGTTGACAGTTGTTATGTTATTGACATTTTCGAAAAAGAGTCGATTAGTTCGAAAATGAGAGGATTTTCGCATATTCGAATTAGTAGGGGAACAGACATAGGTAACCTTAATAGTGCTTGTTAAATCAAATGCTGTTGGTTTTGACAAATACATCCCGAGTTTGTCAAAATAAGTCTTCCAATCTTCATCCTTCTCTAGAGCATTTCTATGATTACTACTAGAACTAGACTTTACCCCGAACAAAAAATTCCTAATTCCTAATAGTAGGTACATAAAGAATGTCGACCGGTCTCTATCCAACCTTATCTATTTAAGATCTTCGGGGGAGTATTTACTGTACATAAAAAACAAATAAATTCGCGCATTATTTTCGAAAGAACTTACTCAGACCACTTAAAGTCGTGGAATATTTTATTAGTCTATAAGAGCCCGCTGCAAATGTTGGGTGTGAGTGAATGATTACCAAAAAGTTTGGAAATTTATTATTTCAAAAATGAAAATCTTGCAGCCGATAGTGGGGGCTCAGGTGAGTGTTAAAAATACATTTTTTTTAAAGTTGAGGTAATTGGTATATCCACTTGAAACTATTCTCCAGATAAAGGAAATAACTCCCTAAATACGAATCCGTGCAAGACGTTTTGCAGGTGACCAACCGCTTGCCAGACGCGCTCATAGTACGGCAAGAAACCAGTTTCTGTGCTAATTAAACCTACTAAAATGTAGGGCTTGACCCCCCAAACACGAATATGTGGGTGCAAGACGTCTTAGATGCGGCCGACCCCCTGCCAGACGCATTTGTTTACTTACTTTCTCGCCGGGACAAACTGACACAGTTTAGAAGCTATACAGGTTAGCTACGATTTCGGAGTTTATCTACTTTTTATACAGAAAATATCAATTTAGTATTTTAAATAATATATTTTTAATTCAACATAATTATCATACATTATTTAGGTATATACAAAAAATAAATGTCAATGGATACAAAATTCGGCATGTACATACATACATAATAATAGGTTCATACAAAAAAGGAAAACTAAAAACTAATCTTTGTCGCTGTCATCAGATGAGTCGCTACTATACTTATACATAGTTGTTGCTTTCAGATACATATGTACATCTTTTAAATCATTTTGCACAATGTCTTCCAATCTGTCCGGTGCAGTTTTTTCTTGGGACCAGGTATTTTTTTAAGTATTTTGATCAAGTAGCCAACCATTTTTTAATGGCGTTAATGGTACTTGTTAATTTTTCGCTGCATTCTTCCATATCCAGGATATACAAATGCTTCTTTGTATTTGTTTCAAAAGCACTTCCTTGTTTGGAGGCAAGAGGTTTCTTTCGAAACCTTCGAACTAAAAATAAGGAAATCAATTTTTTTTAACAATATATAATATAATATGCGAAAAAATGTTTATTAGTTTGGAAGGCTGATACGAGGATAAAAAATGTTTGTCCAAATAACTTACTTCTAATGTTTTTGAAAATGTTTTTTGTTGTAAGCTTGCAGGTTTTATAAAAAATTTAGTATCTGGCCTCGTCCATAGTCAAAGCTTTGGTTTGGTAAATAGAACAAACAAACTTTTCGACTTCTTTTACATCTTCTTCCCTTACGTATAGAGCCCATTTCCAAGTCTAGAAAACTGCAAGTTCGATGATTTTTGGAAAATTAAAAAAGGTTAAATTTTACCTTTTATGAAAAAGATGGAGTGTAGTCGCATCCGGTTAAGTTTCGAAAGACGGGTAAGGCAGCAGAAAGCGTTGGCCTTAATTTTTGGTAAATTTCATTTACATGTACATATGTATAGTATATACCTCAGGGTATTTTTCGATATGTTGCCAACTTCAATTCAAAGTCGTCATTTTGAAGCTGAGTTAAATTACATAGGAATAGGACTATAATCAGCACATCAGTGTCAGGAGATTTTATTACCACAGAATAATCCTTAGGCAAAACAGACAAATTAATGCAAAATCATGCGGGTGTCTGCCTCTTTCAGAAAACTGTTTAATTCATGGACTTCTCTTCGAAGTTAAATTATACGTCCATGGGAACATCCGTTTTTTTGTAAACTTTATACGTTTATGGAATTCCTTGATACTGCATATTCGAAGGTCAGTAGGCGGTTCTGGACTAAACATTTTATTTTTTTTTAAATATTAGTTTTATTTTTCCTTGTTTTCTTTTTTTATTCTTTCGAACTTAATGTAGTTGTATATGATTAAGCTTTATTGTAAAATAGGCTTAATTCCAAAACGTCAACAGAAATGTGTAAATGCGGCAAGGATACACTTTTCATACGCGTCAGCGATTCTGTGATGATATTTTGTCTACATTAAACTTTCCATAAGTTTAACGTTTCAGACCGCATTTTATGTATTGTATGTCAAAAATGAATTGACATTGAATTGAATCGTTTCAATTACAGTAAATGCAAAAATTTTAAACGAAGTACTATATATTTACTAAACATATATACTAAACATTATTTTTTTTAAATTTCGACTGATATAATATGCTTCTGCAGAAACTCATGTTCAAAGAGCAGACATAAAAAAATAAAAATAAAATTTTATAGTAATGCCGAAATTTTAACTTAAACACCAAAAACGTCCTAAGTTGTACCTTCATTCAACAAATGTAGGTATTTTATTTGTAAAATATAAGCTAGTTTGGAAATTTTATTGATAAAGCCTTGAAGAAGAAAGGACAATGAGAACTGGGGCCCGATCAATTTAATTTAAGGGAATTTAAAAAATTACGTGGAAGGTATTTTGTGATTGTCCCCAACAAAATTGTCTTTCCCGTATGACAAAAAGTAAATATGTATTAAAAAATTTTAATTAAATCAAATATTTCTCCCAATGTATGCCTTTTTTATGTACCTTATTAATTAAATGTGTTTTTAAGAAAATATTCAGTAAAGTTCGGTTTTATTTTAGAGAAATACCTTTCGGTGTCATTTCTATGTCGTCATTTCCATGGTTCCCGTGGCATATATGGTAATGATAATGACAGTTTGGGCACGGAAATGACATATATTCCATAAGACTACAAAATATTTTACTATTTTTTATTTCAAAGTCTACTTACCATGGCACCTCGCAAAAGTGTAAATAAAAAAAAACCGAAAATGTTTCATCGTTACCAAGATAGGATTTTGTCATTTCCATGTTAGTTCTGTCATTCCCATGAAAAAATAATTTAAAATTAACTAAATCGGCTTAAAATATTTAATAATGTTTCTTAAATATAGAGTAACCAAAAAATTATTATAAATTTGATTATTTCAGTAAAAGTCCATTTCGAGGTCCAAAATATTTATGTTCGAGTTAATGTTTTGAAATATTGACCCATATTTCACTTCATGCGGTCAAAGTAAAAATGGTAAACTTCGAATTCAAGTGAATGGTTTGATGCCATTTTTACTACTATTCAATCTTTTTTCATTGGAAAATAACAAAAATGAATCAACAATTAGGTATCTAATTCAAGAAACCAAAAAATGTTGGTTACTTCTCCATATTTTGTATTCACAGTTTGAATTTCGGAACTGATGAATTTGCAGTTAAACCGCATCTGATGCATTTTGGAACTCAACCATATTTAGAGTAAGTGCGGCAAATGTGACCCACCCTTAACATTTTTTAGAATAAAACCATGAATTTAATTCGAATTCATTTCTGATTTTTTAAACAGTTTTACAAAACATTTGTACTTCAGTCTAGAGATGCTGAAGAGACGAAAGAAACGCATCTATATTTGGGGACATTTTAGAATATTCTCGAACTAAAACCTGTCGTAGCACACATACCATCGTAAAATTGACTGCTGAAATGTTGAACCTTAAACGAAAAGCACGTTGCACGGCGACGAGTTCGGACGTTACGACCAAAAAGTTCTCCCCAGCACTGACCACTGCATGTTATTGTGACAAAATATTAATGGAATGGAACCTTTCTCGCATGTCCCAACGACTGACAACCTCTGAGACCCCTTCATTCTTCAGAGACAACTGCTGGCTCCCCAGAAGCCTAGCCTAGTTAAATGTCCATACTATAGTACAGGTAGGTACCTACTAATGTCATTAGAACGTAATGTGGTTATACATTACAAATCATATCACCAACAGTAAACTTTATAACCGCGAGGACAAGAAACCTTTTGAACTCGCCTCCTGAAGACATAAATCTAAACTCTAGAGGACTAAAACTTACAACAACGTGCCTAAGGTCAGATGTAAGGCCATGCGGAGTATTTAAAAAATATAACAAAGTAATGTATGTATGACAAAAAATTTAAATCACACCATAAGTATACCTACTTCATGCAGTTTTAACGCCTTGACCTTAACGCCGCGCCGTACAAAAGTGGTAATGAAATCCATCGCCAGATCCATATGGTCATTTTACAATCTCTATCTGCTTCGTCACCATGCCTCTGTATGCCGAGATGCCACAAGTTCAAGTAGAAAATTCACCCAAACTCTCCCGTAATGGTCTTAAATATTTAATTTAAAGCACTACTGTACGTCCCAGTAATGCAATTTATACGTTCCCTTTGCCATTAACACCCAAACCCATAGCCGCAACAAATCGCATTGCAAAACCATAACCACAATGGTAATCCTCCCCCACACCCTTCCGCATACTTAATTTTTCTTTCAAAAAATAAATAAAAAAGAGCGCAACCCAAAAGAAAACTCTTATGAATAAAAAATGTCCCTTCAGTCAGGCCACAATTGAATCAATATTTTTTGAAAAAGGGTAATTCGCGTAATATGTGAATTTATTATTGGCAGATTGCCATAAATTTAAAAAGGGGCGCGGTAGGTCTTACAAAGAAATTCTTTCTTGTGGGCTTGTGCCGCCAAAAGGGATAGGGTTTTCATTTTCGCCTAGAGGGCTGTTTGAGCCAAAGGAATTTTTTTTTTCCCCATTCAAAGTGCGCCAAATTTGCATAAACTCTTCGACAAACAACGCGAAATCATCGCTTGATTGGCGATGCATATAAGCTACGTCTATGTCACTTCTAATTTCCTAGAGTGATCCGGCCCATAAAGAAATTGTTCTCCATCTCCAGCAAAAGATTCTCCATCCACCATTACCTCTCTGCCAAAGAGGACATATAAAGGTAGTACAACGAGTAGGTTAAGTTGTCTCGTCCTAGTGCATTATTCAGCACCGAATTGTAATAAAGCATTTCGGTCTTCCGTGGAGATCTCCTTGGAGTGATTCCGTTCGCAATTTATGTGCCATTCTTCTAATGCGTCCTGAATTATTTCGCTCCACTGTCGTGCAATAAACTTGGATTCGCCTTCAGGATTTCTCTCTTTTTTTTTTGTTCTTGGCAGTGGTGGGTTTTGCTTTATGACTTTTGGAATCTCCCGTTGCATTAATCTTTCATAAAGCTGAGGTCACATAGAAATTTATGAAGTCTCCGGTGGAGTCTGCTACACGCTTTTGTTTTATTTTATTTCAGTTCTCTTTTTCGGGGTGTAAATTGGCAGGGTGTCTCGTATTTTATACCCTTGTAAGTGGGGATGACTTACAAACATTCGAGGGTTTTAGCGGGAATGCATTTTTTGTTGTTTTACGTTCATTGTTTGAAAATGGGAAAAATAAAATACATTCAGGGCAAACGCCATTTAAACATTTAATACGTGGAGTCGATGGTCTTCTATAACCAGCGCGTTCAATAGATGTCAGCGGTCAGGCTATACCTTGGTTTTTTTAGGTTGGCTGTTTTTGAGAGATTGTAAGACTCATCTTTGTGGTACAACATTCGAGAAGTCCTATGCAGATAACATGAAGTGACATGGACTATGACTATTGGACCTTATCCTTACTTTTTAACCGTACCCAATTGTGAAATACTAGCGCATACCTATACACTTTTCCCTATACCCGCGAAGCTGGTTAGCCCCGATAATTAACCAGGTTTGAGTCCTTGTCCATAAGGGATTTCTGTATTTTACGTATCCAGAACCCGTGACGTGGATGAAAAAGACGCATATTTTTACAAATAAGCTTGCGGAGTCATTGCCACGAAAATGTATTGCACCTTTGCAGCTTATAACCAACGAACAAAGGTTTTATTGTCATCGTTAGAAATAACTTTCCGTTAGGAAAAACAGAGAACTGTGGTTGTAAGCGATGTAATTTTTTTTTTTATTATTTTATTGTTTGCTTCAAATTTTAATGAAAGATTGGCGAAGACGAAAGAGCACTTGCTGAGAAAGGCATTAATTTTGAGGTGGGCTGAAGTGGAGAGTCGTGGAAAAACGAAAGAAGAAGAAGAGGAGGGTGATAGTCATCAATAGTAGAGAGAGATAAGGGACATATGGCGAGACTGAGGAGTTAATAGGATCAGTTGTGAAAATTAGGTCTAATGCCTACCCATGTAGTTTGAGATTCCACTAACTTGGCATAGGCTAGAGTCTGTCAGCCTATCTAAGAAGAGACATTCCTTAGCTGAGTTGGCATTAGAAGCGATGAGAAAGGATCCATCCTCTAAAGGAGTCCAGAGCAGCTGAGGAAGATTAAAGTCGCCGAAGATGAGGATGTCATCTAGGGAGTCAGATGAATCAATTATTTGGTCAATCGCATCAATGGCAAGTTGGTATTGGTAGGATCAGCGTTACCGATGGACAATTTGAAAATGTCTCCAAAAAATGTCGCCCGAGCCAAAAAATGCGTCCCACCCAATTTATCGAAAAAAAACTTCTTTCAGGTTTAAATTATACAGTTTATTAAAAATAAAGAGAATTTATTTTCTAAATGAAATAAATTTTAAGTAAAAAAAAAACAAATAAAGAAAAAATAACAGTTCATGTAGAGAGTTCTTCTATGTAGCGTGTGCGTTAGTCTCGCAAAAACTCAAGAATGGCTACATCGATTTGGATGATTCTTCTTTTGCTTTTTTGGTCTTTAATCAGGGGTGGCTTAGAAAATTCCTAAAACCCCAACTGAAAAGCCGGAAAATCGAAAAAATTTAAATTTCCATTTTGTATGGGAATATGCACCACCAATGTTCGCAAAACTCGAAAACCACCAAACCGATTGATCTCAATTTTAGGAGAATCTTTGTTACTGGCCCAAAGGAGTTTTTGTGAAGTTTGGTCAATATTGAACAAAAGGGCGCGGCACTTCTCATACAAAAAATTCGTAAAAATCTTATATCTCGAATAGATTGAGGTCAAATTTTAAGAAAATCTTTCGGCGTCATATATATTAAGACCACCGAATAGATTGAGCTCAAATATTGAGAAATTCTTTGTTATTGGCCTGAAGGTGTTTCTGTGAGATTTGGTAAAAATTGGATGTGGGGCGTGGCACCTCCCATACAAAAAAAACTTTAGCTTTGAAATTTGGTAAATTTACCTCAATTTTTATATGTAAATAAAAGACATTGAATGCATTTGAATACGAACGAGTTTCATTTAATCACCAAATGAAACTTAAACTGTAGACAGAGCGGCCAATATTGCCGATCTCAATGAACTGGAGTTGGAAGGTTGATTGGGTTTCATAATCGCAGAGATAAGTTTTAGGTGTTACGAAGTTCACCGGGTCATCTAGTAGATATGCAAATATGCGAAGAGTTATTAAAGAAGAAAACACACGCAAATATGTATTTCTTTTTTTTAAATTGTTGGGTGTTATTTGAGAAATAAATTGAAGTTTTGAAAATGCTCCCCAATGTCGCCTGAATTTGTGAAAGGGGCCGAAAAAACGCTTATTTCGAATTGTGGTCGCCACGCGTCCCGACAGAAGAAAAGTCACCATTTGGCGACTTATGTCGCCCATCGGTAACACTGGGTAGGATTCAATAGGTTGAGCAGGTAAAATACAGGGTGTCCCAGTTAAGAAGGACAATCCTTTAAGGGAAGATTCCTGAAGTTATGCCGAACAAAAAATTGTATGGCAGGGGGGGGGGGGGGGGTCTATTTTCATCCTATTTCCCGTTATATCCCATCAAAGTAGGTGACCTCTAATTTGGAGGTGTTACGACTAAAAACGCTTCTAAACTATTATAGCTACAAAAATAGTTTGGTACATTTTGAAAAGACAATTTAGTAGCGCATACAAGCCTTAAGCACTTCGGCTACATCTGGGCAGCTACAAAAAAGTTCTGGCTCCTTAAACTCAAAATTTTGACTTTATAAATTTTCATTTTTTTATGAAATTTTTATCCTTGAGAAATTTCCTAAAAATTATGTTAAGCAACTTTTTTACGTACGTTCAACAGAAGTTATAGTAAAAGCCACTTTTTGTCAGACAAAAATGGTAAAAAAGACTAGATCTGACCTAAAAACGATGGATTTTTTCTTCTCGGGTACTTGCTATCAAAGAAAAAGAGAAATATCGAGTCTTTTTTACCATTTTTGTCTGACAAAAAGTGGCTTTTACTATAACTTCTGTTGATCGTACGTAAAAAAGTTGCTTAACATAATTTTTAGGAAATTTCTCAAGGATAAAAATTTCATAAAAAAAAATGAAAATTTATAAAGTCAACATTTTGAGAAAAAGGTATTTTAAGTAAAAAATTGTAACAAAAATTTTCAAAATTTTGAGTTTAAGGAGCCAGAACTTTTTTGTAGCTGCCCAGATGTAGCCGAAGTGCTTAAGGCTTGTATGCGCTACTAAATTGTCTTTTCAAAATGTACAAAACTATTTTTGTAGCTATAATAGTTTAGAAGTTATAGCGTTTTAAGTTGTAATTGTAACACCTCCAAATTAGAGGTCACCTATACTTTGATGGGCTATAACGGGAAATAGGATGAAAATAGACCCCCCCCCCCCCTGCCATACAATTTTTTGTTCGGCATAACTCCAGGAATCTTCCCTTAAAGGATTGTCCTTCTTAACTGGGACACCCTGTATAAAAACACATAACATACAGGGACTTCCGCGGAAATGCTATTTTTATTGAAACAAAGTCTAGTTTTGAAGAGGAGGAGGTAGCAAGAGGAGATGCGTCAAGGCTATTGTGAACGGCTAGTAGAACTCCTCGACAAAATTTGCAAAGGCAGCAAGGTCTTCTACTACTTTTTTGGGGGGATATGTTAAAAGTCTCGTGAAACTTGATGTAAATATCACGGAGACTTGTAGGGTCGGTAGGGAGTCTTTCCTGTTGAATGGAAACGATGACACTAGTTTTGGTTTTACCCTCATAACAAACTGAGTCAGATTTGTCATGAAGATATGCTAGAAATAGACGCATATTCTCGTATGTTTTTTTCTCTCTGAGTCTGGAGAGCGCATAGCTACATTCTGTCAATGGTGTAACAATTATTGTTTGCTGGGTTCTTGCTGGCAATTGTCCAAATGAACGACTGACTGGCGAGGTTTCAAAAAAACATGCCTATATCTACCTACTATTTTTAAATTTTATCATAGTTCTCTTTTGCCAAGATCCTTACATTTTGGCCTCTTGACTCAACAATTTAGTTTTAAAATGTTATTAGTTTGTGTTAGATACAATTATTTTTTTTCTAAAAGGTTTAACATTTCTTTGTGTTGATGCAACAATATTATCTTCAAATTTTTGGGCAATTCATGGTTGGAACAGCAATTATATCGTTCAAAAGGTATTGATATATTTAATAATTGTTGACGTAAAAAAATGATTTTTTACTTTTACTATAGATTATAGTGCAACAACTAGGGTTCTGAATGTAAAATTTTTGTATTCTTTTTTTTATATTATATGATTCTTAGATACATCATTCGCAATATGTATCTTGAATAACAAATTTGTATACTTGAGTTAACAATCTTAAACAACGAGATACATTTTAAAATTGTTGGCATTACAATGCTTTTTTTTTAGTGACTGATTAGCATACCTATACACAGTAATAAATCGACTGTTTCCTTCTGGTTTTCACATCCAAGTGCCCTATTCGTATATGTTTATACGATCAGACCGACCTATAGTAGAGCAAAACCCCAACCAACGCAACCAAACCTAATACAATGTGCCACATGTGTACAGTGTACTACATGTTGGAAAAAAAATATGGAATGCCATTCCCATAGTTACATAAACACTAAACAGCCATCCTTAAATGGTTACCCGAACTATTCCTTACTCCACCACCCAATGAGACCACCTTCCAGCTGATGATTATTTTATGCCATTCGGTGAGTTTCCAATTTGAAATTGAAAACCACAAGATGCTGTAATGTGTGTGGTAAGTGTCCCTAAACGATGAAATCGACCATCAGAATAATCCAATATACAATCGATAAGGCAACACGCCCGATATTGTTTCTCATTTTGTGTATCACATAAGGTATCAACAACACATTCCAAGAATTTCATTTGTTTCTTTCTACATGTAGCCAACGCAGCATGAAGATGCTGCACAGAATTAGACACCCAGCACTTTGCAGGATGCGGGAAATGAAATGCCATCACATTAGCAATCAAATCACCTCTTATGTGTTGCAGGACTAGCGAATGTGTGTTTAGCGCGTATCAAATAGAGAAAACGTCCACTCATGAACTGGTAATGAAGATATCCTTGGAGAACAATAAAAGAATAAAGCTAATGCTCGTTTCATGTTTAATGGAGAAACTTCTGCGAAGACACTCTTCACTGTCCTTCCCTCTCAAGCTGGGGAAGGACCATCTGACTTACGAGAAACAGCAGGACGATAATAAAGGCGAAATAATTATAGGTAACGAGCACATTTATGGGATTGCTTACGCCGTAGCACTCGCATTAATGAATGTTTGTAACGACTGATTATCTTAGGTAAAAGTGCCGACAGTTTGCATCCGAGTTAAGAATTTTAAGGTTTTCAAATTTCCACTCTTGCGTTAAACAGTTTTTTTTACATCACAATACAATATTCACTGTTAATTTAAAAGTTGGCCGCCATTGCCTTTATGGCACATAATTCAATATCGATCCAAAGTTGTAGATACAAGATACAAGCAGTGACACTCGATTACATCTACAATTGCGTTACAAATTTTAATGCCATCACGGTGGAACCATAAAAAATTGTTCACATTGAAAACAACTGTCACCGGGGGAGTTTATCTCCGAGTATCGCAGGAATTGTTCAAATTTACACAAGGATAACAACACATATAGGGACTAATTTCACGCATACTTATCGTTGTTAACATCATGTGACGCAAGAGATTGTTTTGGCTTGTTCCAATTTTAAATTGGCAATAATTTAAATAAAAAAACGATTTTTTGCACATGCGATTATGGAAATAGTACCAAGTACTCAACTCATGTCGCTGTGTAAGCGCAAATTGGAATAGGAAAAAAAATGTTCAAAAATATATTGAACACTTAATGGAGGACAGGAATTTAATTTCTGCTTGCCATTATATAATAAATTATAAAAAGCGTATTGTAATAAGATTAGCCAATATTTTGAGATAGCGTATAATTATGTACCTATTTGAACTATTGTTTTGGATAAACCTTTCGAAGTCGAGAAATTAAAACATTCTGATTTTCTGATTTTCGTCCCAAAACTAAAAAGCCCCGCAAGTTAATGAACATAGAGATATTAGATCTACACTCTAAAAAAAATCGTGTAATTTTACTATCATTAAGCGAGGCGAGCCTACCATAATTGCAGTATTTTTACGCACTTATCAATTTTAAATATTTAATGTGTAAATCTTAAATCTTTGTTGTCTAAATTCAAACATAGATTTTAAATATAAATGCGTATTTGTACACTTAAGATGTTCAATTTAAATGTACATCTACATAATTAATGTTTAAAATCCCACAGAATTTTGGAAAGAAATGCTTATAAATCAACATAAAATGTGCAAATTCAAACCTTTTTTTTAATTTGTAGCAAAATTCAACACACAATGTGTAAACTCCAACAAAATTGTGTATGAAGAAGCTTAAAATTAGACTTTTTTATGTAATTTTGCTTAAATTCAATATTTAATGTATACAATTAAACAAAATTGTACATCCTCAGAATTTTTATTCAAAAGTATTATCAACGGCCTCCACTGCAGTGAACCTGTCTAAACGAAATAAAACAATTCAAAAATGCTTAAGATATTTATTAAAAATTATTGGATTTACAAAAAAAAAAAAAAATAAGTAAAAAATACTTCTTTCACTAACAGATGCGACGGGACTTGGGGGGCAAAAGGTTCAACCGCTTCATTCAAAGGTCTGATCACGTATGAGCTCGCAAATGCATCGTCACTCACAATCGAATTGCAAATTTACACATAAAATGTGTAACTTTCATCAGATGTTTGTATTTATATACATAAACACTGGTTGTTGGTCTTTAAACATTGTGTGTCTAAATTTCATAAGGTGTTTATATTTAAACAAAATTTGTTACTTTCTCAAAATTGTTACTTTATAAATTTTCATTTTTTTATGAAATGTTTATGCATGAGATATTTACTAAAAATTATGTGAAGCAACTTTTTTAAGTACGATCACCAGAAGTTGTAGTAAAAGCCGTTTTTGTCAAAAATGTTCAAATAAAATTAAGTGCGAATAATAAACTAACGTACCTACCTCTATGAGCAATGGTTAACAGTTATAATTTATTGTCGAATAGAAAAAAAAGCTTAACATTGAAAAGTTGATCTCCAAAAAATGTATTCAAAACGTGAATACGCGGAAATAGTGTTTGTATAAGTTAACACACGAGTTCCCACAGTCGAATTCCAAGAATCCCAATTGCACTGCAATAGTCAATACACGAGCTCCCACAGTCGAATTCCAAGAATCTCGACTGCACTGCAATTTACACACTCCAGACAAATTTCCAGGAAATTGACCTGAATACAATCGAATGATGCAAGTAGCTTAATAGGCAAAAATAATTAATAAATAAATGTGCCAGTATCGATGTGAATTTAGTTCTAAGTTTGATATCAATAAAGAGGTAGTTCCTCATAAAATAACTTTTTTTTAATTAAACGTCGCGTTGAATTATTAACTTATACGCTTCTTTGGCAAGATAGGAGCCCGGACGCCGATACCCAAATCGTAGTACACCATCACCATGTAGGTGGGTATTCGCTGATGCGTATCAACGCCTTGTTGATGCCTGGTCAGGTGTAGCGTAAATGTTTGAAAACACTTTAGTAAGGCCGCACGGTCTTCCACAAACAGTTAATTCCCATTACCACCTGGAATTTCTTAGAGAACGATTGCAGGAGCTCGTTGAAGATATTCCTCTTGTTCAGAGAAGGGCGATGTTCTTTCAACAAGATGGAGCACCTTGTCACAGTAGCAGCGGGGTAACTCCATTCCTCAACCATATTTGTATCGACCGGTGGACTAGTCAATTTGGCCCCAACCCATGTCCACCCAGATATCTTGACCTAACACCCATGGATTTCTTTCTTCCAGGGTGCTATGAAAGAAAAACCTTATTTTTGAAAATATCGAGTCTTTTTTTACCATTTTTGTCTGACGATGAAAATAGACCTCCCTGCCATACAATTTTTTGTTCGGCATAACTTCAGGAATCTTCCCTTAAAGGTTTATACTTCTTAACTGGGACACCCTGTATATTATTTATTTATTCATTTACGTACTTAAACAAGAAATGCAAAATCACAGTAAGACATGTTGTCTTAGTGATTTGCTAAAATTAACATTTAGGCCCGATACTTAAGAAAATGTTCAAAGGTCATGTTGCCCAGAGAGTTTGAAGAATATGTACGATACGTTCTACCCACAACTGCACCTACCTATTAATATGGTTATTCCAAGGTGCGATTAAATACCATGCCGAGCTTTTTTGCGGTTTCGACATACGTGACTAGGCTATTCTGTAAGATAATAGGAGGAAAGTACGAGAGGTCGATTTTTTTCGTTGATATCACGAGGCACTTCGATTTTAGAAGGTTTAAAATAATACCATTTTGCTGCGACAAACAAGCGATGTCGTCGAGGTCTTCGTTAACACAATATCATACACCATGTTCAATAAGACCGAGTGGGCAACTGAGATACATTTGCATGTCATCTGCATGGAATTCCTCTTGATGTTGGAAGGAAATCTGACAGATTATTTAAGGACAGCCTGTGATTGGTTTGTTAGATAAGATGATAGAAGCTTCACGGCGCAAGATGAGAAATTGAAGTTTCGATGAAGTTTTTTTACATAAAATGGAGTAGTCGACCATATCGAATGCCTTGGAAATATCTAATAAAAATAACTTTAGAAAATTTATGCTATCATTGTCCAAAGCTTGTCACATATCTTCAGTGACTTTTAGTAAAGCGGTTTTAGAATTATGGCCTTTTCGAAAACCAGATTGCTTAGATGTTAATAAATTTGAAGAACCGAGATAACATGTCATTTGATTTTGCAGGATTCGTTCAAAAACTTTTGATAGGAAAGGTAAGATGGCAATGGGTCTAATTCGTTCCCCAGTGAGTTTTTTACGACGAGTAATATCTTACCTACTTTTCACCGCTCCAGATATACTCCTTTTGTTAAAATATTACTAAAAATGTGGGTTATATATGGTAACACGATTGATAATATTATAGCTTAAGAAATATTGGATGCATCTCATTCTCATCTAGACCAACAGCATTTGGTTTATGTCCCTATTGTGTAATTCAAAATTCGGTATTGTCATACACAACCTTGATAGAAAAGGTGTCTGCCAAAACACAACGAAAGTGACGGTGGTTGTCTATGAGTTGTTAGTTATAGTCTATTTACACCGACCGCACTGTAAACTGCATTTTCGACAAAAAGTTTACGAAAACTCGTCAATACATTCACACCAAACACCAACTAGTTCGTTTCGTTTGACGTTTCAATTACCTTTGAAACTACATAGCTATGAAATGATTGTGGCGACTAAACTTTTATTTTACTAACTAAACTCCGCTCGTATTGACATAATATGCAAACAAAATTAATTAAGCTACTTGATAATCGTTAATCTATGGTTAAATGCATAAAATAATTAACATAAGCATTAAGCAACAATCAAAATCAAAACATCTGAAAATACCATTTAGTTGTGGCAGGTAGTGCTGCCATGCCGTTCTAAAATTCTAGAAAAAGTGAATAATTTGCTGTTTATGGTGCAAAGATAACAAGAGAAGAAACGACAGCACTCCGTGAGAGCTATCCTGTCAGCAGTTTTGCTGGACTCGTTGAATGTTGTAAAAGGTGTGTTTGCTTCAACAACCCAACGGTTGGAAGTCGTTTTCGTGGCGTTTCAATGGAAAACGACTTCAAACGCAACTCGTTTTGAAAACTGCAATATGTATGGGAAAACTTGTGTTTTCGCGAAAACCGAGTTTTCGACAGGATCATGACGTAATCTCGAATGACAAAAATCTCGAAGGCTAAAAATCTCGAAAAGTTTTTTTTTAATCTCGAAAGCAAAAATCTCGAATGTATAAAAATCTCGAAAGACTATATCTCGAAAAAATCTCGAAAATAAAAAGTAAATTCGATATTTTTGTTTTGCACCCATCCCATAGCCAAACAGTAAACCAAAGCAGGGGGGCAGAATGCCCCCAATAGTTGTTGACAATATTTGTAAAAAGCTACTCTTTATATTCCCTTCAGATCGATTGCAAAAGTCAGCATCTGTTTTATAAACCAAAAATAGTTTTGCTAAACAATCATATACGGCGGTACAGGGTGTCCCAATTACAAGATATAAGCATTATACCAACATATACCGAAATCGGTATGTAGGTACCTAATCAAAATCATTCTCAAATATCTGTACCAACATTTTTTTCAATAGATAATAAATTAATAAATAGTAAAAAAGGGCAAAATGCTTATTTGCATTCCATTTTAAGTTACCTATAGATAGCCCGTCATATGCAAGTAAACATTATTTATTTATTCTTCTACCCTTTTATTAAAATCTACCTACATATTTTTATTTTCTGTATACGATACCAGCAATCAATCAATTTTGACTGTTGGCTGTCAAAATATGGTGTGTTCCGATTTTTAGTCAGACCGCTCTTATTTAAGATTTAGAACAGAATGTTCCCAGTGTAGAAATCTGCTGATGTCAATTTCCATTTTCCATGGACCTAGGAAACATTTTTTTTTAGATTCGGATAGCACTTTTGCGAAATTTATACTTTTATTAATACCAAAACATTTGCATTCGTTGAGCTGTGGATTTTGTTAATATTTATTTATGTTTTTAGAAGGAATGGACATATTGTGTATATGGAATATCCATGTATGTATATTATATCCTCTTTCATCCTTTCATATGCCCTAAACACGCAACAAACAGTAGGTACTGTTATTCAACAGATCCAAAGCAGTCCTAATCCTAACTGAAGAGCAAACGTTTATCTTCACCAATAAATCTATTTAACATCGGGAACTATTTGTAATTCCTCTCGGGCAAATGTTTGTAGCGATACAAAAAGGTCTCAGCGTGCAGTTCTTCTTCTTATTTCGTTAGCTTATCTTCCATACCAATGTATACTTGCAAGACATACCTACTCTAGTCTAGAGAAACAAAGACATACAATAAGCATTATAGCATAGACAATTTTAAAAGAGACTATTCGGACAACCTGTAACTGCGAACCTACTATTATACATGTCCAAAATCGTGCATTTTTTTACATGACTCTAGACGCGAAGTTATCAGCGTTATAATCGGCCTGCCCGATGCTTTGATATACTCTCCCCCCACGCTTGACTGCATACAAGTCATGCAAAATGTTAAGCATCTGAGTTATCATGTACATATACATACCCAATACATGGGCCAAAATTGGTTTTGTATGTGAGGTACCTCTGAAACACCTGACCCATATAGCCCATTTTCAATGCCAACATAACGACGGTAAAAAGAAGTCCTCTCCCAAAATATTATTCGCTTTGGGAGAGGTGTCTTCGTTTGGACGTTATCGTGTTTTCAACAGACAGACGGACATGTTCTAAAGCTTTGAAGGTGCAGAAGTATGTCAAACCTACTAATCTTTCAATGCTTCCAAAACAAAGTACTTATTACGCAATCTTTTTAATGAGTACCTTACTTACGCTGATCTATATAGGGATCTAAAAATTTAAATGATAGAGGACGAGAAGGTCTGTTAAATAAATTATGGTAGGCTTCGCAACAATGTTAATTTATGAGTAGTCGAACTACTCATTTATAGTTACAAGCCATCATGCTAAAACTCTGAAAGAGTTTCAAGTAAATATCTGCAAACTTCACTGAAACATATTTATGCTGGATTTACATTACCATGCCACGCAATTTTGCATGACTTCAGAGAAAGAGACCCGTTTCCTACAGTGAAGGATAATGATCTGTAAGAGTGAGACCACAAATCTCAATAAAAAATGTATGGCGCCCTAAATTCAACTGTTAGGCTTGTGGTCTCACTCATACACATCAATATCCTTGACTGTGGAAAAACGGATCTTTCTCTCTCAAGTCATGCAAAATTGCGTGGTGTGGTTATGTAAATCCACCATTATACTTAAAACATTCTCGTCAGTACTTAAAAAGCATGTTATAGCCAAATCCAGATATTTCGACTCTAATGGCGGCTCATTGGCGGAACTCCACATACAGTTCAGCGAACATTATAGAATAAAAATCCCATTTTCCCGTACCGCCTCCAAGACAATTAATTCAATTAAACGAAATGAGTCCCGCTATTATCTCAGTATAATCCACGGATCGCACAAGGACATCCTTTCATTTTGTGGACCAACGAAAGAAATACTCATTTAAATCTGATGACTGACGTCCGCACATGTTCGACGCCTTTCTACGAATTTCAATTCCGTTTCTAATCCATGATTTTCATATAAATTCCTTCATTAAGCAAGACGAGGGCTGACCACTTGTTTACTTTGGCCGCCAGCAAGGGTCAATTGGTCCGCGCCGTTTAGGCATTTATATTGTTGTTCAGGGTGGGTTGCTGTTGGGTCCAGTCAATGCTGCTAAATTGGTCAAATACCCAACAGGGGATTGGTAATTATGTTTCCCCCTTTTGGCTTTGGTTGTCATCGCTATGTGTGTACGAGTGAGTGTGCCCGTACGTCAAATCAGGCGAATTAAATACCAAATATTGTTTGGTGGCTGCTTCCTGTCCATACCAACGGATTGTGTATGTTGTCCAAATATCCTCAAACGACGTTTTCAGTGGCAAATCAAGTGCGTGGTGCATGATACAAATGTTAAATTGGTGCGTGTATGTTTAAGGATTCGGTATCCTTTAGAGCGGCTTCAGTTAATGCATTATTCATGGCACGCGGAAGATACATCTTTGTGTCCTTTGTACATCTTGTGTTCACTGTCTCACTTTCTCTTCGCTTTCACCCAGTGACAAGTTAATAAGAAACTGATTGACTGAATGGAGATAACGAATTTCCGGTCTCCTTGCCCTGCCCGTGGGCTAACAACATATAGGGGAAATTCAAAGATCCTAATCACCACCAGAAAAATGCATCTGAAAGAAAACATTCCCCGGTGAAAGTGTTCGATTCAGAATGTGCGTTCGTACGCACATTGTGTAATTGAACTTTATAGTTGAATAATTTAGTAATTTGATCAATTATTCCACCTCCTTTCTGTTGCAGAGGCGAGTTGCGATGGGAGAATTGATAGAGTTGCCTTTTTTCTCGGTTTCACATGAAAAGAATGAAAATACTGGAAATGAAAAGGCCTCAAGGATATCAAGCGGGCGGTAAGTGTGTGTGCCAATTGTGACGTATTGTTCGAACTGCAATTGACTTGAATTTTTGGCGTGTGCTTTCACTTGGAAAATAACATGTTTCAGTGTAGTGAATTATATTTTAGAACAAATTTAAAAAGAATTCAATAAAAACTGTAAGCTGCGGGATATTGTTTCATGGGATTTTTTCTTTTTAAAATTAAATACAATTTAAAATATTAAAAAAAAAATTGTTAGCTATATTCAATTCAAAAATATTATAACTTTATAAGTTAGGTACTTCTTAATTATCAGATCAGCATCACTTTCTTAGTCGATCTAGCGATGTCCGTCTGTCCGCACGATTACGGCCGTAATTTAAGAGCTATCGACTTGAAATTTGGTACGTAAGCTTTTATCCACCAAAGTCAGGCTAAGTTCGAAGATGAGCAAGATCGGATGAAAACTACTACTACCTCCCATACAAAAATATCAGATTTATATAGCTTTTTATGTTAAAAATTAAATTTAAATAGCTACAGTAAAGCTAGCAAGTTTAAACTTTGCACATATTGTTTTAATAATATTTAAAAATTTTTGACAAAAAATGAGCTTGGTCGAATAAAAAGTACCCATACCTCCCATACAAATATATAATTTGTTAATACTAAAATATTTTTTTTTATTTTACAATAATATTGTACCGGGTATTTGAGCTTCGGCATAGTCGAAGATAATTGTCTTACTGGTTTTCTTTGGATTTAAATTTGAAATTAAAACCTGAAATGTTAGGGTCTACCCTGATATGTAGAAAAATATAATACATAAAACAATACTTTAGAAAAAAATCTCCAAAGCAAAATCTCGAATAGAAAAAATTTAGAAAAAAAAAATCTCGAAAGCAAAAATGTCTTCTAAAACCTTATTGAAGTGCTATTGTCAAAACACCGCGTGGCTTAACTCCGAAACTGAATATTTACGCGTACATACAGTCAAAGAGTGGAGCAAAAGAAAGTTAAACAAAATAAAATAAATAACGGCTTAATCAAAATAGAATGTATATGAGTTATCTATACTTCTGAAGGTATTTGCACATACATATTTTGTATTGAAAAATGAGTTTGTTTACGTTTGGACAAACACACATAATCAATCTCATATGTAAACTTATATTTTCCGTTGAATAGTTATACTGTGGGGGGCATAAGTATTTTGACAAAACTAAAGTTAATTCTGCTCAAAATTTGAAACTTAGTTCATGTAAATTTTGGCACCAATGGAAAGGTCATTTAAATTCCGTTTGAATGATACAAAACTTTTCTTAACTCATTAAGTAGCCATTTTGTGCAGCTGCAAAAGAGTTATGGCTCCTTAAACTTACAATTTTTTACTTAAAATGCTTTTTTCTCAAAATGTTTACTTAATAAATTTTTATTTTTTTTTATGAAATTTTTATCCTTGAGAAATTTTCTAAAAATTATGTTAAGCAACTTTTTTACCTACGATCTAAAACAGAAGTTGTTGTAAAAGCCGTTTTTTGTCAAAAAAAATGGTCAAACAAAACTTTATTCATTGCTTGAATTTATTCTTGACTTGAAAACATTTTCGTTTATAAAATATAACGATCGCACGTGCATTTAGGAGACCATGTTTGGTCAGTTATTTGCTGATATCTATCACACATTATTTGATCCTATGTGTATTGTGTGTATTACAACTGCTTTTTATGATTGTTTATTTATTTTATATACATGTAAAAGATGAACTCCAAAATAAAAACAAGAACAATCCAATTTAATTCAATATTAGGTACAAAAAATTATTTAAATGCAAGAAAAATTATAGCTTCTGATAACAGTCGTCTGTGTCGTTCCACGGGCAAACAAGAACTGAAGCACTCATGCTCTGCCTGCCAAACGTCAAATACCACCACACTCGGTCATCCAACTAACTCGTCTGCCTCAGAGGAGTGTCCATTGGTTGATTCACGGTTGTAGTCATAGACATCATCGCTGGAGTTATAGCCATCCGCCCATGGTTTCATCTTGTCGGCACTGGTGTTAGTTAATTTTGGTCCATCGTGTTCTCCAACTTTCTGTACATCATAACGCTCGAACCCTTTGTCAGATGTAACGCGATATGGTCCAAAAAATTTCGGACGAATCTTTAAACCGGTTCCAAACTGCACCCGTTCGATAGCTACGAGGTCACCCACAGAATATTTCGTCGCTGGTCGCCGTCTCTTGTTGAAGTACTTTGAGTTTTCAGCTTGCATCCTCGCTATGGCATCTTTAGCTTGATTTCGCTGCTCTAGCCTCGACTCGTTAAACTGGTTCTGTAATTCTTCATCAATTATTTTCATTAAACGTACATCTTTACCTGTCCTCATCTCAGTTCCAACCATCAAATGAAAAGGAGTTGTTTGAATGGACCGATGGTATGTCGAATTCAAAATTTGCTGCAGCGGCTTTACGTGTTGAAACCATTTCTCGGGAGTCTCCATTGACAGCTTGGTCAAGCAAGATATGACTGTCGAGTGAAGGCGCTCGACTTGTCCGTTTCCTCGTGGTACACCAACAGTGACAAAGTGCAGCTTGATGTCGTGATCTTTGCAATAGCCTTGAAAATTGTTGGAGGTAAAGGCTCCTCCCCTATCGGATATAATGCTGTGTGGGTACCCAAAAATTTCAGCAATAATCTCCATCTTCTGCAGGACTTCCTCGGAACCAAGAGCCTTCGTGGGAAAAAGCCAACAAAACTTCGTAAAAGCATCGACGATAGCCAGTATGTACCGATAGCCCTTCTTTGTGTCCTGCATCGGCCCAAGGTGGTCAAGGTGGAAGGTGGCAAGAGGTATGTCACCTTTCGGGATCGGTTTTAGTAGACCATCTGCTTTTCCACTCTTTCGTTCGGCTAAAATACATCTAATGCAACTGGAAACACATCTTTTGATTCGCTGTTCAAGATTGGGAATAAACAGTTCTTTTCCCAGTATCTCTTTCATTTTCTGAGCATGAAAATGCCCCTTTTCGTGAGCGGCTCGGATTATCGATGATCGTAAGGATTCTGGAACGACAAAAAGAATAGAATTATTAATATTCTTACATAATAACCCATTATAAACCACAAAGTCTCTATAAGGACCATCCTTGAGGGCATCCAAAATCGCTTTTAAGCCCTCATCACTCTGCTGCGCTTCAGAAAGCCTTTTCAAAAACCCGTCATCATTTTGCAGACACATAACTTCAGGATTGCGGCTAAGAGCATCAACATGTCTCATACTGCTTCCTGCTCGATGCTCCACCCAATAGTCGTACTCCTCGAGAAGAAGTGCCCACCTGGCAACTCGCGTTGTTAAATCCTTTTTCTTCATCGTGCATTCGAACGCCTTGCAATCGGAAACGATCTTAAACCGCTGACCGATTAGATAAATTCGGAATTTCTTCACGGCTTCGATCACTGCTAAGACTTCCAGCTCATAGCTCGAGTAATTTTTCTCAGCATCGGTTGTATTCTTACTCATATAGAAGACTGGATGTAAAGCATTGTCGTCGTCGTCACGTTGCAAAAGCACCGCACCATAACCTTGTCTGCTGGCATCCGCGTGTAGCTCCGTGGTCAATCCGTATTTAAAAATTTTGAGCACTGGTTTCGTCGACAAAGCACTCTTTAAATCGTCCAACGCCGCCATCTCTATCTCCGAAAGATTAAGTCGTCCACCTTTCTTAACCAACTCCGTCAATGGTTTTGCCCTAATAGAAAAATTAGCGATATACTTGCGGAAGTAACCAGCTAGGCCGAGAAAACTTTGCATTTGTTTAACCGTTGTTGGTGTCGGAAAGTTGACAACTGCCTTCGTCTTTGCGCTGGATGGCGCAACTGTGCCCTTACAAATCCTATGCCCAAGGAATTCGATTTCTTCTTGAAGAAACTGACATTTTGCCCACTTAATTCTCAGACCATTAACAGCAGCTGTATCCAGCACCCTCTTTAAATTTGCTATGCCATGCTCTATTGTCTTTGATGGCACTACCAGGTCGTCGATGTAGACAATCACAATACCCTCCCGAAGCAACTCTCTGAAAACGTAGTTAATGTACTTTTGAAAAGTACTTGGGGAGTTGCAAAGGCCAAAAGGTACCCTTAGGAACTCGTACTGGCCGCTTTGAGTAACAAACGACGTGAATCTTCTGCTCTTCTCTTCTACCGCGACATGGAAAAATCCATTTTCGAGGTCCAACGTCGTGAAGTAAAGAGCGTCCTCCAGGCGGTCGATTTGGTCTTCAATTACAGGAAGCGGATACCTGTCCTTGTGGATTTTCTTGTTTAGCGCCCTGTAATCGACGCACAACCGATTCGTCCCATCTTTTTTCTTCACGAGCACCACTTGACTGGCATAGTCAGATACAGCTTCACGTACAACGCCATCTCGGATCCACTGCTCAACCTGCTCATCAATAACCTTTCTCTCCAAAGGGGGGAATCTTCTGGGCGGCCTGTAGACTGGCTCATCATCGATTGGCACAATTTTCATTTGCACGGGCGATTGAATAGGTTGTATCGGGGTATAATTTGCAACTAAATCTTGCATCTTACTACGATGTTCGCTATGCAGGAAAGATAAATCGGCTAAATTAAAACTATCTTTGTAAGTACCTTCACATATCGACGCTAGGTAGCAATGGCTCTCCTCGTTGTCTTCAAGAGTATCGATTGAATCTGCGGCAACGATGTGTGAACTGACAGCGGCATTTGTGTCTTTCTGTGGCACCTTTTCAACCATCCTGGAAATCTTCATTGCTCCTCCTTCAATCGTCACAACGGCTTTCTTGAGCAGACTCATTCCAATGATGACATCCGGTTTGATGAAATGATTATCTACTATGTAGAACTCAACGTTTTCGAAAAGGATTTCATCAATTACGACATTGGCTTTGCACATCCCCTTCGTTACAACATTTGCCCCGAAACCTGTGAGAGAGAGACGAAAATCTTTTGAAAAATAGCTTGGACAAATTCTTTTCACCTGATTTTTCTTCAATACGCAAACATCGCTTCCTGTGTCGATCAATCCGCATAGAACTTCCTTGTTAACTGTTACTGGCCTTCTCATATCAGTCATCTGGAATAAGTTCGTCGATGGTTTCTTTTGCATTGGACAATCAGGGCGCTTGTGCCCGAAATTGTTGCATCCGAAACATTTTGGACCTTTATACTTCTCGGGGCACGAGTGACATTCGTGCTCCGTTGACCCACAGTTAAAACAGTTACGCCCTTTGCTTCCACCACTTTTTTGTTTAACGGGATTAACGGAATTATCGCGTGTGGTCGTGCTTGAGCTAGGTACAGTTCCCTCCCTTTCACTTTTCATTTGCTCATAAATATGAAGCTTTTCTTTAAAATCCGTCATCGTTCGCGCACCATATAAAATCGTTTTATTAACAATCGCATCTTTAATGCCGTCAACTACGTAGCGAAAAACCGAAATATCATCAACGTTTGCTTGACCCGCTATGTCGAGCATGCGATAGAGAAATTCGCGACATGATTCTCCGTTTTTTTTCTTTGTTTCACGTAGCTTTTTATGCACCTCACAGCTGGAAATTTTTGCTTCAAATTCTTGGATTAACGCTGTCTTTAACTGAATATACGACACGGGCTTCGCTTCACATTCCACGTACATTTTCGCAGCACCCGAGAGGGATTTTCGACAAAAGACAAAACGTTGCACGCTGTTCCAATTAAACGCGATTGCATATGATTCGAATTCCTCTATCCATTTTTGTACGCTAATAGAGTCTTCGCCGGAGAATTTTCGAATTATATTTTCCACGTCCGAAATATTAAATTTACCGGAACCATTATCGTCCATGGCGACAGAAGTTTGCAAAGCATCGTCCACGTCAATCGATTCACCGCTTCTTTGCAAATTTCTTCTTCGTCTTGAACCCATTCTAATATACTTTTTTTTTCTTTTCGACCGGTTAAATTGGAAAGCTAGATCGTTGTCGTGTATTATGCTTTTGACTAACTTACTGATCGACAGTCGCGAGGGAATTAAAGTTCCTTTTTTTTTTTTTTTGTTGTAACTACGGAGACCACGTTAAATTAGAAATCGTTGTTACGGTTAACACAACAATTCTTGTTCGCTTTGCTCTACGGTTAGTTTTATTTTTTGTATTTTTGTAAATTATGGGAATTGTTAATGTTTTAATGTGGAGGAAATCCCGGTTGAGCCCCCATGTAAAAGATGAACTCCAAAATAAAAACAAGAACAATCCAATTTAATTCAATATTAGGTACAAAAAATTATTTAAATGCAAGAAAAATTATAGCTTCTGATAACAGTCGTCTGTGTCGTTCCACGGGCAAACAAGAACTGAAGCACTCATGCTCTGCCTGCCAAACGTCAAATACCACCACATACATACAATATACTCGATGCGGAAAAAATGTAAATCTTCCCATTTTTTTAAAATCTACTGTAATATTGTTCTTACCTTCGATCTGCAGATTCTTTCCTAAGTGATAACACTCTACTTAGGTCTAAATTAAACAGAGCTCCTTTTGTATCTATATAAACACTAGCGGACCCGGCGAACTTCGTCTTGCCCCAATTTAACTCCTTCAGATAAACTCCAGACCCAGAGTTATAATAAAACACAGATAGTTCAAATTTCAATGTGATTTATTAGAGAAATCATTAGAGAGCGAAATGATAAACAATGTTTTTCGATATGTTTTCCGGCGCAAAAACAAAAGACACGCAAATTGTCTTTTATCACAATGAATTTCACAATTATCTGAAATTTTCCAAGCTTCACAACGAATTTTCCACCTTTACGTCGTCCAAAATCATCAAATCATGTGATAAAATGCAAAATTTCGTCGAAAAAAAAAAAAAAATCCATACAAAAAATCAATTTTCGATTTTTCCATTTCCCAAAATTGTCTTTCATAAAAACCTTCTCCTGGCAATTACGAACAATTGAAAAAAAAGTTGAGCCAAATCGGGGCGTACTCAATTTTCGATTTTTCCAATTTCCCGATTTTTCCGGAGGGTTTCCCAAAAATTTTCTTTCAGAAAAACCTTCTCCTAGCAATTACGAACCACTGAAGAAAAAAAAAGTGAGCCAAATCGATCCAGCCTTTCTCAATTGATGAATTGCATTACATTCTTCACACATTTTTATATACAGGGTGTCCCAGTTAAGAAGGACAATCCTTTAAGGGAAGATTCCTGAAGTTCTGCCACTACCAACAAAAAATTGTACCTATGGCAAGGGGGGGGGGTCTATTTTCATCGTATTTCCCGTTATAGCCCATCAAAGTAGGTGACCTCTAATTTGGAAGTGTTACCACTTAAAACGCTATAACTTCTAAACTATAAACCATTTTTTAGACCCCTCCTGCCATACAATTTTTTGTTCGGCAGAACTTCAGGAATCTTCCCTTAAGGCTAATTGCACACACACCGATTTTGGACGGCCAGTATAAAATCGGCCGACATTTTACCGGTAGCAAGGTGCCGGTCTAACAATCAGTTGCTTTGTTGTCGTGATCGTGACACACTGAATGAAGCGAGAGCAGTCGAATGGAATGATCAGCAAAAATTCGGTGCGTGTGCACGCGTGTATTTAATCACGTACGCCACTACTTCCCGATACTGCCGGCGATATAGTGGCAGTGGACGGCTGCTCACCGGCATTTTGCCGGCACCGATCAGCGGTCGGCGTGTGTGCCAGGTCCCGTTCCCACATGTGGTTCACTATTGGAATTTGGACGACCGGTATAAAATCGGTCGTCCAAAATCGGTGTGTGTGCAATTAGCCTAAAGGATTGTCCTTCTTAACTGGGACACCCTATAGAGATTTAAATTGAAACCTGCTTTCAGTTCTGCCAACAAATTGCACGGAGAAAGAATTAATTTTTAATGAAAGCAACAAAATACAGCAAATATAAATACATAATTGGTTCACTATAAGTTATTCCATATAACAACCATAATAATTAAACATAATTTATTAAGATTTTATTTCAGCTCTTACATCAACATAATATCTTCAATAATATACACTCACTAATTCGAATGCTTACAACATGCAATTTGACAAGGCGTAGACATGCAACGAGAATGTCATCATTATCAACCTCAAAATCTGATCAGCGAGTTGGTGGCGGCCGTCTCGTTCGATTGACAACCACTCCACGCATTCCACCGGAGAACTCCCGCTCCCTCAGACATCATTGAGTCGAGTATTTAAATTTACATAATCGACAACAGTTCCGCCCAACTGCTACTGCCACTGCAAGCGTCTGCCTTTTGCTGCAGGCTGTTGTTGGCTTACTTAACCTCTCCAGATGAGCAACAACAAAATTATGCAAATTCGATTTTAAGAACTTCTGGTGGAAAATCGAATTTGTCGCCAGCGCCATTGACAAAGGACCTCAAATTATGCAAAATTCCCTTTCTTTTGTTCATTGCACTGTTCATTTTGTCGACTGAGTATGACAGGGGAGGAATTGGAATAACAGACTTATAAGTATGAGAAAGAAAATCAAATTATTTATAACCCCAATTTTTTTTTTACTTTTTTAAGTTTAATTAGATTGCTTGTACGCGAAATTTTTTGAGGTTATCTATAACTCGACACATTGTAATTTAATTTTGTACGCTAAATACTATTATACAAGATGAAAGGATATCGGTTGTGAATGAACATACGTAAAGGTCTTATACGTAGGTATAGGTACCTACCTTAATACTTTTAATACTTTTATTTTGTATATTTCGCTAAAAAGCAGGCTTTATTTGTAATGTATCTTGGTATTATTATATTTGACTAGCTGTACCCGCCCAGCTTTGCCCGTGCACAGGAATTGTATTGCTTTAGGTCTTAGATAATAATGTTCTTTAGTAAAATGCGAAATATGAGAATAAATCCATTTTCTTTCTGCCTAAACCTGAAATAAACAGCAATACGAAAAAAAAAAAAAACAAAAAAAGAATCATGAAAATCAAAGAAAATGGTTTTTGTATGCGAGGCGTCACCCCCGTTTGTCGTGGCGATATCGATAATGGATGTAATCTATTGGATATATAATGTGCACCCTCTGCATCGCCCTCCTTCTCCTTGATCATGCCACTTGTTTGTAATGCTGTATTTCCTTTCCTTTGTTTCCCTCTTCCTATGGAATCCGAACAATTACCTACCCCAACCCTACACTGTTACCATACACCATATCGAATGAAATTCTGAAATGAAACCTGTTTTGTATTATACGTCTCTTCTCTAATAGGGCCCATACACGACACAGACACGGAAGATTATTAATATACCCCATGCCATACTGCAGCACGCACGAAGCACCCCATCCCCGCCATCCAGCATGAGTGCATGCATCGGACATACGATCATAATATACATATCTACATAAACAACTGACCACTGCGAAAACAAATCAACCCTCTTCGAATGTGTAATATACGTTTTTTTTTTTTTGTTTGACGATCGCAAAAGTATAAACATCCATTTGTAGCAAGGTATATGTGTATGTATATATTTTCACTTCAGAAAATACATTTTGGCTAAACACTGTTCCTAAGGACGTGGCTATAAACGACATGCTATAGCAGTCTTACAGTCTTAAGGAACATTTAAAAAAAAGTTTCATCGAAATCTGTCCAGTAGTTTTCGAGTTTTTAGCTGACAAAGAAAAGTCCTACAGTTTTATTATATGTATATAGATATAGATGATGAATGTAAGCATACGATGATACACTGGCAAAACCAAATTTTTCCTAGCCACGGCTTTAATGATGCTGAGTTATAGTAGACTCATATAGCCAATACCTATACAATTTGCAAAACTGCTAATGTTTCATTACTCACTTACCTTAAACGTCGCTACTTCAGTGGGGTGGACCACAGCCTCAAACAACAAGCCCCTTAAGTCAGTTCGGTCCAAGATAGCTGTCTCCAGTTACGCACCAACTAGGTTAATTGCTTCCTCTGCTTCATTGCCCCCTAAGGGGTGAATTCAAAGACTCGACGGGCTGTACAATATCCATAAGCTAAACGTGAAGTAGCCACATCAGTCGTAATATTTTAAGATTTTTACGTTCCTGTAGTATATGGTATCGTATATCCCATGAAGTTAGTCGTTGAATCTTCTCTTTCACGCTCAATCGATACAAATTCGACCGAAAATTACTTGAACAATCCTTTTCTCAAAGGAGGTTTTTATCCACTTGAAAGGCTTTATTTCTTTTATGCGCTCTTAGTTCATAGAGCCCAGGTAGACGTAGTCTTTAAGTCCAAGTGATATGTGTCCACACCATGACCTTTCCCCGAGTCGTCGATGTTGAGAATCCTTCGATAACTTCGATTCATCGTTTTGTGCTCGTATAATAGTCCACAGTAGAATTGTTCGTTTCAAGTCCTCAGCACTGACTATGTGAGTCTATACTCTATACTACCGTATTCCCATATGCTCATCTCTGTAGGCTTGTATTTATCCTTGCATCCCTGAATGATCGTTTTACCCTCAGGTAGAACTTTCGAACACTATACCTCTACAGTAGCACCATATTTGGAGCAAAGGTCAGTAAGGATTTTTCAGCACTAGTCAGGGTGCTGAAATAGAGATGGTGACGGATGGACCCTTAATGGGTCAACGGCAGCGCTCATATCCCCGAAATGGGTTACTGACAACGGAGTATCCGACCGGCTGTTCTAGGGTCAATTTAAGGCCTGGTCCTCCAGGTTGGGGGTTGTGCGTGGGGTTAACTAACCAAACAAGGAAAAAAGGAATGGTTACGAAGTAACGAAAAGCCTCGGATACGGATGGATTTGCTGTTGACGACCCCGCAAAACCATAAAAGGACAATGACTTTCGGATTTGCACGTGGAATGTTAGAACCCAGAACTGAACAGACCACGTGCATCTAAACAATTAGCGGAGGCCCTAGACTGCTACAATGCAGATATCACCGCCATATCCAGGAAGTGCGGTGGGATGGGCCCGGCAAAAGAAGGATGAAAAACTGTGACATCTATACTATACGGCGATTGCTACAGAGAACAGAAGCAACGACTATTTGGATGTAGATTCGTTGTAAGCGGAAGACTAAGGCAAGATAAGGTAGGAGGACATCTTTGGTAGCAGAATCGGAAAGCACAGCCTACACTACACCACGTCTGGAAACGGACTTAGGCTAATTGAATTTGCTGCGGGACGTGTAATGTTACTATAGCTAGCACACTGTTTCCTAACCTCAATATTCACAAAGGAACTTGGCGGTCACCATGTTTCGATCGACGCAAGGCACTCCTCCAGTATTCTATATGTCCGAACTTTCCGAGCGGCCAACATAGACTCGGATGCTCGGATTATTACAAACGCAACAAACCGCCACAACTTTTGCCGGTCGCGCATCCCTCAACCTTTCGGGATTTCCAATTCAGCCAGCACCAAGTGCTGAAGGCCAGTGGCATCGATGCCAACAAGCCATCAGAAGCGAAGCGCCGCAATCGCAACTGATGTGCTATGTCAACATCAACTTTTGTAACATCCATATCCAAAGCTTGTTGTTGTTTCATAACAGCGTTTTCTACCATTTGCTGAACTCCTTTGAAAGTAAGCAACTTCGGTAATGTTAAAAATACTCACTGACTTCAGTTCCAAATATGTCGGAGAAGCTCAGATAACGTATAGTACGTTCTCCTATTGAAGGGATCATATTAGGTTTCTAAGACTAATTCAGCTGGCTCTAACTAGCTCCATCCACCGTTCGAGTTAACTAACCTGTTTCTTACCTCCAGATAAGTACGAAGCTCAAATTCTAAATTGAACATTAGCCAAGCTCTAAACATTTCTCTGAAACTATTGTACTATCGATATTTTCAAGCTCAAATCCAAGAACCCAACTTGCATCATATCACCATATTTATAAATGAATCAACACATCCCTGTAGCCTCTGGAAAGAATGCGTGCTGAACATTTTCTTTAATGAAATCCTCCACGTTCTGAGATTTACATAACAAAGGTGAGGCTGGTCAGGGATGAAGCGGAATTCACCCAACTTACACCGCAACCACGAAGATGGTAAAACAGAAAGAGAAGGAAACGTGGATTCTTAATGCGAGTTACAATTTAAAATCCAATTAAAACTAAAAACGAAATCAAATTAAGTGGAAGTGGGATTGGAAGTCGAGTCCTTTACGGCTGGAGTATGTAACCGATACTTACTCCCCAGACATGGATCCTCATTGACTCCGCTTTTACTTCTACTGAGGTGGTATAGCGCTGGCTGTGCTGACGGCGTTGGTGTTTGCCGCAATATTGTTTACAAGGTTACAAGTTTTTGACATTAAAAATGCTAATTAGACTCCCGTTTCGAAAATTCCCCTTCGAGCAGACGGCCACTATACGCCAGAGTCCGCGGAATCCACAAGCAATGAAGGTAATTTGCATACGAAATGGAGGATAACATTAACCGCCAATTAGGTGAATTGTAACACTCTAGCGGCGCGGCTTAGTGTTGTACAAAAAAAGAAAAAAAAAAAACAAGTAACAGGAGCGACGCAGGGAAGAACCACTGACACCTACTTAGAGAATATCTCTGCACATCTGAGGAAATCATGTTCATCGCTGGAACTGTTCAGTTTCGCAAAGAGGAATTGGTTGTTCCATTAAGTCTGTATGTCATATATGCAATTGGTTGGGGTTATGTTACTGCATGGCATAGTTTGCATAGTGGGTTTTGAGTATAAGCCGAAGGTTATGGTAGTTCGATAATAGGTGTAATCATTTGCGCTTTTAAACTGATAAAATGTGACAAGCATGTTGGACCAGTAAAGCTCTAGAAGTAGCAAGAAGAAGTGTTGAAGGTGGAATGTCCTTGAGAAAGGCAGAGAACATGTATGGTGTTTTAGCTAGAACCTTTACAAGACGTTTTTTTATAACTGTTAACACTGGTACTGGGAAATAAGGTGAAAGAAAACTATTTGAACACATTAAAAGTTAGCATCTGTAGGTTTCGCTGTAAAAAAGGATTGCATTCAAAGTTTGACTTTTGAATTGGCAGCAAAAATAGGTCTCAAATATACATTTAATATATGACGATTAAAAAGGTGGGCTATGGTTGGTTGGCTTCGTTCTTTATAAAGATATGTCAGTCAGACAAGCCGAAGGACTTCCATGTGCGCAGGGTATGAATCGGACAGCAGTGAAAGAATTTTTTGACATCCTTGAAAAAGTCTTGAGTGAAAACCACCTAAAGGACAGTCCGAGTGGTTCCGATGTCTATATGAACAAAACAATCATCTTACATTAATGCTGAGTTGTTTTACAAGTGGCTCAAAGACTTCTTCACTCCTCGGAAACCTGTAGGCAAAATGCTTTTAATATTAGATGGCCATACCTCCCACAGCAATGCCTTTGAGATGCTTGAGTTCGTCGAGACGAATGAAATAATCATATAGTGCTTACCAAGCCATACCACCCAAGCTTTACAGCACCTAATACATAAATAAATACACTCAGCGGCACGGAATCTTAGCCACTCTTGATTTTTGCTGTAACTCGCCCTAAAATATTTTTTTTTCAAATGATTTGATTGTAGTTAGGTGAAAAATGCATATTTTAATTGACTGAAAAGCTTTTTAGGCAATTCAAGGGTTTACTGTGTTTTAATAACGTTAACTTAAAATGTTACATTTTCTTAGAAAAAAAGCTTAAATTAAAAACAGCATAAAATACAAAATCACGTATATTCTTTAGGACATGTCAGTATCGTGTGTTCCCTCCTTTCGTCCTGATTACAGATTGCGCAATCGATCTGGCATACTCTGAATGATGTTTTTGATATCAACTTGCGATAAGCTCTCCCAAGCGGTCAGTGTAGCGTTCCCGACCTCGTCTATTGTTTGTGGGGGGTGGAATGAGCACTTTATCCTTCTTTTGAGCATATCCCAGATATGCTCTATGGGATTAAAGTCCGGACTACGAGCAGGCTGTTGCAGTTTTTGAATACCGGTGACTTGAAGAAATTCATCTACGATACTTGCTACATGGGGTCTTGCACTATCTTGCATTAACAGGAACTGGTCGTATCCTATGAACCCCATATATGGCAATACGTGTTCCTGAAGGATCTCCTCAACGTATCGCGTTGCATTTAATCGTTTATCAACGATAATCAATTCTGTACGTCCTTCGAAACTTATTCCTCCCCATATACCACAATAGAGGCTCCATGAAAAGCCACAGTTTCTGTGGTGGTGATGGGTAGAAACCGCTCTCCTCTTCTTCTCCACACACGTAATGAATTAAAGAAAATAGATAAACACTTTCCTGACATACCTTCAGATGCGTTATTAACATAATAACACAAAAAACATTAGCCATCTGATGATAACAGCTTGGCCAAGATTCCGTGCCGCTGAGTTTAGTTGGCGCAACATGCGTGTAGACATCCTAGGCATAGCTTCTCACAACTATTCGTTTGTGTGAGTTTTATTTTTGGGACGAATGGAAGGGACTTCCATTTTATGCCGAGTCCGAACGGCTGAATTGAAAAGCTTTCTAAGGACAGTTATACTCTTGGATGTTTGTCAGACGTTCGCGAGAGGTGGCGCAGTAGAAAAAACCTTAAGATATAATTTGTGTGTTTTCCGGGGATCGAACCTGGGACTCAAGTTTTCAAGTTTCAAGTTTTTCAAGTTTATTATCTTTACTAATACATTTGTGTTCATACATTTAAACAACTAATAAAGCTACGTATAATACAAATTTACACAATGAATTAATAAAGAAACTGCAATCTATAGTTCATAAGGAACTAGAGGCGAAAGCAGCTAGAATAACATTAATATAACAATATAACAATATAACTTAATTTAAAAGTAGTGAGGTGGGGTTACGACAAGAATTGTACTGTAGATTTGTTACAAACTTAAGAGTTATATATATTTTTACAATGAAATAGTGATACAAATTGAGCGCAAAAATAAGGAAAAACAAAAAACAAGTATCTAATTAAATGGTTACCCATGGGATCCTTCGCACAGTAGTCCAGCACATTAACCACTGCGCTACTGCGCCCACTAGATAGAAGTTTTTTTAAGCCATTAAAAGCATTTTTTCACAACGAATCAAAAGTTTGGATGAACCATCTCTAAGAAAGGACCATCACACGGTATCAGGCCGGACATTTGATTGGCAATGCGTGGGAGAAAGCAACTTCTTTTGGCAATGGAGAATCTGGATTTAGAATATACCCCTTCAATCCCCAAGCTATTCCCGACCCGATCACTTCCAGATCTCAAACTTTTCTTTTACAATGTGTCAACCCACTAACTACTGCATCTGTAGATGCACATGTACAAGTTTCAAATCCTTAACGAAATTTAGATTTAGCTGTCGGCATTGCTTTCGGCCACACGGTTGTAGTCGAAGGACATTTTTGTTAGTTCTTTTGTTTGACTAGATTGATTACGTGAGTACGTGACATGTTGTTCATTTAACATTTACGGACGGAGGCGTTCGTTAGGCAATAACGTCCAAGGCAATAGCGCCCAAATAGATTTAGAAATAACGCCCAAAAAAATGCATAGCGCCCAAAAATAAACAACGATGGAAATAAGGCCCAAAAATAATTTGCAGTTTAATACGTATGTGGGGCATGCTGCCCCCCTGCAACGCCACTCCTTGGGGTTACTGTCAGGTTTGGAGTATGCGCGAAATTGTATACATATATTGAAGGTTTTTTTTTTTTTGCAGTACAAACTCCCACCTACTCCAAAATCCAACAGAAAACCCAAGCAGGGGGTTGCATACTTATGTATTCCACTGTTTATGCATTTCCACTTAGGTACTATTTTGGGCTTTACTGATGCTTGTCAAAAAAACGAACCCTGGAAAAGAAATAACACCCAAAATGACGAAGAATTTTGCAACAACAAATTGTACGAGTTTTTTTTTGGCGTTATTTCCAAATCGATTTGGGCGTTATTGCCTAACGCCACGGACGGATAATAGGAGAGACTCCAGCCTGAGTATTTTTGTATAACTCAGTTGCCGTTTCTCAACGATCAGAAAAATTTGGTGGCCTGTAAATTAAAACAAAAAATTACGACAAGTAAATAATATTTTGTTCAATGTTTTGGTTGGATGTTTATAGAAGTTTAAACTAGTCATGTAGTTCCCCCCTGGTTTGTTTGAAAGTATATACCAGCTAGGAATCACCAACACACTTAGACCAGCATAGGTCCATTGTGATACTACAAAGAAAGATCATGATAAAGCTAGTCTCTCTCTACTGGTTGGGTCATTTTGAACTTCTTATAAAGTGCAAGAGCCTTTTTTGTAAGTGTTCATCGAGTTCATAGGTCTTACAATTCCCTGTGCATGTCTCTAAGCTTCGGCACCCGAGGTGAATGTTGAACTGTTCGGCCACCTCCGTAAGAGATGCAGATATCTTTAACGGATATCACATTTTTCTTGAGCCAAGAGAAGACTTATTTTATCGCCATCATTTCCGCCTGATGGAACTCGCTACAATAGTTTGGTAGACGGAAGTAGAAATTAAGACTTTCGTAGAATAAACCCTCAGCAACTCCGTCTTTGGTCTTTGAGCCCTCAGTGGAACAGTGAATTGATTCATTTTCTAAAAATGTATTCTCATGGTGACGATAAAATCAAAATAAATGTCAAAAATTCCTATGTCAGTATTTTCGTGTGATATTCTGAAATTTATCAGAATGAAAGCATGGTCAAAGTCATTCCTTGATTATTGTGAGACAGCTTCAAGGCGAATGGCTACACTATCGCTGTTTCTGCTGGAGTACCTCCGCTAACCGATCTTCTTGCGAACATCTCACCCAGCCTTGATGATGTCGATATGTAATGCGTCCATTAAGCAGTAGATTAGTCAGTTAGCTGTCGCTAATGAGTTCTCGACCTTCAGGTCTTATGGCACATCTGATGTATTGACGTTGTTAAAAGCGCCTTCTATGTCAAGAAAGGCAACCATCTTGTACTCTTTATGGAACATGGAGTATTCGATATGGCGTAGTAGGTATTAGTGATTCTAATTATTACCTTTGACGCTGACAGTAGCTTCTTATCAATACTGTTGCGTAAGTGGATATCATTGATCGCTCTAATGTTTTTAAGAGATGACAATGATGGACTAATAAGTCTGAAATCTTTTGAATTCATTTCCCTTTAGAGCCGAAAAAATACAGTTGTGATATCCACTCGGCGGGCAAACCGACTTACTGGCCAGCTGAGGTGCCATGCGACATAAGAGCATATGACGCTTTAGGAAAGTGACATAAGGCCATATTCGAACACATTACTCGATGTCGCTCTGATAATGCGAATTTCTATTTATACATATAATAAAACTGTAGGACTTTTCTTTGTCAGCTAAAAACTCAAAAACTACTGGACAGATTTCGATTAAACTTTTTTTAAAATGTTCCTTAAGACTGTAAGACTGCTATAGGCTCTATAGGCTATGTCGTTTATAGCTACGTCCTTAGGAACAGTTTTTAGGCAAAATGTATTTTCTAAAGTGAAAATACATATATACATACCTACACATATACCTTGCTACAAATGGATGTTTATACTTTTACGATCGTGCGATGCGACAGGAACAGGACAAACAAAACAACACTATTTGTTTTCGCAGTGGTCAGTTTGTATATGTAGGTATGTATGGGATGGGATGTATGGGATGGGGTGCGTGCGGCAGTATGGCATGGGGTATAGTATTAATAATCTTCATAAGAGAAGAGACGTACATATAATGCAAAACAGGGGTGGAATTCTGTAAAAAACGAAACGAAAAACGCTTTCGTTTTTACTAAACCTGTCTCTATCATACCTGTGGCAATGGACAGAGACTGCTATTGTCGAAACGAAAACGTTCGATCGTTTTCGTCTTACATAATCTGCCCCCAGGTTTCATTTCAGAATTTCATTCGATATGGTGTATGGTAAAAGTGTAGGGTTGGGGTAGGTAGTTGTTCGGATTCCATAGGAAGAGGGAAACAAAGGAAAGGAAATACAGCATTACAAACAAGTAGCATGATCAAGGAGAGGGAGGGCGATGAAGAGCGGGTGCACATTATATATCCAATACATTACATCCATTATCGATATCGCCACGCTAAAATTGGACAAACGGGGGTGACGCCTCCCATACAAAAACATCTTATATGATTTTCATGATTCTTTTTTTGTTTTTTTTCGTATTGCTGTATATTTCAGGTTGAGGCAGAAAGAAAATTCCAGATTTATTCTCATTTTTCGTATTTTACAAAAGAACATTATTATCTAAGACCTAAGCAATACAATTCCTGTGCACGGGCAAAGCTGGGCGGGTACAGCTAGTTACCAAATATGTTCCTATGGCGCATATATACTATAGCCTTATGTCACGGCACCACCAGCTGATAATTGATGGATCCTTAGAGCATTACTTGAACACCTGAAGCATTTTGTTATAACAGACTGCTTCGCTTCAATACCATAAGTATGGGTTTCATGTCATTGGTTTCGATATAAAGAATCTGAAACAAGGGAACAACACGGTAGGTAGAATGACTTAGAAGTGGACTCCAAAAAATGCATTAAGAGGTAATTTTTGTTTTGTTATCGTAGTCCCAAGCCTCATTTGATAGGGTTTCAGCCTCGTCGCAATAAAAGCCTATTTTCTAAGCAAAAATACCGAAATTCTAAACGTGCCTGAAAGTTCAACATGGAATAAAATCATAGACAAGGAAAATAGTCATATCCAGTGTCAATAGGCCCACCCTATATCTAGCCATATTATTTGCCTCATATAGAGTTACCTTTTCGAGTTCTGATAACATTCTCCCTCTGACAACTCAATAGGTTGCTTATTTTAATAAATGACGTGATGGTGTCTTCAATTATGTATGTATCTGCGCAGATATAATCTATATAGTCATCTATACTATACGGCTTCCGACACTTTTCCATAATGAAATTTAGTTTTTTTTTTCGCACACCTCCATTCTTAGACAACGCCATAAAAGCAGCCGTCTGCTGAGCAAGTCCTTTTCCACGGGTAATGAAGTTATCCGCTTAAGGATTCCAGTCACGTTATCTATCAGCTCGGAATCAATACCGAAAACCTAATCAACACATCCTAAAAGAGGATGCAGAACTTTCTCTGTTTGCCAAACTACCCTGTCTGTCTTTCTTTTTATTTTGCATCATCCTCATCTTTTCCTTTTTCTTGTTTGCTCTCAAAAGTTTCATAAGAACTTTGCTCATCTCTGGTACTGTACTGACTTCACCTGACGTAAAAATAAAGGGGGAGAAGCGAGCGCTTGCCAAAAACTACCCTCCCTATGATTGTCACAATGTGAACGAGACACCTAAAGGATTCACATTGCCTCCGAAACATGATTGCTTCCTCGGGAGCACTCACCTCTGTGTCATGAAGTAACCGAAAATCATGATGCATTGCATGGTAGCCAATAGCCATGTGTCTCAGTGTCTGGGTCTGGCCAAGAAATGATAAACAAACGTAAATATAAACAAACACACAAAAGGCACAAAACAAATGAAATAATAAAAATGTTTGAGACCTGTCGCCAGCTCAATATAATAAATTCGTGATTACATGACAAAGTACAAAAGTCCTTTGAGCCCCAGAGTTACTTCTTAAGCATCGACACAGGCGCAGGGTATGCAGTCACTATACGATGCCGTGGTAGGTCATATTATAACAACCAGAGATGACAAATGCTACGGCCAACGTGACTTCGTCCGTCCACATGGCTCTCCGATCCCCTGGTGGCTGTTGTTTGTTTCCTCTATCGATGATATTTGCACATATTAAATCGTGCTCCCAAAAACCCATCGACCTGACCGAAGAAGAGGAGACAAACCCTGCCCCAGCCCGAGCCTCAGATTGCTGGCAGCCAGCACCATTCAAATCCCAAGGCGGCAGCAACATTTGCAGTAGTTTATGACTTTATTAGGCATACGATGGGCAATCGAGATGTTGGAGAGACTATTCGACAAAATTCACAGATTCTCAGCGGTGATTCATGTGGTCTTGTTGTCGTGTGTTTCTAGTATACTGCAAATGTGTTTGTTTCGTGATGTATTGATCTCTCAATTTACTTGGTTGGGGTGAGGTGAGGATGAACATAGGTTCGGACGATCCTTTGTCTCATGATCCACGAACAGAGCAGTCATGAAAATGTTCCGGGTGGTGTATAACTTGGGAACTATTATAGATGTTTTCATAGTTCCCAGGGCTATAGAGATGTTAGTAGGTACATATACTAGACTAAATGAGAAGAGGTCAAATGGTTAATTTTTTGTCAAGATTTACTAAAATGTTTTAGCTTGTTTGAGGTTGGTCCTTTTCGTTTCAGTTGGAAAATGGGTTTGAATTGGTATTCAGGTACCTATGATATAAAATTTGTAATATCAAAAATGATCAGAATTATCATCTCAGTCTTGTAGACAGTATCACTCTTACTAAGAACTACATGAGAGAACTCTATACAAAGTGCAAAGGTATATCAGTATTTTGCACCACTGCACCCTCTCAGCTGGAGCATTATTGTCCATTCGTTCGATGTGGCCGAGCCAATGTAGTTGACGTGTTTTGGCTTTTTGGACTACATCCACATCTTGATAAAGCTCATAGAGTTTGCGCACATAGGACCAAAAATCCGCCGAAGTATTTTTCTTTCGAAAGAGCCCATCATCAGCTTTCCCTTCTTATGCTTATCGTCCATAGTACACGGCACGGCGCAATAAAGCAGAATTGGCGGGATAATGCTTTCTTAGGGTAATTATTTGCCGGATCTCCACTAGGGTGTCATTGCTGGAGTTCATGCTTACTCCGAGGTAGGTGAACTTCTTAACTCCATCGAAATTGTTGCTATCAATAGTGACGTTTTGTCCTAGGCGGTGGATAGATGCTAGTTTGTTTGTTGATATTATGTACTTAGTCTTGTCCTCATTTACTTCAAGGCCAACGGATTTCGTCTGTTCTTCAATTGGTTGACCGATTCTATCATGCCACGCTGGGAACGACCGATGATATCAATATCGTCCGCATACCCCAGCGTCTGAACGAACCTTTTGAAGATAGTGCCTTCCGTGTTGACACCTGCCCTGCACACTATTTCCTCCAGTACAAGATTGACGCATGTTAGCGCGTCTCCTTGCCGAAATCCGGTGCATGTTTGCCATAGCTCGGAGCAACTACTTCCAATCGGCACTTTACCAGCGCGTGTTTTCCAGAATTACGCGACATAGCTGGAAGAGTTTTCAGGATTCCGAATTCGACCATCGCCATATAGAGCTCCTGATGATGTATGCTATCATACGCGGCTTTGAAGTTGTTCACATAGTACGTTGGATAGGATTTTATATGCGACATTAAGCAGGGATATGCCTCAATAGTTCTTGAAAGGCATACGATCGTCTTTTTTGTAGATGGGGCATATAGCCGTACTAAATGCGGAAACAGAATTGTGTAAAGCTGAAGAAGCTATACACGGAATGTTATATTATTTGCTTCATCTCTTCAAGCGTCGAAAATAAGAGCATATTCCATGAAACTGCTTAACGCCCCATCATTTTCGCCGCTTCCAAACTATGCAGCCTTATATTTCACCAATTAGTATCTGAAGCACAAAAAATAATTGAAAAATTGGTAGATATTGGATATGGGTGCAATGGGAAAATCTGAAAACATTTCATTTTATAATGTCTCGTTTTATGAAATGGAATGCTATAGAAAATGAACCAGATGGCGTGTTTGGTATTGCAGTTATAATACCAGATGCATATTGAAACCCCCAGACACACAGATGTGGATTATTTATTTGGACAATGATTGATTTCCAATGAAGTCCCAGGTATATTATTGAACTGTTTATATCCAGGGATGAGGAGTACTAAAGCGATGACGAAGTTATCAGTGATCGGATTCTCAGTTATAATCTTAACCATGGGTCTAAAAGGGTCGATATGACCATAAATTAAGCTTTGAAATATATGAAATATTACATATATATCTAGTTTGGAAAACAAATATACCTATATTTGAAACGCTCTTCGGCAATGCTGTTACTCAAACTTGTCTCTATGCTTCGCAACATAACCACCATATATTCATTTTTGAGAAAGAAGATCTCTACATTTTTTTGGGAATATACTCTTTACAGTGGTTATAACTCAATGCCTCGAAAGCAAATGTATGTATTGGCAAATGGACGAAGGTCGAGGATATGGGAACCCCAATTATTGCGAACAACAAACGGTGGTCATCAGTAGAAAAAACAAAAGACTTTTATACCTCCTCTTCTTCATCTTTCTTCCATACACCTTCTACAAAAGTCGTTTGCAAAAAGGCCTAGCCTAACGGCATGCTTTCCTATCAGGCAGTGCTCACTGCTCAGTGATGACACCTATTATAGTGCCGAGCCGATATACAATCTGTTGAGAGAAATCAAATTCTTAGAGCGTTTCAAATCCAGCTTAGGCCAAATTGGTTTTGTCGGTAGACATCCCAGTGCCATGTGATTTACACTCTCGATAGCATTCAGCCAGTAGCGATTGGTATGCTGAAGGGGCCTTTATCCGTCAGGGTGGACAGTGTTGTTCCTATTCTGGCGAGCTCATAGGTCATACAATTCCCTAAAATGTCTCTATTCTCCGGCGCTGGCACCCAAACCCGAGGGTTACTAGAGAAGTTATACTACCAACAAGGATAATATTATAAGCATTCTTGTTATGTATAGTCTGAAAGAGGAGGTTAGGTTAGGTTAGGTTAGAGGGAAGTGCACAGCTTGTGTGCTGTGCTACCACGGGGGCCTTTTGGTCCATTGTGATCCCTTAGTTTTTGGTCGTGGATAAAATTTACATTTTATTGGACAACACAAAAAACATGCATAAACACTTTACCTGATTTCTTGGCGTTGTTCCTTGGCGGAATTGGTCTACTCAGTAAACCATCCCGTACTTTTAACAAACCTGATTGTGTCCGTCAAAGGTACCTGCACTATGTCCTCTAGGTCTCCGAAAAGTCTGTCTCCCAGATATCGGAGTCGACTAGTTTGGAGGTTTGGGCATTCGCAGAGCAGGTGTTTGATGGTCTCCGTTTCTTCTACGTCTTGACAGCTCCTGCAGTAGTCTGGTGAGTTAATGCCCAGTCTTGTGGCCATGGTACCAATGGTACAGTGGCCTGTCAGTACACCCGTTAAGATTCGAATATCTCGTTTATTCATTTTCAGAATACATCTTGTTCTTTTTTCATCGATTTTTGGCCAAAGGCTACGGGATATAACACAATCGTGTCTGTTAGACCAGGTGGTGTTGATTTTTTCCCTTGATTTTTGGTCAATATTTATTTTTGCTACACTAATTGGGATGTCTATTGATGCAATGATATTTACTGCATCAAGCTCCGACCCAGTTCTCGCTAGCTCGTCTGCTTTTTCATTTCCCACAATGTCACTATGTCCGGGAACCCAGCAGAGAGTGACCTTGTGTTTCTCGCCTATTTTGTTTAGGGCTCTTCGACAGTCCCTGACTGTCTTTGCTTTGATAGTTGCGCTGTCTAGTGCTTTAATGGCCGCCTGACTGTCTACGAAGATTGTAATCTTAGAAGGGTCAAGATTCTTTGTAGATATGGTACTTGCTGCCTTGTCGATGGCGACGATTTCAGCTTGAAAGACGCTGCATTCATCTGGGAGTTTATACGAATCATTTATGCTTAAGGATTCGCAGAATACTCCTGCTCCTGTGCCTACTTCCATTTTTGACCCGTCAGTGTAGATTTGTATTTCTTGTACGCTTGTGTGCGTGTTAGTAATCCAATCCTGTCTTTGGGGTATGTAGGTGGAGTAGTTTTTGTTGAAGCTCTGGTACGGAATCATGTAGTCCGTTTTTCTAGCCAGATCAATACTCAAGTATTTTGCCTCGTTTAGGCGGAGGGCTCCCTTGGCTGCCATGCTGCAAATGTATTCACCTAGGGGTGGAAGATTTAGAATCATCTCCAGCCCGGCTTGAGGTGTTGATCTCATTGCTCCCGTTATGCCGATGCATGCTAATCTCTGTACCTTGGATAGGTTATTGAGATAGGTTACCTTTTCTATTGCCTTCCACCATACAATGGACCCATAAGTAAGTATGGGTCTAATAATTGCTGTATACATCCAATGGATTATATACGGGCGCATACCCCAGCGTTTACCGAAGGTTTTCTTGCATGCGTAGAAGGCACATAGTGCTTTCTTTGCTCTTTCTTCTGTGTTACGTTTCCAGGTAAGTTTAGAGTCCAGGATAATGCCCAGATACTTAGCTTCTGAGGAAAGTTTCAGACGAATCCCGTTCAACATCGGCAGATCGAATTTCTCGATTTTTCTTCTCCTAGTAAATAGGACAGTTTCGGTTTTGCTTGGATTTACTCCGAGGCCGTTTGGTCCTGCCCACGAGGATAATTCCTTTAGAGCCGATTCCATGAGTTCGCTAATAGTGGGTAGGTACCTTCCACTTATTAGGATTACAATGTCGTCTGCGTATGCTACAATTTTTGTCCCTTTTATCTTTAGAGCCGTAAGGATCTTATTGACCACTAGGAGCCACAGGAGAGGAGATATGACGCCCCCTTGTGGAGTACCCCTGGTCACTGTTCTCCTTATGTTGCTCTCACCGATTTCTGAGTTAATTACTCTGCTGTTAAGCATTTCGTAAATCCAGTTTGTAATTTCTTGTTTCACTCCCAGGTCTTCGAGCGCTGTTTTTATGGCCACTGTTTTAACATTATTAAATGCTCCTTCAATGTCCAAAAAAGCTGCCAGAGTGAATTCTTTATGGTGTAAGCCTTTTTCAATGATTGACACAACTTCATGCAGAGCTGTTTCCACGGACTTGCCTTTAAGGTAGGCGTGTTGAGTGCTACATAGGTTATGTTCATTCAGTAGATCCCTTATGTATGAGTCGATTATTCTCTCCAGTGTTTTTAAGAGAAACGAGGAGAGGCTTATCGGCCTAAAATCTTTTGCGGTGCAGTGCATATGCTTTCCTGCTTTAGGAATAAATATCACCTTTACCTCTTTCCAGCTTTGCGGTATGTACATAGCAGAGCCTTATGCAGCTTTTGAAGATTACTTTCAGCCATGGCAGTATTACACTGAGAGCATGTTGCATCATTGCTGGGATGACGTCGTCTGGTCCCGCTGATTTGTAGGGGTTGAACGAGTGGACTGCCCAAGCGATTGTGTGCTCTGTTATAATATTTTCCGTGGCTACTTCCAGTTCAGTACCTGACGGAGTAGGAGTGTGATTGTTCTCGTACCTAGTGATTTCACTGGACTCCGGAAAGTGCGTGTCCATTAAGAGTTGTAGTGTTTCTTGACTAGACTCTGTCCAACAGTTATCAGCACGTTTAATATATCCTGGGACCGTGGGGTCTTTGGATAATATTTTACGTAGTCTGGCAGCCTCACTTGTACTCTCCATGGATTCGCAGAACGTGTTCCAGGATTCAAATTTAGCTTTCCTAATTTCTCTAGTATACAGATTAAGTTCGGATCTATACGTAGTCCAGTCTTCTTCTGCTCTACTCTGTCTTGCTTTGTTAAACAGTTGTCTCACAGTAGTTCGCCGCTTTTTGAGCTCGCTGGTCCACCAAGTTGCCTTTTTGGGCTTGCGATTGCGAGAGATGGGACAGTGTTTAACAAAGGCTTTGTGCATGTTTTCAGTGATTAATTGCACTGCGTTGTCAATTGAGTGAGTGTCAGTGAGATTTCCATCTTTTGGATGTTGTATCTTCTCACTAATCGTTTTCGCATAGTTTGCCCAATTCGTTTTCCTAGGGTTCCTAAAGATACGGTGTGTCTTAGGATATAGGTTGACTGTGTAGAGTATTCTACTGTGATCCGAGAATGAGTTCTCCTGACAGACTCTCCAGTTTTCTACCCTAACCTGCTCGTTATTACTTGTAAGAGTAATGTCTAAAATTTCTTCCCTGGTTCTATTTTGGAAAGTGGGATGGTCTCCCCTGTTACACAAAACTAGATTTGTGGAAATAATATATTCAAACAAAGACTCACCTCTTTTATTTGTGTCCATACAGCCCCACAGCATGTGATGGGCGTTAGCGTCGCAACCCAGCACTATTGATGTGTTCCGTGTGTCAGCGTAATCCACTAGTTCACGGACTGTATCAGGTGGTGGGTTTTCTTCTTCATGTGGCATGTAAACTGAGGCGAGGATAAGGTTCTTACCTGGAGCCTCGAATTTTACAGCCACTGTGTCTCCATTGCTGAACCTGTGTAGAAAAAATATATTAGCAATAGTCTTTCTAACTAGAATGCAGCTTCTAATTTTACCTTCTTTTTTGGTGTGGAAGAGATGGTAGTGTTCGGAATTCAGGCCTTGAATTTTGTTTTTAAAAATCCAAGGTTCCTGAATTAGCGCCACGTCCACACTTACCTCAGACATGAACAGCAGTAGGTCGTATGTTGCTGCTTTACAGTGATGCAAATTAATTTGCACCACCAGCAGCTTTTGCGACTTTTGGCTCTTCATCGTCGTCTAGCCGTACCCTCACGGCACCAAGTCCAAACTTTAGCTTCCCGTCTGCGGCCTTCTTTATGATATTTGCAGAAGTCTGGTTTATTGCAAAGCAGAGCTCCTTGCCGTCACCACTTCTCCTGGAGTATACCTTCACCCACTCGCTTATTCCAGCGCTCTTGTTTTGCCCTGCGAGGAGAGCCACAATGCTATCGTCCTCTTCTGTATCGAAGGGGGGTGGTATCCACAACTTCACTTTTTGTCTGAGTGGTAGTGCAGACCTTGGTATCACCTTGATTTTAGCTCCCTTCCACAGTTCGCCAAAGCTGGCGATTGTTTTGGAGAGAAATTCAAGGGTATTCCTGTCACTGCACCCCACTACCTTGACTCCTCTGTGCCACCCGGCTCCGTCGAAGGCGTATTCCGGTCCGCCTTTTTGAATGTTGGCCAACATAGCCTTGAGAATCTCTTTCTCCGCAAGCAGCCAGTGTTCGGCTGTGATCTTGCCATCGGGATCTTGCTCGTCGATGACTGCTGCGATGAGATCGTTCGGGGTGTTGTCCAGACTTGTCGAAGCCTTTGTTCGTTTTGGTCGACTTTCTTTAGTCTCTTCCTCCGACCGTTGCCTCTTGGATGAGGTGCCCGAGGTTCCGGCTTTCGTGCCTGTGGAGACTCTGCTGGAAGTTTGACCATTTTTTGCCTCTGGTGCCCTGTTGGAGGTTTTGGACTGTTCCTTGTTAGCCTTGTTAGGGTAACCTTTGGATTTGTCCTGTGCCCCCTTCACTACGCTTTCTTTTGGCTTTATCGGAGCTGTAGTTTCTTTGGGTTTATGAGCCCCCAGATTTTCGTAGCTCTTTATTGCCCTCTTATGTTTTCTGATCAAGGCCCTGTCTCTATCGTTGATAGAGGATGGGTCTCTCTCAGAAAATTTTTTGAGGAATCGTTTAGAGGCCCTGTAGTTACTGCGCTTTCTTGTCGCCTCAGAGACGGCGGCGCGTGGTTTCAGGGTGTTGTCCTCAGATTCCGTGTCGCCCAGCAATTCGTCCTCAGTCTCAGATCCAATGTTGGCAGGTGTGGATGAGGATTGGGAAACTTCCTCCGCACCTCCAATATTGAGGTTTTTGAAGATGGGAAGATGAGGAGGTTACAAATTGCAACAAAAAGAAAAGAAAAACATCTGAAAATTTTACTTTAAAATAATAATGATGAAAAATATTCGTAAATCAAACAGGAAAAGCCAAAAACGTATTTCTCAACAATCAACGCGATGAATCCTTATGTCATCAATCTTACGTGAAAATGGGCTGTGGGAGTTATTTCATCTATGTTTGCAGTTACATTTCATTTGTCTTAAAATAGCAATTTGTAAAAACAAATTTTGCCTTCCAAACTGTATTTTTTTTATTAAACCTTTGCACTTTATAATTTTCCGTGGTTGACATCATTTAAAAGACGGTTATAAAATCAAAAATCTGCCCTTGAGGTAGCGTTCCAAAGGGAAAACATCTGGAACAATTTTTGGAGTATAGCTTTACACGCAGATGAAAAATACTACTTTTCGAAATCTAAAGCATGCATTACCGATAAAGACTTTTGTCCTGCATTTCCTCAGAAAAAAATATAAAATTGATGCGGCAAACCGGAACTTCTTGGCGTATGAAACCTTTTCAGCGGTCCCTATTGGATGTTTTAACTAACTTATTATTATATTCGTCGAATATTTCAAAAAGCTAATAGCTATAACCAAGCTCGGTCGACGCGTGCGGCCGCAAAAGGCGCGATGCGACGAGATCGCCTCGAACGCTGGGTTTTCCGCGCTCACATGCATACAATATATCAATGTATGTAAACACGTTCATTAAATAAAAATTACAAAATGTTGCTTCCACTACTTTGGGACTTTTTTAATTTTTCTTTTTTTAGAAATTAATTCATGATTATAATTAACGGGTTGGGTACGAAAACTCCAAAACTAAAATCAGCAAACTGAAATCCCCAAGTCAATATCCCCAAACCCCAAAATCCTCACTTTTTGAAAAATTCTCAAATTGATTATCCCCAAATCCAAAATCCCCAAAAACCAAAATACCCAAATAGATTTCGAGTGTATTCACAATGCATTAACAGTAAAATATGTAGATATGCAACCCCCCTGCTTGGGGTCACTGTTGGATTTGGAGTAGGCGCAAGGTTAGGTAGACGAATATTTCTTTAAATATTTTGAATTAACATTTTGGGGATTTTTGATTTGGTGGATTTTGAATTTGGGGATTTTGTCTTTGGGGATAATCAATTTGAGGATTTTTCAAAAAGTGGGGATTTTGGGGTTTGGGGATTTTGCACTTGTGTATTATACTATGTAGGTATTCCTGAATTAACTCCTAAAGGACTTGTTTCATTAAAAAAAAAATTGGAGTTATTGCATTTATTAATAGAAGTTCCTGCGTTAGGAAATATTTCATTTGGGGTTAATTCCTTTGCAGTTAATTCATAGAGCCTCATTTTACTCTGGCAGCCATTTTGCATAAGAGCATTAAACTGAATTCAAGCACGTCAAGTCGTCGACCATGATCTGAATCGAAGGCGCTCACAGGTCAAAGCTTTTACTAAAATTTGAGTTTGGGAGTAATTTTCCCAGAAACTATAATAGGTACGATTAACTTGATTTATATAATATGTTATATGAAAAAAAACAATTTCTGGCTTTCAAAACTGCTATAGTGTTTTACTGCAGGTTTTGCCATCGTTTCTTAATTTATTTATTTTTCTCTACAAAAAAGTCATTATTTTTTGCTGGCTCTGTTGTCATATACGTGACCATTTATCTTTCTTTTGGTTGGTCTATAGATTGATCACATTACAATTTTTTAAAACAGACGTCGACGATCAATCTAGTCAAGAAAATCTTGCCTGAATACACAGTTCACATATTTCGAGTTTCGTAGACCCGTTCCAAGTCGTCGCTCCTAGTTTTTAACTAAATTAAACATTTTTAGGATTTTTCAATATGTATATTATGTAGGGGAAACTTCTAAAATTTAAGAACGCTAGGCAGTTGTGCAACTTTTCGTGTTAATACATACATTACATACACAAACACATGCCTAATATGGATTGGATACAAATTTGTTGTAACTATGGCAACTTTGTGATTATGGCGACACTTCTAATTGTCATATAACTAGAGTCGACTTATAGCAGCTGACTGCTGTTACTAACTGGCCTGTAGTACACTTATTATTTTCTTTACCGCTTCCGAAAGTTGTTCATCGATATTTGGCCACCAGCAAAAACGGCTGGCTAATTGCTTTGTTCGAGTTATTCCCCAATGTCCCTCATGCAAATGCCTTATTCTGAAGATTTTCTCACGCCACAGAGCAACCACACCGAAAAATGCACAGAAAGGGGTGGCATTCATTCATTCATTCATTTTCAATGGTCCGCATGTCCAGTCCATTAAGTGGGTCGCAGGTGTAGGTTGCTCAAGTGGACCCTCCATAGCTCTCGATCCTCCGCCATCGACTCCATATCATCAAGGGCAATCCCCATACGGATATAGGAGAGATTATGGACTTGATCTAACCATCTCATCCTGCGTCTACCTAGAGGACGCCTGCCCGATGGTACGGATTCCATAGCATGTCGTGGAATCCTGTTCGGGGACATGCGTTTAACATGACTAAACCACCGGAGCATGGACCGCTCCGTCCGGAGAAGTAGCTGCTCGACATTGAGTTCCTCACGTATTCTGGTATTTCTAATGCGATCTCTACGAGTCACATCAGCAATACAGCGGAGGAATCTCATTTCGGCAGCTTGTATTGGCGATATTATTCTTTCGGTCATTACCCAAACCTCATGACCATAGGTAAGAGTTGGAACACACACCGAATTAAAGACTCACAACTTAGCTTTGACACCAAGTTCAGTCCTTAACAGAATGACTAAGCTCTCTCAAAATTGATTCACCCTGATAATGGGTTCCTATCATACCTACGTCTTACAAGACCTGAAATTATCATACATTTAGCATAATTATCATATACGTTTGACATTCCGTTTTGCATTTACAGAATATAATTAATTGGCCGATTTGACTGCAAATCTAAGTTTCGTGTGTTAGGCAAGCTTTTCTGCCTAAGTTCTATTATAAAATGTCACCTGAACATTTAGGTGTCTAAGCAGAAGCACATTGAATGCGGCCAATACAAGAGCACACATAATTTGGAAAAGTGTATTTCTAACACCAATATAGCCCGGAAGCTTAGCTCTTAAATTTGAAATCAGCAACATTTTGTTTAATTTGTTATACATTTTGAACAAAATTTAACTTTAACTGCTTAATTGTTAAGTCCTAATTTTTGCTTATTTTTCATAAAAACTGTTGCTTGTATTTTTCAACAAAAATTGAGTGACAGCACAGATAATCCATTTACATATTTTTTTCTCTTTTTAACTAAATACCTGTTGCATTATTGTTCAATCACAGTCCGGTATAGTCGACCGCCAATTCCCAATTGTCAACACCAACTGCCTGCGTCTCTTCTTGGTATGTATTCCCACTCCAGTGCCGCTCCAATCTCCACAATATTATTACAAGTAGCCCAAGCCACATTGCAATAAATCGCGAAATCAACTTCGAGCATCGATCTATCGATTTATGAGTGAAAGCCAAAGCTATCGTATCCACCATAACACACTCAGCCATGAGTGATGGACTTCCAACTGATGGATGGATGCGAATCAGCATCCCGATCCCAGCATCCTACTGCAACAATTGGTTGCACTCGCACCTAAAGCTAATCTGAGCCAAAGCATTAAATACAGCCCATACCACTTGGAGCTATAGCCACCGAGTGTCTGCGGGATAACTAATATGACACGTGATGCTCCATCCATACATAGGTACTATCGGCACAGCATCCACTGGTACTGGGGTCCTTGAGTTGAGTTCAGATGTTTGTGGAGCATCTTCGCTCTGTTGGGAGTTCGCTCACTGATGAGAACGATGCGATGGTGATGATGATGTTACTGGTGGTGGCGGTCGTTGGAGGGAACATTTTTCATCTCATTCATTCCACGACTCCTATTCCTGGCGGTGTGTGCAGTGCTGCTACCTGGATGAGCAACTTTTCACAAGTTGTGTGTTGTGACGGCGACGGCATCCAAATACACACAAATCATTTCTCGGTGTGCTTCTCGTGATTTTTGTGCAACCTTTATGGCAGCTTTTGCTACCCCACTCCCATTTGGGGACCGGTCTCCCTGATAGTTTATCGCAGATGTCCATTCGGTGAAGTACGGAACGGAACTCGGAACGCGTGTGCAGATAAAATATAATCTCGCAAAAAAGAGAGCGCACTAACGAAAGGAGAGATATTTGTCCAAAAAGGATATTCGCCAATGCAAAGTTCCTTGCGGTTGTATGCTCGTTGCTCGTACATGCGAATCGAAAATTTTTGGTGGTTTGAAAAATAAATTATCTAAAGTGCAATAATTTAACAAATATTCGAAAATGGCAATTGATGTCGAAAAGTGAGTACAAGAATGAAGTGAAAAGTGTTTTCAAGAAGTAATAAGAGCTAAAAAAAAAATAAGAAAAAGTAAACCATCTGTTATCATATGGATCATCATGGGAGTGGATTCGCTGCTTCGCCCTGGGCGGCTGTTTTGGGCCATCATGCAATGGCTTCTGGAGCCGAGCATGCTGGTTTTGCCGCCGCTGCAGCGGCGCATGTCCATAGCGCCGCCGCTGCTCACCATTCACACCATCATCCACATCATCATCATCCCCATCATACGCACCATGGGATGCCAATGGATTTACACGTCCCTCAAGGATTTCCCTACTATAGGTACCTGCCTTGATATACATATCGTTTTTTTTTCAGCATTTTTTTTTACTGTATATATGTACTTACCAATCGCGTGAGGAAATCATTCTGCATCTAGAATGGAGTTCAAACAAAAAATTGTCTCTGTGTGCATATTAAAAATGTGGGTGGTTGAGTAAAAAGTGTCTCGATGTGCGAATGAAAGATGGTGATATATCCAGCATCTAGAATTATGTTTCTTTTGTCATGTTGTATTTAATTTGGACCCTGTATGTGTTTAGTACATCAGAAAAGGTTTTTTCAATTTATTTAAATTAGATATTAAAAATAAATGTTTAAAATGGAATAAACACTTCTAGCATACAAAATGTGCTTAAAATGGGATGCATTAAAGGAAAGTGGATTTAGTGTATCTAGCTAGTACTTTATCAGAGCAATTTAATTAAGATGGATCTGAAAATTTTGTAGAAGCATGCCGTAGGTACATTCTTCCATTATAAGGTATGTGAAATATGGTTTTTTTTTATACATATCTACATATATGCATACTGAACTGAGCTCATTCAGCGGTTATCCCGTCGGTCCGTTGGTACCTAGCTCATATGAGGACTATGTATTTTTAAAATATGTCAACAATTTTCAGTTTTTAGGTAACTAAAAGAAATCTGTTTGGGGCTATACATATAAAGCAGCATTAATTTTTTTGTGACAAACTGCACATTTTAATTTCAAGGATTTCTAATGACAATTATATTAACTGAAAATCCCTGCAATGTGTGTCGTATGTGGTACGCATGTTTACCAAACAATTCCCGGACTTAACGTGATATATCAGATTTTGGAACTTGCAATTTGATTGATGGGTGTCCGAATAAAAAGTATTGATGCTATATTTTTGACAAAAATTTAAAACTATAGCTTAAATGCTTAATTTCGAATCAGTTGTATGTAGTTGTTAAACACTAAGACGCTCCATACATTCCTTCGAATTGTATGGATATTGAGATTATTGATTTCATTCATTCTAACTAAATATCTGTGTCTGCGGCTCATGAGCCTTTTCTAGGATGCATGGATCTATTTTAGATCGTTTGGCTCCTCTTAATATATAGAAGATTTGGATTTTGGTATTACATATTCGTATTGAAGTTTAGATGACGGGAATAGTCTACGACCCCTATTTCATCGATGTGCGATATGCTACGAATGAAAAAAAAATTATTGTGAAGAAACTGTATACCTACAGTAAATTTCTTTGCATTCAGAAAGGGTTATGGTCGAATATGCAATATAGAGAAAGGTTCATTAAATCTTCTTCTCCTATCCTAACTTGACCGAAGAACAACGGGAGCATGATTTTTCGCTTAAATCAACTTAGTGCGTTTTTATAGAGCTATAACAGGTCGTGCATATTAAGGGTCTTATACAACGTCTGCTAAGTTTCCCCATTGGAAGAGCAATAGCCAAGAGTAATTCGCTTGATCTGAATTTTGACGTCATTACTCGAAGTAGACAAAATATAGACAAAATATTTGAAAATTGGTACCTCAAATTCACACCCGTCCATTATGACCATTATGCCTAAGGCGGCAATATTGAAATTCCTTACTTGTCCCTTATACTTGTGTGGCTGTGAGATCTTGCCAAGTTTTTCCGACAAAATATATTTGTGGTGTTTCTTTGTGAGTTTATTACAATTCTTTCAACAAGTCGAACTTTTCTAACATCGAAAGATTCGGTTGTGTTATCAAAGAAAGTTCCTAAATATTTGACATGCAAACGACAAAGTTTGTCGGAAACGGAAATGCGAAAAGTAGACATTCCTGTGGATAACTCGTATCTGTGTTGTGTATGGTTTTGAAAGACTACCTTACAAGTGAACGGTGTAGATATGAAAAATGTACATATTTTCCAAGATCTTTAGCGAAGTCAATATTTGGGCATGGATTTCCAGGGCAAAAAAAAAACAGAGAAAGACCTATATCAGACTATTGAATTGACAACCAGCTTATGTGTTAGTTGATTAATATTTCAGATAGAATCTTGCATGCGACATTGAGAAGGATATGATCTTGATCTCCATTTGTCAGAACTGGTCAAATAATGCTGATGTTTATTTAAGGCACAACCAAATTTGTTATAGATATAAATTGTAGCATGTTTTCAATAAATTTAAAACCTTAAACTTCGAAAATGTCACCGGTTACTTACTTATTCAGTCCGGGGTGTAAATGGGCCTCAACCAGTATGCCTCTCCAGTTATACCAGCTATACAGGTCGTTGGCCAATTGCACATTCCAAGTTTATTGAGGTCCTCTTCCACTTATATGCGCGCTACCTAAAGCGTTCTATATCTTTTTCTTTCGAAACGGGCAAGGGTATCTTCACTGGCCGTTTGAAAAAGTCTATTCTTTAGATCTCTAGAGCACAACTGGGATTATTAAAGCGTTTCACAAAATCACCTTAATAAATCTAGAGTTATTTTCTCAGCCCAAAGAATGGAAATGAGATATCATTTGCAGGTGTAAACCAGGACGTTGGTAGGTAAATTGCCTTACTTGCTCACAGTTATTGCTGTCTTTTGTGACCTTGTGTCCGACAATCTATCCGCTCTTTAACCGTAAAACGTGTTATGTACTAATTATGTAATTAAACTGACCCTACCGTGCCTTGTATTTTAGGTTGTAAGTCTTTTTGACAAGTCTCAGTTAGGTCGTTTTTCTACATAGGCGTATGCACTTTGTCAGATGTAATAGGCAAGGCACCTTCGAAACACCAATTCGGAGGTAAAAGTGGGAGTTGGAGATTACTTTGAAGAAGTCCAATTATATTTGTTAATTATAATATTTACCCTTTAGCGTATAGTCCAAGCCTTGAATTCATGTACTCATAACATCACATAACATCCTGTCTGGACAATGAACTGTTCCGCTAGCTATATGTTCGTGTCACTTAAGCCCAATATAGGGTTGTCAGGAATCATTTGAAGAAAATAGTTATCGAGCATGAAAATCTTGGACTTTCCCTCACAAAATAGGAACTAAAAAAGAGGACAAAAAATGCGTGTATTATTTGTTACAAAAGATTGAACTTGCTCGTTTTCATTGCGGTAGGATACATGTGCGCCTGAATAATTATTCTCGGCAGATTTTCTGACACATTATGAAAGTTTTGAAAAAAGAAGCCCACTAAACTCAAATCTTAAAATAGATATATTTCCTCAGTTTCCCTAGGGGGAGATAAAAAAATCAACTTCAATTTCTGGGATTTTGGAAATTTTGCGTGGGACCCGAGTTATTGGCGACAAAATAGCTATATTTAGTATTAAAAAAAAAATTAAGGTGCTTTAAATTAGGTACATTTTTTTTGCTGGCATTCATTCAAAATATCGGAAAAAGTTTTTCTCATTGCAAGAAAACCTGCCGCCAGTGTTCGCAGGTTGAGAGGAAAATCGCCACCTTTGCCGATTTTTTAAGACGAAAGGGGAAAAAAGGGGACGGGGATAAAAACGGGGAAACAAAATCAAAAAAGGGGAAAATCTTAAAACCCTTTGAAAAACTGTTTGTAAGAAAATCTTTTAGAATGAATAAATGTTAACAACTTACAAAAACCAACCATGCTCAAGAAATGTACCCATGCAACATTTCACTTTTTTTGTTTGGTTTCTGAATGCATTCATTCTTTTGTCATTTAATAAAACTATTACCATGGCCTGGCCACACACTCCTTACCATGAACGTCGTGTCGAGATAGACAGGTAGATTTTGAGTGAGTAGGAAGGTAGATGGTCAACTGAAAATTGACCAAAAATCCACTTTCAGAAATAAAAATAGTTCTCGCATTCGCTTCGGCTTTACCATATCTACAATTTTTGTATTTTCGATTTCATTATTCCCGTACCTGCAAAATTTTATTTCATTGCAATGAGGCCTTGTTTTTGTGTGTAGCGGTAGCCAAGTCGTTCATGTGAATGAAAGTCATGCCCGTGCACTGGCCCACACATCCCATCCGATGAAAGTCGTTTCGGGCGAGACAGGTCGATTTTAAGTGAGTAGAAAAAAGAGAAGGGATTTTCAGTTGTAATATACGCTTCATTTCTCAACTAACTTGAAAATCTACCCGTCTCGCCCAACACGACTTTTATGGGAAGGCATGTGTGGCCCAGCACATAGTGTGTACTTGCACTATGGCTAAATTCAAAATATTACGTGAATTTCTAGACAACGACGCGGCGGGCGGCACAACTTAATGGGTCAGTGAAAATAATTCTCATTTTATTTTGGATTTTGAAACGAATGAAGAATAAAAAAAAAAAAAAAATACAAAAGCAATTGGAAGCATTGCCCGAGTTCAAAAGCTGGTTACGCTAAGTTTTTTTCTTCGGGGACAAAAAAGGGATTTTTTTTGTTTTTTAAAGGGAAAAAAAATCATGTTGGTGTTAAGAACAGGGGTTTTTTTTCTTAAAACCTGAGAACCCTGCCTGCCGCATAAACAATACAAAAATGTATATTTTCGGTGGATTTTGGACATCTTTGAAATATTATTTTGGGGTCTCAAACATAAGTAAACTTCGTTCCACTGCCGGGTGAAGAAAAAGCCATTTCCTTTTTGAATAGTATAAAATTGAGTGGTTTTCTATACTCATTGTCGAGCAAAAGATTTAATATGTTTAAAGTGATTACATCGTCTTCAATAGATATCGCATTAGAATCTTTCAATCAGTGTTTGCGAACATTCATTTTGTCGATTACCAAAATTGGTATTTGTAGTATCGGCACTGTGCGAAGCCAATACTTGACTATATAAAATGTAAAACAATGAAAATAAAGTCGCAATATATAAAATAAAAAATACGGAAAATAAAAGTCAGTTGATATTAAACTATAGAGAAATCGGTTCTTTAATATTGGGTCTCTACAATTGGCGACGAGGAAAATCTTATATAAAAAAAAAAAGAAATTTGAAAAAGAATAAAGAAAATAACAACCAAATATTAGTAATTTTAAAGTGACAAAAAGAAATAGCGAAGTGCATTATAATAAAAAAAATCAAAAATCAAAATTGAATGTCTTAAATGGTGTGTATAAAAAGATGCAGTAGAGGAAAAAAAAATCGAAGTTATTTTCGGGTGAAAATGTTTTGCTTAAATGCTGGAAGACTAAATTCGAATGATCTCGAATAGAAATAGATTAAATTCGAATGTTTGCTTAAATGCTGTTTTGCTTAAATGCTGTATAAGAAATTCGTATCGATTAAATTCGAATGATTTCAAATTTAATGTTTTGCTTAAATGCTGTATAAAAAAATTCATAGATTAAATTCGAATGATCTCGAATTTAATGTTTTGCTTAAATGCTGTATAAGAAATTCATAGATTAAATTCGAATGATCTAGAATTTGATGTTTTGCTTAAATGCTGTATAAGAAATTCAGGATTGAAATAATATGGAATTGTTAAAACTGTTTTACAGTTAAAAAAAAAAAAAAAATTAGGAAAGTAAATGTAGTATCGGCACTGTGCGAAGCCAATACTTGACTATATAAAATGTAAAACAATGAAAATAAAGTCGCAATACATAAAATAAAAAATACGGAAAATAAAAGTCAGTTGATATTGATAGTAAACTATAGAGAAATCGGTTCTTTAATATTGGGTCTCTACAGTATTACGATACTATGTCGCAGAATTCAGAAGCAAAAAGTTACGATTCAACTCTCTATCACTATCACAAAGCGGGAATAAAATTGTCACTTTCAAGTTCTTTTAATTTCGAATTTCCTTTTCTCTTGACTATGAAAAAATGAAAAACTCGGACAATCTGTAAAAAACTATCCCGGACGTTCCCCGCACATAGGGGAAAAAGAGTACATGTCCGGGAAAACCTGGACGAATGACAACGCTAGCCCAATACACCCAATACCTACATTAAAATGCTTTTCGAAAACGTGATGGACCATTAGGACGTTTGTTAGTCACCGCCAGACTGTTTTCTTCGAAATAGTAAGAATGTCACAGGAGTAACAGTAAAGACTCATTTATTTTTTCCAAAAATCTTGGGTTGGGAGGTAACCGAATCTTGTCTTTAAATTTTTTTGTAAAATATACGAAATATCCAACTCCACATTATTGTTGAACTTCATTCCCAAAATTTAGTTCCTCCGTTAGTCTATGACTAAGTTGTATGCTAGAGCGATATAAGAGCACGATAAGATCATCATAGCATATGGAAGAATATTGATTCAAGTACCCTCGTACATTATTATATACCTTGTAAATGTATATCTGCAAGTCGGCATTTTCAAAGGTTCCACATGAACTCGTAAAAATTTAGCTAGTTCCGATTCGATTTTCAAAAGGACGGTCGGCATCGGTGAATATGCCGACTGAAATCCTTAAAATTTTGCGAGTAGATTCGACGGTCGGCATCGGTGATTTTGCCGACTGCAATCCTTAAAATTTAGCGAGTTTTGATTCGATTTTAAAAAGGACGGTCGGCATCGGTGAATGCCGATTGAAATCCTTAAAATTTTGTAATACATTTTTTTAGATTCGACGGTCGGCATCGGCGAATTTAGAAAAGTGTTCATGTGCAACTGGAGGCAGCTAGCGATTTATATCGACCTGGCTGGAGAGGCAATTTGGTCGAGTCCCAAGTTCGCCTTCACTATAGCATCATCAAAAGTAAGGCAAAAACTTAACCTATTTGGTCATCGAATTATCTAAATGAGTTTGGGACTTGTAAACTTAATTTTAATCCTATTTATCCCTAAAATTTATTTTGAATGCACTTAAAAATAAAGCGAATTCTCATATATACGCGCAATAATAATTAAACTTAATAACCGAAGCGCAGTTATTAATATAAGTAACGTTTCTGTTCAACATTTTGCATGCACAACACAGAGATCAGTAACCATAGCACACTAGATTAACTGGCCAAACATCAGATGCACGATTTACATACATACATAAAATCGAATGCACCTGAATCTCTGCATGCACAATGTGACGTTGATATAATAAAGCCTTCAAAGAAACACCGGCATCGGCGGTCATTCTTCATCTTTGATTGGCCCATGCCCACCATATCTCTGACTGTGTTCTCCCAGTGCCAGTGTCTGTGCCTGTGCCAGTACCTACCTAATCTACCTGTATGGAGATGGACACTCGAGGAAGCCCTTGTAAAGCGCAATCAGTGTCTATCAGAATTTCAATTACATCGATAGCGTTACCCATCGCATAATTACTATAATCACCTGAATTATTACCTGAAAATACAAGAAAAGAAACAAAAAACACAATTCTTTATTTCTTGCATTCGGCGCGGTACAGTGTTGAAACACTTGCCATTTTGTTGCGTGCCAACACCCCCCAGCCTCGATGGGTCCATGATGAATGATGAAAAGGGTGAAATAAGGAAAAAATGGCCGCCTCTTTCCGCCGATCACGTTCGAAAATAAATTGTTGAAATTATGCTGGTACTACCTTATGACCAGTGGTGGAGTGCGGTGTGTGGGGATCATTGAAGTGCCGCATGGGAAATATCGTTGGGGCTGACGAAGGTGCCCTTTTGGTCTGACCGTCCGTCATCGACGGAGGAAGCAGGGAAACGAACCAGCATCTGAAGATTACGGGAATTTTCTTCTTAATGTGCTAGAAGAATTATTTCCCAGTTTTCATTTTGTTTTGTTTTGCAAATTATTGTTTTTTTTTCTCTCCAGTGTTTTCCCATTTTCGCAGTAGAAAGAGCGACGATTGGACTATACGAATCGATGCGGAGCTAAGGTGTAATTTGGACAAATAAATTTGTACTTAATTTCGATCGCAATTTGGATTTGCGCTATGGAAAATTAATTGAAATACATATACAGTTAAATTTATTACCAGCAGCTGGTTTGTTAAGATCTACTATGGTGGTGTTTATGGTGCGGATTGTATGGAGAATAGATATGCATTCGAAATCACTGTCTCCGCATGATGTACATCATCATGCACATCACGTGGGCGCAGTGGTTAGCCTGTTCGAGATTCTAATTTTTACCATGTCTGACTGACATTAGAGGGAAGGTATATATTCTATACTATCATGGGGAAAATTTCTGAATTCAGCCACCCGAGTAAGGAAATTGCAAAATGTTAATCCTTTGCAATCATTCGAGCTTCTGTTGCGGCAAAGCCTATTATGTGATTTCCCTTAATCCGGTGCGTTTAATGCCATCAATAGGGAGTTAACTTTGGCGAAGAATTAAGTTCGGATTACATTTGACTTTAAGCCAATTACCTTAAAAAATTACAAATCTACAAAAGGCATAAAATAGACACTCAGAAGCAGCCCACGCTTCTCCTTCAGGCTTTAAGCTTGAAATCTCAGACATTGGACCATTGGCTCCCTTTGCGTCGATGGAGAACCATGGCTCCAGAACAACACCTCACACCATAGATGCGAATTTGTTAGACGATGATTGTCTACAAACTTCCCCTACTTAAATCATACTTCCCCTGGTGGGTCGTTGGGCTCCTACTACGCCTAAGAGGCATTGTGTGCGGATTCTTGCAATATGTCTTAGCTCGCCCCAAAACTTCTCCCCAGTTGCCGTGATTCATTCTCAATTTTCTTCTATTTCTCTGTCGAGCCTCTCTTCTTCCATCTTAGGGTTCCATTGCATTGCACATTTATAGCTACGGAAGTGTCGCCTTTGCAAACGTGTGTTCGGTCATTTTTTCATTGTCAAGAGAAATTTGAAATTAACAGAACTTGAAAGTGTCAATTTTATTCCCGCTTTCTGGTAGTGATTTTTAATCGTAAATTGTTGCTTCCGAATTCTCCAACTTCAACATATTATTGTAATACCATCTTTGGTAATCGACAAAAGAATGATTCGACAGAATTGAATAAAAAATGACTAGTGTTGTATGTCCACTACAGTATTCAATATCAATGCGATCTTACCTGTTGATGTCGATGAAATTGCTTTAAAAATATAAAATATTTTTCTGACAACAAATATAGAATAAAACAGTCACTTTTATACCATTCGACAAAGTAGGTATTCATCTAATTATTAACAAACTAAAAGCATGGGGCATCGGACCCAAAATGTTCGGTTATGTAAAATCTTTTCTCTCGAACAGAACATTTTCGGTTAAAGTTAACAACCATTTCTCCGAAACTCTTCCACTTTACAATGGTATCCCTCAAGGATCCCCTTTGTCGGTGGTTCTTTTCATTATAGCTTCCAATGAAATAAGTTCAATAGTTGCAAAATACAAACATCTGGATCATTGCAGCTATGCAGATGATTTTTTCATCATGTGTAAGCTCAATGATCTAGTAAGAGCCAAAGCTATCCTATCTGAATTACTCAGTGACATATTAAACTGGACCTCCGCCTCTGGAGCCAAACTTTCATTAGATAAATGTAAGACACTGCATGTTTGTCGTAAAGTAGCTTGTCCACAACTAATATTAAGTTTAAATAATGTTAGCGTGCAAAATGTAAACAATTTAAAAATTTTAGGGGTGATATTTAATAATAGATACAACTGGAAACCTCATTGTATAGACCTTAAGAAGAGCCTAGCTGGGAGAGCCAACATTGTTAACTATCTTGCTTGTAAAAAATTGAACGTAGATACACATAAATTCTCTATGTAATATTATACCAGAGCTTTAGTTTTAAGTAAAATTGATTATGGACTGTTCATATATGGAAAATGTCCTAAAACAACACTTAACCTCCTAAAATCGACTTATCATCAAGCAGCCAGAAAGAGTATCAACGCATATCGAACGTCGAGAATACAAAATATAATGGCAGAAGCAGGACTTCCTACTTTAGAAGAAAGACAAGCAGAGTGTTTTACCAAACTTCTCGCGAAATTCTCCTACTCATACAATTCCATTATTGACAAGGATATTACCGCCGTTATCAGAACAAAAACAACCAAGCGTCTCCAATCAACCATAGCTCGAACAATATGCAGCGCAAGAGAACTTGATCTTCCCATCAAACGAATGAAACACTACTCCACAACTTACCCTCCATGGTGCATACAACAATTCTCGGTTCTACTGACTCTGTCGGAACATAAAAAAGGCAATACAGGCAGCGATATTTACAAGGCACATTTTTTCGAAATAATTAGTGAACTTAAATCTAAAGGATGGAAACCTATCTTCACAGACGGGTCTAAATCGATACACACCACATCCTTTGCCGTCACTTCAGAATGCGGATCTCTATTAAGAGTTGGAACCTTGGCAGAAAACACATCCATTTTCACTGCAGAGGCATTTGCTTTACTCGAAGCAGTAAAAACAATGACAAAACTCCGTGGTAAAGCCATAATATGCACTGACAGCCTATCAACGCTTAAAGCCACCTTAAACTCCAACCACAGCACTGAACTTGTAAACCAAATTAGGGATATCCTCATAAATCCCAATAAAATTAAGCTTATGTGGGTTCCAAGTCACATGGGGATTCAAGGGAACGAACTTGCTGATATGGCCGCAAAATCTTGCAATAATGCTCCTGTTCTCACCTTCGATATCTTTTCAAAGCATGATCTACAAAAACAAATCACCCAAAAGATTAAGATGCAGAGACTTTTAAATTGGCGAAGTTACCAAAATCACTACGCTAAAGTCAACACCAATCGGTCCATTCCCATCTACCCGACATCCACCTCTAAAGCAATGAATTCCAACTTCGTCCGTCTTCGCTTAGGCCACACTATTGAAACGCATCAACACATCCTAAAGAAGAACAATCCACCAATATGCCCAGTCTGCAATAACATAATCGACATATCTCATATTCTCGGACAAATTGCCTGTCAAATATCCAGCTCATTTAATACCCTCTTGCCTGAAAACCAATCAATCTACACTTTTCTTAATACAATCACCCATGAAAACATAATACAAGTTTACAATTTCCTCCAGAAAAAGAATTTAGTTTTATAAGTTATAAAATGTATATCTATAGAATGTTATCACTTACCTTATTCCATACAAATTTCATTTCTTAAATCCGTTTTTTTTTTTTTTTCACTCATTTAGAGCTGAAAGCCTCTGTAGCTAGTGCTCATTTGTACAATTTTTCTGTATTAGCTTAAGAATTTATTGTTATGCTAATAAAATAATAATAATAATAAATATACCATTCAAAATGAAGGCGGCTTTCTCTTTAGCGGGCCCTCGGCAGTAGAACGCCTTTTGTTTGAAACTCTTAAATATTATATCGAATGGCTACAATTGTTTCGTCTACAAATAAATAGTATTTAAAAAAAAATGGAAACGTCGGCAAAAATCGAAAAAAACGTCTGAAATTTTATAGAATTCGTCTGAAAATAAATAGAAATCATCAGAAAATCAGATATTGGAAACGTCTGAAACAATTTTTAAAACGTCTGAAAACAAATAGTAATCGTCTGAAAAATATAAAAATCGTCAAAAACTAGCAGATGAATATGAAGAAATTAGAAGATGAAAATAATTTCATCTCAGACGAAAATGTTTTAACCTATATCCAAGACGTCAAAATCCACCGAAAATATGCAATTGATTTTCTATATCTCTTCCCCCTTTCGTTCCAATTGGAAGCTGGAAAAATATGCAGTATCTGACTAGGGAAATATCTCTATTTTAAGAATTGAGTTTAGTGAATTTCTTTTTTCTATACTTTGATATGTGCCAGAAAATCTGTTCTGATCACGCCAATTAATGCACGCTAACTTACCTATAGTAATTGGTCTGCAAATATAACAGAGTCACGGGGAACAAGAAACAGAGCGATAGTAGTGAGTCCAAATAAGGAAGCTGTCATAACCTATTTGTTATACCCATATACAAGGCTGTTATTACATCTTCAGAGATCTACGGAACTCATATTAGAGCCCATCACAACAAGAGTGTCACAACTCACAACCTCTTAAAACATTATTATTATAACCGGAGTAATTAATGCTTCACAACAATTGGCGATCCCTCACATAATCAAATCCAAATTCTTTCGGTATCAATGCGATGTCCAATGGATCTGCAAAGCTGCCGAATTAGCTATAGACAAGGTTCATCCATAAATATGTTGTTTAAACGTGGTCAATATTGTAGTGCTAAACATCTTACCCCTGCAGATACATTTAGAATAGCAATACTTAGATGAACTCGGCTGTATGAATTAAGCAGCGCTTAACTCCAACATACTTTTAAAGCCCAAGAGGGGTACGATTCTCACATTTGCGAACGTCACAGCCGAGCTTTGTGCTAAAGGTAACCATGCCTAAAGGTTGGGCCTTTTCTGTTATGGTTCCCCGTCATACGCCAGTATCCGGAGGAAGGCTACAGAGGACATTATGTTGTTAAGGAATGATATTAAGAATTCTGATATGGCGAACATTTACAACTTCATAAAGCAGACATAGTGACGCACCTGTGCTTTTCAGTGACAGTGCAATGGACCAATTTTAGTGTAATTGCACATCATTTCATTTCAAACTAAAAAATCAAATATACTAGGCGAACATTTTACCCCCAGAGCCACGAGTCCGTCAATGAGTATCTTCTGCCTTTTGTCCAGGGGTCTCATCGCGTAAGGCTAAAACGATCCAACGACGTCGTCTCGACGATGCTGCTACTTCGTGTAACAACCAAAAAACGATGATCGTCGAAACGATTGAACGATCATCGTTTCTTGTTGCTTCACGTAAACAATTTAACTGTCAAGTAGCGTCGTCGAAACGATTCGATTGAACGATGGCTCTTTGGCAATCGTTTCATCGTTTTTACTATATTTTGTTTCCATTTAGGGTTTTTAAAAGCAAAACAAATGTTAAAGAATATTACTTCAATCAAATTTTTCATAATTTCGACAAATAGTACACTCCATTTTGCATTAGTGTGGTGAAATGTAAAAATATAGAAAAAATATCCATTTTCTTCATTTTAGTTAATCAAAATTGGTACACTAGAAAGTTCACATCACACCCTTGTTGGAGTACACAATCATAGAATTGCATTCATTAAATGGTTTTTGAAAAATGCATTCACCAATTTTCTCTTATTTTACAACCCCTATCAATAAAATTTTTGCTGCAACGAAAAATGTTTACCTTTTTACCTATACATACATTTCCACATAAAAGACAACAACACACACAAATTATATACCCTTTTTATTGGTTTCCAGTTGTCACAGTTTGTTTACAGCCCTGCTCAAACTGTTCAAAACGAAAACGATGGACGATTCGATTGAACGACGCGATTGTGTTGTTACATGAAGCTAACTTAAAACGACGTCGTTTTGTTCAATCGTCGAGACGATGATCGTCCGAAAAATTACGCGATGAGACCCCAGGTTTCAGCTTCATAGACATTTTTCTGTCAAAGAAATGAATTAAAAACCGAAAAACCGGTTTTCCGCCATTTTGAGGTTAAGGTAAAAATGGTATACACAAATTGTAGATCTTTTCATTTCCTACAACTTTTACATTGAACTTTTTTCGATAGGATACACAGTTTAGCCAGAAATCGCGAAAAACCATTGTCAACCCCTAAAAATGCACCCCATTGCACTCCGGATAGCTGCTGTCGGTTCGATTTGTTTGTCCTGTTTTACAAGTGCTTGCTCTACAATATTCCACTGTCAGAGTGCTGTAACGAATTTTTTTGTTGTTCGAATCCTATTTCTGCTGGACTAATAGTGCTCGAACTGTTTACAGTCTATATCCTACTCAGCATTCTAATCGATGGTATTATATATAGGTAGGTATCTGACTCATTAGCGTTCATCGCTGATCCCAATCTTGACAGCTCATCTGCGTTTCATTTTAACGTGCGAATTCCATTTCAGCTTCGCGTCGAGTGTCATTCCCAGGTATTTGGCTTCGTTCGCAAAAAGAAATCTGGCCAAGTTTAGAAAAATTGGCAAGTCATTAGTTTTTTGTATGTGAAGTTCGACTGTTTAACCTACTGCTAGAAAAGCGGTGTCATCGGCAAACGTATAGCATGGATAGTGTCATCACGAGTATATAACAGTAACAGGTATAGAAGCGGCCCAAGAACGCTTCCTTGCCGTAAACCGACCGAAATTTCTTTTAACTCCGTGTATCTTCTATAAGCGGTTGTAGACGCCTTAGTAATATCCTCTCGAAAAATGATGGATATGATTGAAAGAAACGAAATTGGTCTGTAAGATTTTACCTCGTTTGGCGGTTTCCTGGTTTTAGAACCATTATGACTTCCGCAATTTTCCATTGGCTCGGCACGTGTTTTAATCTGAGCGCAGCATGGAGGTGATATTAAAACTTTTTATTTTACCAGAAACCTCTTTTAAAACAATGATGCCTTCTTGGATATTGAGGGGGCTTTCAATAACGTTAGGGCAGACGTGCAATCAAACGTGCTCTAGGTCTGGAAAGGATAAATACAGATCATAGTATCACAGAAATATCAATTCCACTCTCGGATACAGTTGAATAAGAAAATCGGTTACTAGACGCACTCCCCAGGTAGGGGTTATCTCCCCCTCCTCTGAGTTCTTGGCATAGACGATTTAGTTAAAGGGCAGGGTTTAGCGTAACTGCTTACACGGATGGTGGATAGGAAATACTGACAAAAGAATGAGGTTTCAAAAGAAAATTAAATTTCGATTTTAGATACGGATGGTTACCAAACTAAGGAGGTTAGGGTCAGGTATCCAAGAGGAATATCGCTATCTACTTTGATAGTCAGCCTGCGCTAAAGGTGCTAGAGTCTCACAACATCAAATCTGAACTAGTCAAGATATGCCGCACAATGCTCAGATTATGTTGGGTACCCGGACACGGAAAACGGAGCAGGGCTTCCACAAATTGAAACTATCAAGGGCCACCATTCACCAATAGTCGTGGCGACCAAAGATGGTCTGATATAGTAGGTCACAGGGTCTCAAAAGCTCTGTGGCCTAAGTTCGATCGGAAAAAATCTGTAGAATTATTAAGACTCAGCAGAACAAAGTTATACGAATATCGATATGGATATACTCTCTGGGCACTGCCTTCTTAGGAAGCACACTAGGGGATTATATTTAATAAATTCGGAGACGTGCAGATATTGTGCGGACCTACATATCACAGAGGATATCACTCATCTTCTCTATAAATGTCAAGCTATTGCTGGGATTAGAAGGAAACACCTTAGAAGGTACTTCTTCGACAAATTGGAGGATTTTGGCCTCTCAAAACAAATTGGAAACATTTTTAGGTTCTGATGTAGGGAAATTGAGTGTTTGGTGTAAGTTTTGAACGTGAAGGTTCTCAAGGGATGGCGATGGGCCCAATATTGTGCTTAGTCATCTGAGATCAACCGAACCTAACTTTCTCGGCTATTAGGTCGCTATCGGTCGGGATTCGGGAAATTTAGATTACCTTCTTGAAAAAGTTATTTTCTTTTCTCATTGTCCTTTCTAAAAAGTTCCAAGTCTATACTTTTTTAGGATTTCTGTATGACTGAGGAGAGTTACAGCAGTTGCCTACAAAGAAATTTGATCAGTCTACAAAAGAATCTCTATATTTTACAATACGTCCGAAGGTATAGGCTTAAGTGTGACCTGATGCGCAATCGATGTGTGACGGGTGTTGCGAGAGAATTATGTATTGAAGGGGCGGAATGCAGTTAGCTGTTTCATCAGAGCATCGGTGGTGAAAATATCGATAAAATAAGGAAGGCAAGATACATTTCGGCAATGTTGGAACGGGTCAATAGATTCCGCTATATTTCTATAACCTATAAGTTTTATCGCGCGCTTCTGAATTCTATCTAGTAGGTGCAATGAAGTTTTTGGTGCACCTGACCAGATAAAGACCTTGTGTATTGAAGCTAAGTCGGAGGGTGTAAAGTACTTCTTACATCGATTTAAGAAACGGACTTAGTTCCAATGTAAGGTGGGAACTAAGTCCACTTTCTTATGGGAACTTATGTAGTATACATTCAAAAATAAGAAGACGGAACTAACTTCCAACATTTAGAATTGGACAAATCGATTTGCCCAAAACAATGCATAACGCCCAAAAATAAACAACAAAATGGAAATTAAGCCCAAAAAGAATGTGCGGTTTGATACCCCCGCTTGGGTAATTGAGTTTACTATCAGATCTGCAGTATGTGCGAAATTGGATATATTTAAGGTTTTTTTTTTTTTAAATACAAACATCTAACTATACTCCAAAATCCAACAGAAAACCCAAGCAGGGAGGTTTCAGGGGGTAGCATGCCCCCCCATACTTATTACGCTGTTGATGCATTTCCACAAACGAACCCTGGAAAGGAAATAACACCCAAAATGACAAACAATTTTGCAACAACAAATTGTATGAGACTTTTTAGGGCGTTATTGCCTAACGCCATTGCAAAGTACCTACTTGACTCTTTAATTTTACTTTGTTCTTAGTCGACAGTGAGAATTTACTTCACATTAAAAGGGAAATAAAACCACTCAGAGTTTTCGGAATTATTTTCCCACCGGCATGGCAGCATAACAGATTATTAGATCCTTGTTCCTTTTCCTGCATCCATTCATACAAAGATAGAGTCTTGTATACAACAAAGCTTCCCAAATCTGATCTGCACCTAATGCAAGGTCTGGGCACACAGCACAGATCCGCAAATTTATATCCTTGAACTAGGTCGAGTCGCTGTACGCTGTACAAACAAACTGTTTAGAAAGGACTTCCGTGAGCCGGTGCAATGTTGGGTCACTCGTTTCGAGCATTTGCCGCTATTTCTCTACAATAAAAAAAAATAAATAAATAAATAGGCGGCGCGACAGGCGGTAGACACCCAAGGCCTAGCTTCTCGCAACCATTCGTTTTGTGTGAGTTTCTATTTTTGGAAAGAATGGAAGGGACCTACAATTTTATGCCGAGTCCGAACGGCTGAATTGAGAAGCTTTTTCAGGACAGTCATACTCTCGGATGTTTGTCAGACGTTCGCGAGAGGTGGCGCAGTAGAAAAAACCTTAAGATGTAATTTGTGTTTTTCCGGGGATCGAACCTGGGATCCCTCGCACAGTAGTCCAGCACACTAACCACTGCGCTACTGCGCCCACTATTTTTCTCTACAATAACCCACTGAATATTGGCACATGCTGCTAGAACCACATATCGCCCGGAGCATTGTCGTCCTTATTTTATAAGAAACTAGCTGTACCCGCCCGGCTTTGCCCGTGCACAGGAATTGTATTGCTTAGGTTTTAGATAATAATGTTCTTTCGTAAAGTGCGAGAAATAAGAATAAATCGATTTGGTGGAATTTTCTTTCTGGCTATACCTGAAATACAACAATACGAACAAAATATAAAAAGAATGATGAAAATCGGCCCAGCGGATATCGAGATATAACGTCATCGAATTACACCCCATATAAGATGTTTTTTGTATAGGAGGTATAAGATTTTGTATTTTTTATATGGTGCCACGCCCCTTTGTCCAATTTTGACCAATCTTCACAGGAGCACTCCAGGGCCAATAACTAAGACTATCTGTAAGTTTGAGCTCAATCGATTTGGTGGTTTTCGAAATATAAAATTTTAAATGTTTTTTTAGTATGGGCGGTGCCACGCCCATTTTGACAAATTTTCACAGGAGCAATCCAGGGTCAATAACTAAGACTATCTGTAAGTTTGAGCTCAATCGATTTGGTGGTTTTCGAGATATACGATTTTAATTGATTTTTTTGTATGGGCGGTGCCACGCCCCTTTCTCCAATTTTGACGAAACTTCACAGAATAGCCTTAGTTCAGAAAACAAAGATTTTCTCAAAATTTGAGCTCAATCGGTTTTGTTGTTTTCGAGATATACCACGATTTTTGTATGGGCGGTGCTACGCCCCTTTGTCAATTTTTTTTTTACATACAAACCTGCTACAAAAGAATACCTTTCCAGAAAAAAAGAATCATCAAATTCGGTGTAGCCAAACTCGAGTTATAAACGGACAAACATATTTTCAACTTTCTTTTATATATATAGATAATCACAGACCACTTCGACCGGTGCCATGGAATATTGGTTGCAAAATTGACCATTAGTGCCATAGGCAACTACACCAAGCAGTACAGTGTTATGGGTTTAATGTTTAATCCAGATTCCTGGATATCTTGTGGATTTGGCTCATTCCAGAAACAAAAATTTTGCTTGTTCACAATCTACAGAATAGAAGACAATTTTTCAAAGTTTGTTTGAGTGATACTGGAGTGTTTTCTCCGGTTTAAGTCTATTCATTACAATTTTCCAAGCAATATTTAATGCATATGAATGTTAAAAATTAAAGTGCGGTTTAAAAGTTATCCGAATTGGAAAAAAAAAACCCTTTTTCTAAGTGGTAGCATAAAATAAACACATATGCAAGAAAGTGAAGCAAACTTCTTTGATGAACAATCAGAACAACCATGAGGTACATATTCCCGATATAAAATAGAAATTAATTTAATATTATGCATCCCTAATCTGCAAAACTGAAAGCTTGCACTTTAATCAGTGCCGATAAAAATCCAATCCACCCACACAAGTGGCAATCTCCATGTTCACACACCCCGGAGCCACAAACTCATTTCACAGTTTTCGCTGACGAGCACTTTGATAGTCCGCCGAACAGATGGCTTCTTCCGCAGGACCACGACGTCCGAGCCCGTCGATGCGCGGATAGCGGAACACTGCAAATTTAATTGAAACAAGGAGCAATCACGGTTCAACTGCATTAGCAAAAGTGACGGCGGCTGTGGGCTAATTTCAGTCGCACATACTAAAAGTGCAGAAGTACATGGCCCTGCGTTGAATGCATAATCAACAGTACACTGAGTGGTGTTCTGTTCTGTTCATCCTGAAACCACTATCCTTCTACTTCACGAATCAACTTCAGCGTTTCGATTCAGAATTCTATCCTCATAAGCCGCGCTGCTGTCCAAGGGTTGGTCGCGGCGAAGAGTTATCTACGCTCGTGGGGCATGCATCTTCACCAGTTCTTCCGCCTTCGGTTGGAACTTTTTCTTTTGATACTTGCGCAGCCTAGAGGTGGAGGATGGTGAAGGATATGCGCACACGCTGATGGTGCTGGTGAATGAGACGTGCGTGCAGTGACGCTACGACTTGTCGGTTCGTGCCTGTGTCGCATAATTGGTATGCAGAGTGCATTGCGTTCGGCCGAGCTGGTTGTGACTCAAGTAGCAGTGCCAGAAGCAGTGGGCTTTTAAGACGCGCCCTTGCGGCAGGCGGTATTATGCAACACTACTTTATATGCCGGGCTAAATTGCAGGCAATCTGTTTTGTGAACATAATTATTAGTCATCGGGTGGATTTTAAGTTTGTTATTCGGCAAGAGTTGAAGTATTTTGCGCTAATCGGCAAATTGAAGCATTTTTCATTAACAATTAATTACAGTTGCATATTTATGAGTGAATACATAATATAAATGGAAGATGTATCTATAGGTATTTTATTTATTTTAGTTTTCTATGCGCTCTTTTGATCCGACTGATTTATTCCGACTGGGGGGGACTCAGTGGTGTGAATTTGCGCCTTGGGCATTGATAATGAAACACTTTTTTGTAAAATATTGGTAGTGAAACTATTATTCAATTTGTAGTGATTATTTCAAGCTAGGGACGTTGAAAAATTATATTCCCAGATTTTTTAATGGCTTACGAAGAATTTGTCTTAGGGATTGATTGAAAATGGTTTTTATCTATAAATAGGAACACGGTGCGGTGCTACTTATATATGTTATGCTCATTAGATTGCGTGGCTTATTGCAAAATGTGCTAAATTTTTTCTGATTTCGAGAAATGGATTTTGTAATTTCTAGTACTATCACATACTTCGCTCTATTTTGCGAAATATTAACTTCCAGTGAAAATGATCACTTAACTAACTGCCTCCAGTTGCGCACTTCAAGTCTGTTGAGGTAGCCTTTTAATTACGTGCGCCACTTAAGGCGAGGTCTTCTTCTACTTCGTTGTCCCTCCCTCCGGGTTAGACCCGAAGACGAAATAAGGACAACGAACTTCGGATATGCACGTGGAATGTCCGGACCTTAAACAGGCCGCGTGCAGCCGAACAATTAGTGGAGACCCTGGATATGTACAAAGCGGACATACCGGCCATCCAGGGATTGCGATGGGAAGAAGGATGAAAAACGGTGACATTTACTATACGGCGAGTGCCGCAGGGAGCAAAGTCAGCGGTTATTTAGATGCGGATTTGTGATTATAGTATTGGGCAGTCGAATCAATTGAGGGGTGGATAAAACGATCCAAGGATACAGGGCCCGAAAAGAAGCCTGCAGAGATGAGCATGGGAACATATTAGTAGACTCACATTCAGTGCTGAGGATTTAGAAAGCAGTCTGCAGACCAGCGTTGTTATAATTATGGTCGTACGTAAATATCGTAATGGTGACGATTTTGGAAAGCAAATACGACGCTCCGATTTTTACTTAATTTGGCCTTATTTCTACGATTTGCTGATTTTTAGATCCGATATTTACAATTTTAGAAGCAGTCCAATACAAAATTACAAATTCCAAAACCTTGGCGTAAGAACATCTACTTCCTACCGGATTTCGAAACTACGTACGAACCAATCTAACAAATTTAAGACCAAATGTAGGTGAAAATCAAGAAAAATTAGAATTTATTTTCGCATTTTATTTACATAAATACTTCACACAGGAAAGGCGAACAGAATCTGATAAGTTTTGCACTTAATTTGTTGTAAGTTGTAGTCCTCTGGAAATAGGTTTTCAGGATGCTATAGTTACAAAGTTTGCTTTCCTCGCATTAGTTGTCTCATATGATACATCTCAAAATGTGTCGCTTGTCGAGGAATAACTAAGTTCCTCAGAATATATGCCTATAGAAGGGTAGAAGGCTTGCATTAGGTCCCAATGGTACTTTCGCCGGCTCCAGTGGAATAGTGCTAGGTTATTACCTTAAAGAATTATTCTCTGCTACAACTACATAGGTAAATAAGTTTATAATATCTCCCATTATTGCTGAGTTATTTGTTATTATAGATCACTGTTATTTTATAAAGTTTTGTTCCATGTATGTTGCAATACTGTTCACTAGAACCTATTATCTTCTTTTTGGCAGTGTTAGAATCTTTGCTTGTGATTGCGACCTGATCAGCATAAATTTGACCCCTGCGAGTCACTGCAATTATGCCACCATTGGCATTTTACAAAAAAAAAAACTGGTTTCTGCTTTGTAGGACAATTGAATGGAAAGTGACATTAATACCCAGTATTTTTATTCGAAAAAAGCAGTATATAGGTAATGCATTACCAATCGACCAATTTACAAGCATTTTTCATGTTTATCAGGGTTATTTATTAACCATCGTGTAGTGTTTGTATTTTGTGTCGCAAATACGACCATAAAAGAAGAAAAAATTTCGCTTAGATTCTTTCACTAGTAGTAGAACTAGTCATAGCCGCTTAAAAGGCATAGAAAAAACGCAGTACGCGGCAATGTAGACACCTCTTAAACTGTTTACCAAAATAATTATATCTTTGAGAATTACAGAATATTTAAGGTGACATTTTAAAATGATTAATAGTCCTGAAGCTTTTCAATTGCCTACCGTTAAACATGGCTGGAGGCGCACTCTCAAAGAAGTTATTATTGTTCTCAAAAATCCCAAAAAATATGCTTGCTGAACATAACCGCCTTGAATGGGGCAAGTGGGAATAAGCCAGTTTTTAAATTGCTGGTCGTTTGATGCGTATCGAGTCCAAGAACGCTGATGAGTGCTGACTTATTCGAATTCGATATCGAACTATTATCAATTTCGAAATTTTGGGACTTAGTTTGAACATTTAGGGCAAGTGTAGTTGCAACAGTACCACTACTGTTGAAATTTATAAGTATACTTTGAAAGGTTCGCACCCAATTAATAGAAACCAAGTTTTTCTAGGTACTAAAAGCTATGGTTGGTTTTAAGTGGTCCTCGAGGACCATTGTGTGTCCATTGTGGTGCCACTGAAAAGTATAGGTGAATTGATTACACCGCCTGCTCCTGGACTTCTGCGCCTTCTGCAGAAGTCGTTGTAGGGTAGGTAAGGTATACTCAGACCCAGCCTTTGGGTATATCGCACGGGGTCCGCTTATGACATTCATTAGAATGGTACATTTTTTTTGTGTACGTCCCCTACCCTATACACTATACTTGTTAGCCATGTTACGTTTCCGCATTCCTGCCAAACTCGTTCGTCTATGCAGCACCTAGATGAGTATATCTCAAACGATTTTTTTTAATAGAAATATATCCATATGTCGTTGTGGGCTAGCGCAGTGATTAGTAGCACACTACTACTGTGCGAGGGATCCCAGATTCGATCCCCGGAAAAACAAAAATTACATCTTAAGGTTTTTTCTACTGCACCACCTCTCGCAAACGTCTGACAAATATCAGAGAGTATGACTGTCCTGAAAAAGCTTCTCAATTCAGCCGTTCGGACTCGGCATAAAATGTTAGGTCCCTTCAATTCGTTCCAAAAATAGAAACTCACCCAAAACGAATGGTTGCGAGAAGCTAGGCTTAGGCCTAGGGTGTCTACCGCCTGTTGCGCCACCTATTTATTTATTTATTTATTCACTAGCAAATACCCGCGGCTCCGCCCGCCAGCCGGTTTATTTTCTTTTAAATAAAACTAAGCTCTATTTTAAGCTTACAAAATATTTTATCGCAATGCCTTTTTGTAAACTATACACGTTATTACTTTATTATTTTATTTAAACAACTGCAGCTCACACGCGAACATGCAACATGTAGCTGTCCATGTGAAAAACATGGCTGTCGGAGTCCAACTCCAGCAATGACCGAGTAGTTCCGAAGATAGCCCCTATACCCCCATTTTTCCTTCCCGCATCCTCTCCCAAGTAACCTATACTGATCCGGAGGATGTAGCCAGTACAATGTTGAAAGAATTTTTAAAATCGGCCAAATAGTTCCAGAGTTAGTCCCTACGACCCCTTTACCCCTCCCCTGTCATCAACTTAGTCCTTACGCAACCTATACCGCAACATTGATTAGGATAAGATCTATTTTCAATTTTTTTTATCTCACCCTCTGGATGGACCAGAAAGATGAATGTGAGCTCAAAATACTCGGTGAAGTATTGCCTAACAATTAAAAGCATATCTTGAATTGACATAAATAAATAATGGCAAGTTAAGCGTAGTAAGGTCGAAATAGAAAAGTTTGTTTGAAAAGTTTTTCAACTCTTATAGGACGAATTTTGAAAAACGATGAATGAGGCATGTAATAATGTTTGCTTATCTATCAACATACAAACTTTCAAGTTCATACTGCTATCGGTTCGTGAGTCCCCCCTTACTCCTTTACTCCTGAGCAATTCTCACCGACTCTACGGACTAAGTTGGCCACACATCTATAAATCAGAAAAACAATCAAGAAAATCGGACGAATGGTTCCCGAGTTATGGAGAAACGAACAGACGGACGTTGCATTTTATAAGTAAGTAGTATGGATGTGTTGTTATACAAACATAGTTATATTAATATCCCGAAAAGAAAATAGCAACTTTTCAATAATACTTACTAGGTATACCTATAATAATAATAGGTTTAGACTCCTCAGATGATCTCGCCGACGAACGAAGTATTTTTCCTTGGATCTCGAAGCAAACCAATTGCGAATGACAAATGTTTATTATGCACTCACCAACGACAAGGAGCAATCGACTCTGTATTACAGCTACCTTTTAATTGTTTGTTTGAAATTGCAATATGTACCGCTAATTCACTTCACTTTAGCTTTAGCCTTTTAAAACTGTTATGCCGAAGAAGAAGAAAACCACTTTTTTACTCAGCGCAATAATTTCTTTGGTTAGTGTTTTGGACTACTGGGGAGGGGTTCCACGGAAAAAAAAAATGCAAAATGGCACCCTACTTCATGAACCGTTAACAATTCCTACCGCCACCGCAATTGCACACTTTTATCACTTCAGCAATGCTTTCAAATGCTACACTGGCTACCACTAGATCTGTACAAGACTCCCAATGGGACACGGATCTTTGAATTTAATCGATTCGTTTGGAGATATTAAGGAGTGCATTTAATGCTCCTTCCTTTTGTCCATCACCGAGTTTTTGTTCCACCCAATCGCAACATTATGTGCTCGAACTAAACCCATGTCTACGGTGTTTTATAACCTGTTAAGAAAAATTTCATGAGATTCGACAAAAAACCAGCAGTTCTGTCATCTTAATGGGACTCCATGCGTCCACAAATGCGTACGCTACTGCTGCGGCAGTAAACAAGCAACAACAGCAGCAGGAACCTGACGACAATCGGACGAGCCGAATGCGGACCACAAAAACCTCACAACAACACGCCACAGAGTGGACTCGTAAAAAAAATAAAGCTGCAAAACCTCCGAACACATGGAAAATTATGTAGACACATGTTTCAACTGCGCTGTAGCATCGGCTCTCCAAACCCCCTCCCGACAAGAGTTCATCTATGATAGCCAAGTGATCTACGCATATCTATGAAAACCGTATGGATTGGCAATTGATCTGCGGCCTCTCTAACGCCCCAGGCCCCCCCAATCAGCATCGCCATCATCAACTTCAGCTTCTCCGTCATCACCGTCCGTCATACCATGGGATCAAACATACCAGGAGCAACTACAGATAAATACAAGTGTCTGAGCCTGTAGCTACACATAGATTCGCATACCGGTAGACATGCGACAGCGCGCGGTGCCGACACAGTCCTGCTGCTGCAAGAAGCCTGCTCACTGGTTATTTATGGATTTGTGCAACTTTTTACGCAGTCGCGCTATGCGACTAATTGGGTATGAACGCTGAAATAACCCAGCATTGTTCTACATAATTACCTTGGACGCAGACGAAACGCGAACCGCACCGCTGGCTGGCTGTCCGGCAATGGATAGTTAATAATATTTTTGTCGTCGTCCTTTGTTTTGTTGTTCCTTTAACAAATTATTAGGTTGACGTTTTGTCTAGTTTCGACGTCATCGCAGACGGACAACGACGGCCGACTGTGAAGTGTAATGGCCGTGTGTGTACTTTTTGTGCACAATTTGATGCCTAAACGGGGATTTCGTTGACTCAATACGTTGGGGATTTCAAAGCGAACGACGCAAGCACGATCGTTTTTGCATTGCACCATGGTATGCCGATGACCGATCGCCATCGTGACAGTATGTTGCCGGCCAATTGTCAATCATAAGTATAGTCACAAATGCAAACACTTGTAATCTGTTTTTGTGTTCGTTCGGATAGATGGATGACATTTCCATGTCATAGATACAATTTTCCCTAGAGGCCACTGAACCAGTGAAATTGATCGGTGGCGACGGGACGGAAGTTTGATCACCTGCATAAAAGCAACTGTCATGGTTGTCGCGCGTATCTATGAGTGTGGAGGATGGATGATTAACTTTGGATTGTCGCAAAAGACCGTCTTTGGGCATGAGTGACCAATTGGATTGAAAAATAAATGGCTGCTTGTTTATGTTTATAGTGTAGTGATCATTTCTGCGATCTATATCACAAGTTTTGGTTTAGCGCAAAATACGTATAACCAATCTGTTTGATATTTTATGAGCTAGCTACTATTCTTAGTAAATACTCACACTATTGAACTATGTATGTATAACTAGTAATGTGGCGCTTTTAAATTATCGTTTGTCATGTATCTTATATGGAAAGCATGTTTGCGAGAGGTAGTAATATTCCCCTCCTCGCATTACTGACGTTCTGACGATAATCATAATTTGTATTATTGCACTCTCCAGAATTCAACTGTTTCCCCCCGTTCATAAAATGTAAACTGTAATAAGACAATTATTTTCGACTATACCGAAGCTCAAATACCCGGTACCTACTCTACTTTATTATTGTAAAATAAAAAAATATTTTACTATTAAAAAATTATATATTTGTATGGGATGTACGGGTAGTTTTTATTCGACCAAACTCATTTTTTGTCAAAAAAATTTAAATATTGTTGAAACAATATGTTTTATATTGTTTAAAAGTTTAAACTTGCTATCGTTACTGTAGCTATTTAAATTTAATTTTTAACATCAAAAAGCTATATAAATCCGATATTTTTGTATGGGAGGTAGTAGTAGTTTTCATCCGATCTTGCTAATTTTCGAACTTAGGTGGATAAAAGCTTCTGTGTACGTACCAAATTTCATGTCGTACGGACATCGCTAGATCGACTAAGAAAGTGATGCTGATCAATAATTATATATAGTTTGACATACCTACAACGCCTCCTTATGTGCGTTACAAATGGAATGTCAAAGTGAATATACCCTCACCACTGTGTGGTACCGGGTATAAATATAGGGATGAGAACGTGCGTGAGCGTGAATGAAGCGCGAGTTTCTTCCTAATCCCTTCGACACTTGTATGTATGTATATATGGATATAGGTTAGGTATATTATAAGTAAGGTGGTATTTCTATGTGGGTGCTATTTGATGAGCAGAGCTGGATTTGGCTTGTCATTTTTGATTCCCACGCATCGTAGTAACCTAACTTTAAGGCCAGTAGACGACAATACTGAGATGAAAAAGGTACACTACTTAGATATGGCTTCAGAAAAAATGCATTACCACATTATTCATTAGGGCAACTGTTATCTACTAGATACTAGAATAAGAAAAACCCGGATCTTCGCAAATGCTGTAATTGTACCTTTAAATGGTTTGATATGGTACAGGGAAATAACTTCCTGAGCAATAACTTCACATGGGAAATATCTGCACCTCGTGTGGGAAATAATTTCACTTTTTTTATTGAAGGTGGGCAATAGCTTCACTTTTTTGTGGGAAATAATTTCTCTTAGCTCTTCCTATACCTTTAGTAGGAAATAACTTGGCTCAGGAACATAGGTCCCATCCCAGCGGGACCTAAGTCCCAAAAAAAAAGTCGGGACTTATGTCCCACCAAACATATTTTCGTAAATATTTGGTGGCGTGACATATGTAAGGCAAAGCGACATAAGACCAAATCTCTAAACTTGGCCTTCTGTCGTTTTGTGAAAGTGACATAAAGCCAAATTTTTTCCATTGGCATTATGAGCGAGGTATTCGGCTTCGGTGCTACTAAGGGCAATTGAGTTCTGCTTCTTGCTATCCCAAGAAACTACAGCGTCGGCTAGGAAGAAGGCGAACTAAGTGTATGCCCACAAACCAGAGAGAATAGACCACCAGCTTCGGGCAAAAAAGAGAATTCCATAGAGCCAGTTTCAAAATGTTATTAGGTGGTTAAGTATGTGTGCCATGTTAAAGTTAAATGGAGGGCGAATTGGTCACGTATTCACAGATAGAAAAAGAGACGGCGCTACTCATTTCAAAACTGGCTCTATGGAATTCTTTTTTTTGCCCGAAGCTGGTGGTCTATTCTCTCTGGTTTGTGTGTATAACTTTCGGTCAATTGAATTTTCACCTCAGTCAGCATCAGATTTAAGACTTAAGATTCGTATACTGGTCTGAAAATATTTAAGTTTAATAAATGCTTGTCAGCATTAAAATGCTCAACGTGAGGATTAGTGTTGAACTGTGCGAGCTTACAGACTGAGTGCATAATGTCTTGTCGCGCGCATATGCTTAAATTATGTCAGAGACCCAATGAGTGACTGGTATAGCTTCTGGTCTACTTTGATGCAGTGAAAACAATCCGCTCACTTCTCAAATTTAGTCCCTGGATCCAGTGGCTTTGTGACACCTCTGCATTCAGACATTCAAAAATCTTCAAGGTGATTTATATGATCAGCTGTTGTTGAGACACTTATGAATTCCTTCTCTTCCTCTGGTGACATCCATACCCAATAGGGCCCTTATCTGGCGTTAGGCAATAACGCCCAAGGAAATAGCGCCCAAATCGATTTGGAAATAACGCCCAGAAAAAACTAGTACAATTTGTTGTTGCAAAATATTTCGTCATTTTAGGTGTTATTTCCTTTCCAGGGTTCGTTTTTTTGACAAGCAGTAAAGCCCAAAATAGTAAGTGGAAATGCATAAACAGTGGAATAAGTATGGGGGGGCATGCTGCCCCCCTGCAAGCCCCCTGCCAGGGTTTTCTGCTGGACTTTGGAGTAGGTGGGAGTTCGTACTGTAAAAAAAACCTTCAATGTATCCAATTTTGCACATACTCCATATCTGACAGTAACCCCAAGCAGGGGGGTTGCAGGGGGCAGCATGCCCCCCATACGTATTAAACTGCAAATTATTTTTGGGCTTTATTTCCATCTTGTTGTTTATTTTTAAGCGCTATGCATTTTTTTGGGCGTTATTTCCAAATCGATTTGGGCGCTATTTCCTTGGGCGTTATTGCCTAACGCCCCCTTATCTACCACTTCAAATTATAGGCAAATTTGCTCATTTATATTCTCCAGCATCTTGAAACTAGAGCACGCGATAAAGATGTCGTATAGTTTGGATAAAAAAATACATATTTTTATTTTCTTATCACTATTCACATTTCTTTCTTATACCTTAGGTTGTATCCCGTTTTTCCTTCTTCTGTTTTCTGAATTCTTCGCGTAAGCTCTGTTCCTCTAGTTAGGTGAGGTTAGGTTAAAAAGGGGTATGAGAGATATGTCTCATATGGCACTAGGCACCATAAGGGCCCATCGTGGTCCCTAGAGGGAACCAGTTGCAGTGACCTACAATGGGAAAACACTTATTTCCCTGCAAAAACCAAGTAGCCCCTTATAATTGGTAGTGTCTGTCTCCATCTCCTCTAAATTTTGGAAGAATTACCTGCCCAGAAATTTCCTTCTGCTGCGACATATTGCCTCACATTCGCACAGTATATGTGTTATGTCCTCTTCGGCTTGCAGGTCATTGCAGAATCTGCAAGTGTCCGAGTCTGCCAACCCGAGCCTTTTAGCATGTTTTCTAAGAAGACACGCCCTGATAATATGCCGATCAGTGTCCTGTGCTGTTCCCTGCCTAGTTTGAGGATTTCCTTAGATCTTTTACGGTCGTATTGCGGCCAAATACCGCTTTTTATGATGCAAGGTGGTTTAATATCCACATCTCCTGCATCTAACAATTTCCCGCCTCTCCTCGCAAGCTCATTAGCTTGCTCATTTCCAGCTATACCGCAGTGTCCTGGTACCCAGCACAGTCTTACTCGGTTCTGACTGCATAATGCTTTAAGAATTGTGCGACAGGTCCTGACTAATTAAGAATTGATGTTCGTAGATTCCAGTGCGTTGAGTGCGGCCTGGCTAGCGATGTAGATGGCTATATCCTTTCCAGATATAGATCTCATCCGCATTAGCTATGCCGCTTTCAGAACGGCCAGAAACTTCTTATTGGAAGACACTGCTTTAGATTTGGATCTAGGAGTAGATTCCAGCACCCGTACCTTCCGCTGTTTTTGATCCGTCTGTGTAGACTACTATTTCGCAATTCATATCTTTCCGGGTATGATACCTCGTACGGAGTGTCGAAGTCAACCAGAGGGTGAATTTCATCAGTTTGCACCCGTACGCCCGGGAGTAGCTCCGCTAGTATTGTACAGTCCCCAAAAACTGTCCTCTCTAAAGTAGCGCAAGGTTGTGAGCCGTAGCGCACTACTTCCCGCAAGTTACTTTATGTGCAAGTCAAGTAGTGGCGTAAGGTGTAGAAAGGTATCCAGCGCTGCCATAGGGGTACTGCGAAGTGTACCCGTTATTGCTACGTTGAACGCTCTCTGCACCGACACGCTAGTTTGCCGACTCTGTTCCTCTAACTCGCAGGCCCTATGATGAGCCTCCAAGAGAATCCGTGACTAGGTTACAAGCCGAACGGTGTACTCTGTTATTTTTGCTAATTGTTTAAGTCTATGTAGGCATTGCCACATATTTTATTCATTTTGTCATCGCTTACTTTCGGGTCAACATTTAATACCCCACAATTGGTGTTCACGTCCACATTGACCAGTGCTTTGCAGCATTTTCGTCAATGCGACAAGGATAATATGGATTCAAACGCCTTCTGAGAAATTTGGCACACTATACATCGAATTTTCTTCTTAAGTCCGCTCTCACATTGAGGCAAAAATCAATAAGCAACTGGCAATAGGAAACACGCTATATTATCGCTCACAGTTATTTTACTGTTGCTGATTGCGGCAATAATTATCCCTGGCGATACACAGCGCATGTAATAAATATTGCATAGGGACTAGTAGCAATATGTGTGATTACATATTTGCGGATACCACGTTTTATAAAGTTTTGGAAAATACATAATGTCGGACGATCCTGCTTATTTATTTATTTATTTATTTATTCTATCAAACATGCTTACACAGTAAGAATACACTTATAAGACTGTGAAAGATTAACAATTTTAATTTATAATGTTTACTACATTTCATTTTCAACATACATAATTCGAGAAGTTGTGAAACATATCCCTGAAAGTTAAAAATTTCAGCTAATACTGCTGCTTCGATGGGAGAATAGGTTAAAATAAAGTTGCGTATTGCTTATTGACAGTTGCTTATAGCTTGTTGCCTCAATCTGAGAACTGCCTATGTGGTGCTACAGTTTGAGGAGCTACTAGCGAACAAGCGATTATAGTTATTCCGATGCTTTGCAAACTGCCTCTAGTTGCACACTGCAGGTTTGTTGAGGTTTCAACGTCAGGGGCCTGTACCACAAAACAACAAGTCTAGTTAAACAGGCAAATTTTAACAATTAACAATATTTTCTGTACCACCAAAACATAAGTTAACAATCGTCTTAACACTTGTTAACACAATTTCTAACAAGTGGGAAATTTGATGAATTCTCGGTTTCTGTACCACAAAACAACAATTGTTAAAATTGTCTGTTAAATTGTTGCAAAATTCTAACTGATGAATAGAAAATTGTTAGCTCGTAACAAGTTATATTTCTTGATTTGGTTTTCGAGATTTTCAAGTGTTTTTTAATTTCTTTTAAATTCGAATCATGATTATAAACTGTTTAATGTTTGTTTTGCTTTTATAAGACAAAAATCCCAAAGCCAAAGTTTCCAAACCGCAATTTCCAGCAGCAAAAACTCCAAGGCTGATCAAGTAGTGAAACAGGCGACTATAGTAATTATTTTATTAAACAGTAGGTACCTAAGTGGCCCGCTTCATGTGATTAAGGGATTTAAACTCTCTTATCGCATGTCGCAGGTCCTGCTCATACAACTTCGTTGCTACCCTCGGGTTATCTATGTGCTTTTCGTCCGGCACGCGTATTTGATAACATTTTTTTTTTTTTAGATTTTTTGTCTTTAGGTTGTCGTTTGCTTTAATTTTCAGACTACCTACTATTTATGAATATTTCACTATTCTAGAGAATTCCTCATTCTAATCGTGCATATAATCTGTATTCTGCTTTGAACTACATATATGTACATAAGTCTAAACCAGCGGTTCCCAATCTTTTTTGGTCGCGGAGCACTTTTCAGGAGATAAATTCCTCGCGGAGCACTTCGTTGTCCGTACCCCATTTTTCGCAGTCGCAGTTATGGAAAAGGCAGTAACTATTTTCCGATTTTTTAAAATTTTATTAAATTCAAGAAATAAGTAAAACTTATGTGACTTTTTTGTTTATAAATCGTTTGGTTGTAGTGGGCTTTAGGTCCAAAATGAGACAGTATTTTTTGTTCACTGCATTTCGGCCATGACAAATATAGATCCACTTCTACACCTCATAATGTCCATAGACATGGACGACCTTAATGAGCAAAATATACTGTAATATTTCTATTAGAAATAGTCTCCAAAGGTGGTTATAGGTATAAATAAGTATGTATTAAGTACATACATACTAAGATAAAATATTTTTATCATTTTAATAAATATTTAAATTTAGTAGGTACCTAGATATTTTAAGAAAATAATTCAAACCCCTTTTTAACTCATATTCCAGTTGGTCACAGAATAACAAAATCTTTAAGGTTCCAGTTTCCAAAACTTATAAAAAAAATTCAAATTTATTCTGTCTTTATTTTTTAAAATGGCAGTCAATCTTTTCTGAAAATAATGGTGGTAGATATAAGATGTAGTGTTCCAGACCTGCTTAGTATTTTCGAAAAGCTCTTCAGCATCTCTTGATTTTTTTGCTTGTAAAGCTCTTGCGACGTCGGGCAACTAGTTTTTAATTGGGTTTATGTGGGGACTTTAAGTGGGCCAATCCAAAACATAATATTGATATCCGTAAGCCTTTGCTTCACTATCCGCAGAGTATTCTAAGGGTCGTTGTCGTGTTGGAAATCATGTATGGCATGTATGAAAAAAAAGAGGTTTCTCTAATATGCTCTTGTACAAGTAAACAATTAACTAGCCTGACGGAATTTTCATATTTTTTCGCATCTTTCCGCGGACCACTTGGATATTCGTGGCGGAGCATCAAGGAGCATCAACACTTTGGGAAACTCGGGTATAAACTAAACTACTCTCCCAACGCGCACACTCTTTGAATCACCATTTAGTTTTGCAAAATTCTACAACAAGTGTTAAGGGAAATTTTCCTTGTTAACTATCATACCGAATAATTTGGTGGTACAGAAACTAACTTCGCCTGTTAAATTTATATGTTAAGAAGTTACTTGTTGAAAAGTTAAATTGTTGTTTTGTGGTACAGGCCCCAGGTGAGGTGAGGACCATGTTGCCTCCCAACGCCTAAGCCATATGGGCATGGCTCCATATCAAATGACAGAGGGGTGCCTCGAAATAGACAATAGCCATTCCCCCCACCTTCGCCCTCAAAATAAAATTCACTACAAGAACTCCTGGCATAGGAGAAAAAAATGGGTCACAGTGAAAAAATAGATAACTATTTACACCTACCGTACAAAGATGGAATTCAGTAGGTACAGGCATTTTGTGTTGGTCTCTAAACAAATCACATACCAAATCAGCGAAGACTGCAGAGATAGCTGTTTGGGTTATATAGATGAAGAGGCTCAAAGTTCGCCAAAAAAAACAGTCAAGTTTTCCTTGCATACTTGGGTGAATATCCCTGCCAACGCGGCGACTCTATGGTTGGTGGAGGCGGGGAGGTATATGGATATAAATGGTTTTCCAATGAGTGGTGTTATTGTGAATGGTCCGCTATTTCGGTAGCTGTCACTTTTGAAGCTTTTATTCTTTGACATTTGACAAGTAGAAACTGCGCCATTACTAAAAATGGAACGATACATGCTTCAACAACGCATTAAAATTATTAAAATTCACTACAAAAATGGTGAAAATCTTGCAGTCACAGTTAGCAAAACTAAAACATTTTTTGGTCGTAGTGAAGCACCTTGTCGGACCGCAATACAGAAATTGGTGGAAAAATTCGAGCTGTTGGGACAAGTTAGTGATGTGAAGTATAAAAGCCGTGCACGGTTTATGGTCCGGCGGGGTCATTGGACCTTACTTTTTCGAAAATGAGGTTGGATCAACAGTTACGGTGAATGGATTGCGCTATCGAGAGATGATTAATGATTTTTTATGGTCGGAGTTGGATGGTATTAATCTGGACAAGGTTTACTTTCAACAAGACGGCGCTACGTGCCACACAAGCAACGAAACCATTGATCTTTTACGGGAAAAGTTTCCGGACCGTGTTATCTCTCGAAGAGGTGATCACAATTGGCCACCGAGATCTTGTGATTTAACAACTTGCGGCTTCTTCCTTTGGGGCCACGTGAAAGATAAGGTCTACGCCAATAGCTCAGCGTCGATTCAAGACCTCAAAGATAAAATTCGTGAGGCTATCGAGGACATAGGGCAGCCACTTTGCGATTTGGTTATGGAAAATTTCATAAAAAGGATATGGTCCTGTAAGCGTGCTCGTTCTGGCCATTTGGCTGATGTTGTTTTTCATTATTAACGGCATATCTACCTTCCTCTTTATTATGAAATAAACATCCGATCATTTACCTCAAAAAATGGCATTTTTCTTTGAATACCAAAATAACACCTCTTATTGGAAAACCCTTAAGGTAACCTATACCAAGAAAATTATCAAATATCCCTGCATCTTCTATCTGTAAGAACTCCGCTGAGGAAACTTGTACAGTGAATTGGGCATGACTCATACTTAAATCTAATTTGGATAATTTTTTGTACTATAAATATAACCTTTTGCTTAGCATTAAGTTTATTTACATAGCCGAAAGCCCTGGGGGCCTGTACCACAAAACTACAAGTATTGTACAACATAGCTAGATTTTTACCTTATATCTATTGTTATTTGTAATTTATTTACACCGAAAGAAAAAACATTGGTTGAATCAAAAATGTTTCGTTGTTAGCTAACAATGGGCTTAAAATTGTCAAATCAAATACGTACGTGATTAAAGCAAACAACGCTGCATGTTTGAAACAACTACTTCATCGTTGTTGATTAAAATGCTCGAAAGTATCACAGATATGTTTAGTTTGAACATGTTTGTATTTGTTTCAAAAATGGTAACATTGTTAGCCAACAATTTAATTGTTGATTTCATTGTTAAACAACAATAAACAGTTACAACATAGGGATTTTACAATTAATTTGACCATGAGCGTTTTTCATTAAACACAAACGTGGTCAATAAATTTAAAATCAACCATATTTCTTATACATTAAACACATTCGTAGTTGGAGTACAATGTTTACAGTATAATTTAACACAAACATTTTCAAGGTAAAATACCATTGACCATTATTAAAGTATCATGAACATGTTAAAAGTATCTACGGACATGTTCTTATAAAAATATTTCTCATTATCACAACCTACATTCCTGCCAAGATGTGTTGTAAAGCGGTCACGTGTAACAATCGGAAACGTTGTTAACGTATCACAAAAATGTTTAAGTAATAATATTTATTATCAGTCAAGCATGAAACATTGTTGTAGGAACACAAACGTTGTTAATGTATCACGAAAATGTTGAAGTAATAATGCAGCCAAGCATAAACATTGTTAAAGAAACACAAACATTGTGGAACTACCATGAATGTAGTTAATTTACATGATTTCTTGTTAAACCAACCACGAACATCGCATTCGCGACGTGATTAACGGAATTTTTCTTGTTAGTTCGCCTCTTTGGCGTCGGTCGTCTTTTTTCTTGAAAAAATATTCAGTAGGTATTCAGTCAGAAGTGAGAGCCCTACGTTACGTGCGAGTGTCAACAGTGTATTTTAGTGTATTATTATTTGTAGTGTCGCTATTTTTTTTTTGTTTTCTTTTGTTTTTTAGTGCGCTTGTTGGTTGAGGCCGTCGTCCACCCCCGACTGTAAGTACTATCTAAAGTAAGTAATAAATTTTGAAACTCATAATAATAATAAAAGTAAACTCATAATTTTGAAATTTTGCTTAGATTCGACACCCGGATTTCAACACCCAGTCAACACAAACAATGGTGAATACGATACGAGACAACACAATACTCACAATTTATCTGGGTAAATATAATTATAAAAAAAAATAATTGTATTCCGTTTGGGCCCCTGTTGTTGAGCCAACATATTAATATATTAATTATACATCACCATTTTGTTAACTACTTAGCCTTAAGTCAATTTGTATATATGAAAGTTCAATAAATACTAATGTAAATGTAATGTAATTTTGTTTTTTTAAGTTTTTATTACTATTTCCAGCTGGGTGCGACTAGAAGTAAAACGGTAAAGTAAGTATGGACGTTTTAAAAGTATCACGAAAAATGTACAATGTTTTCATTGTTTATTAACAATGATCATGCTTGATCAATCGCTTCCCTATGATAAAGTAAGCATGAACGTGTTAAAAGAAGCACGACAATTGTACAATTTCGAATTTGTTTATCAACAATGATCGTGCTTAATCAATCACTCACCGTGCTTGCTTGCGTGGTTATTTAAACACGAAATTGACAATGGCGTGATAGATTTATACAAAAATACCCGTTATATTTTTAATAAAAAATTGACAATGTCGGATTTGTTGAAATGACAATGCCCATTGGTTGACGCAAAATCAAATAAGGTTCATGCTTGATTTTACCAACGTTTTTCTTTCGGTGTACTTAATAATAAAGACAAAAATAATAATAATAATTTGCATAAATCTTAAAAACCTCAAAAATGGGAAAGAAGTTCAATGTTGTGCAAAAAGAGTAGAAAATGTATGAAATGATACCTGCAACTCTGATAACTTCTATATGTAAAACTTCATAGTGAGGCCATGCGTATAGAAGAAGTATAAGTCAGACCAATCTCGATATATCCAAAAGACTCTGGCCAATGGTTAGCAAAAGGTAAATATTCATAATCGGAGTCGTATAGGTACCTGAGGTTTTTGATGGATACAATTTCAGTTTATTCTATACCATGACAGCTCTTGCAGTTTGGTGTAATAATACCTATAGTCTCATGGATATTGTCCTGTCCTGTCAGTACGCCCGTTAAAATACATAACTTACCATTGAGTCACATAATGCAGGTGCATATTGCTTCCGCTAAAATGTCCCCAATCCATTTGAACCTGAAAATGTGAAGGGTTTCATATTATACGCGTCTAAGACAATTGATATCGTTTAAAAAAACCTGGCTTTCTAGCCTACCAATTCTGTCATCATTACAACATTCTGCCTAAAATAGTTCCTTATATTATTACATATTTTTGACTTTTCCCTTTTCTGTTAAAAATAGCTCTGACCACCGAAAATGAGCCCCAAATTCCATGGCACAAGTAAACCGACATTTCTGCATTATCTTAAAGTTCCATTCCCGAACAATAATACACTCGGAACAAAAAACAACGCAACACGACAAGAACCTTACAACAAAGTCAACGGATCGATCACAGAGAATCAGACCAAAGAAAAACTTCCAAATTCAGAAACCCAATAGTCAGTCAGTCAGAAAAAAAAAAAACAACGAAGATATATCGGTCCGAGTCGCACCATTGCAGGACACAATTTGCTGACCAGGTAGCATGTTGTGTACCGCTCTTAAATTCCACAAGGTCGACAATGCCCCACGTCGGTCACTTGCAGTTGCACATCTCCGCACAGCGCCCCCATCCGTCCATCATTCTACGTCAGCAGCGAAGAATCGACTTTTGATTTTGTTTTCACAAATTTCGGTCGATTCATCGATGAAATAATTGAGATAAAAACAAAACCGAAAGAACCGCCACAACCAGCTTATAAATATGTATGTAAGTTTATCGAAATTGAAACTCCCAGCTGTTAGGCGGGCATTTGGGGAAGGGGCTAGTATTGCAGGGGAAATCGATCGGAAATCGACCACTCAAAGGTGACCATCAACGACCGCGTCTCGTCAGGACGAGGACTATCATCTATATTGGGAAAAAATAATACAACACGACGAGAACAATCTGCAACAAGGAGCAGAACTAAGCCTTTGCGGTTGGCGGTTGAATGGTGTTGGCTCGTCAGATTGCCGATCGATATTTTGTCGATCGAAAATTGAGTGGAAAAAAGTGGACAAGACCGAAAGTGACCGACACAAGAGAACGCACAAAATTCTGCAGATCAATCTCAGAACGAGAAATTCGTCTTTCACCGTCTTGGGGCGGCCCGCAGTAATTATCTCTCGGCAGAGGACGCAATTAAACCTCCACCGACTAGTTTTTCCCCCCAACGCATAGGATTGATGTCGACTCGAATTGGGCAGATATCGATTCGATTAAGCACTTTTCAGAGTGTACCCCAAAAGAAATGTGCTCGTTACCTCTGTATTGTATATTTTTCACGGCTCTGTATAGGCTGTCGCTTTTACTCACATTCTCAGTTCAGTTTACAAAATCTGCTAACTTGGTCTTCAAATCGGAGGTCCAGATATACCAGAGGTTTGGAACCCTTTTACATAGCGTGTACAGTGTACACTATACATAATAATATAAATATTTTCAACATAGGCGAACTAATGGACCAGTAGTTGTTACTTTATCTGTATTTCATTCAGCACAACTCACAGGTCACAGAGTTCGCAGTTATCCAATTCCACCTCCATCTTCGGTATTCACCCAGAACTTAACTGCTCAGTTCTCCTGCTCCGTTTTATTGTTAAATTCCACTATAAATATATAATTTGAGCTACAATCTATCGCGAACGTCGCCGTTGGCTAAATAAAGGGTCCGCCAAATAACTTTTTTTTTTTTGAAAATGCTATAAAAAAAAACTACTGAATATTTTCTCAAATTTCTTTTTTTATTTGAAAGTACAATCCTTCCGGTTAATAATGAAAAATAATTTCATTCAAATGGCTGCCTCGGCTGGCCATGCAGTAGCCTACACGATCGGTCCAATTTTTAAGCACATTATCGATTGTGTGCAGCTGTATTTCACCAATGGCTTCACGAATATTGTCCTTTAAAGCGTCAATTGTCTCTGGCATGCCGGTGTAACACTTATCTTTTACGGCACCCCACAAATAATAGTCCAACGGTGTCAAATCGCAGCTCCGCGGTGGCCAAACGACATCAGCTCTGCGGCTGATAATGCGATCTTCAAAAACAGGGCGCAAAACATCGAGTGTAGCTTCGGCTGTGTGGCACGTAGCGCCGTCCTGTTGAAATCAAATGTTGCCAAAATCCTCTTCTTCAATTTTTGTGAACAAAAATTCGTTCAACGTGGCCCGATAACGATCGCCATTGACTGTAACGGCCACTCCTTGCTCATTTTCGAAGAAAAATGGCCCAATTATGCCTCTGGACCAAAATCCGCACCAAACAGTGACTCGTTTTGGGTATATCGGCTTTTCAATGTATGCGTGCGGGTTTTCTGTGCCCCAAATGCGACAATTTTGCTTGTTTACATACCCGCCAAGATCAAAATGAGCTTCATCTGAAAAGATGATTTTTTTGGCAAAAGCGGCATCTTCTCTAAGTCGATCGCAGGCCCACTTAGCGAAGCGAAAACGCATTGGATGGTCAGTTGGCTTTAACTCCTGAACCAATTGGACTTTGTATGGCGTCATACCAAGGTCTTTATGCAAAATTCGTCTCAATGATGTCTCCGAAATGTTCAATTGTTGAGAACGACGGTGAATTGATGTTGATGGCGCTTCACGCACACTTTCTGCCACAGCAGCATTTTTCTCGGGTGCACGCACTGTTTTTGGCTTTTCACGCTTTGGTTTATCGATGAGGATGCCAGTTTTTTCACTTTTTTCACAAGATAACGAACATACGGAGCTGACGGTGCTTCTCTTCTTCCAAAATCCGTACGCAATTTTCGCACACATTCTGCAACATTACCATGATTTTCAAAGTAATGTCGCAATATTTCCCAGCGTTCAGGAAGGATAAAACTAATTATCTGTCAAATCAGACATGAGCTAAGTGTTACCATTCGCGAAATAAGCACTAGTTGAAAAAAAAAAAAAAACACGTTAGATGACGGACCCTTTAGTTGGCGTAACCTGTCCATCATAGGCTGTCTAGTCTAGGCTTAACTTGTCATAACCATTCGTTTGTGTGATTTCTAATTTGTTTATAAATAAAATATTTTAGAGCAACGAATGGATGGACGGATGGACCAAAAACGGCTGCATTGAGAAGCTTTTCAAGGATAATATTATAGTCGCAGATGTTTGTCAAAAATTCGCGAGAGGTTGCGCAGTGGATAAAAAAGATGTACCTAACAACATTTCAATACAAATACAAACCAAAAATTACTCGAAGAATTTTGCGTTCAAATCAACCAGGGATATTTTCATTCGCCTTCGCTAATGTCAACACGTGTGCGCTATTTTTTATTGGCAAGGCCTTACTATGTACTTAACTCCCTTCTTGGTCCAAAGAAACAATGTCAATAACGAATCTTTAAAAACTTACCTCACCAGCCTTACAAAAATGATGCTTGTACTGACTACTCGCTCTAGAAGGCAACAGGAGAGAATGAACCGACCAATAGCTCATATTTCTCCAGTAAAAACCAGAAAAGGTAACTGGGCAAAAAGCAACCAGGAAAAGGCAAACACTTTTGCAGAGTATCTTGATCATGTATTTAAACCTTATGAAGATAAAGGTTATCAAGGACTCGAAGTAAGGTGCGAATACCTATTCGGTCGGTAACAGCAAAAGAACTTGCCAATGAAATCAAAGAAGGCATAAATATTAAAAAGGCCCCAGGGTTTGATTTGATTACAGGAGAAAATTTGAAACAATTTCCACGAAAATGTCTGAAAAAACTAACGCAGATTATAAATGGTGCATTTAAGTTGAGATATGTTCCAAGCATGTGGAAAGTCACGGAGGTAATATTGATAATAACAAAACCAGGCAAACCACCTAACAAAGTTATGTCAAAGTTATTCGACTAATAACTAAACGCCTGCAAAAAAATAATTGACGAAAAATCGCTAGTCCCAAATCACCAATTTGGATTTAGAAATAAGCACTCTACAATCGATCAGGTGCATAGAATCTTCTGTACATATAATAAAACTGTAGCCTGTAGGAATTTTCTTTGTCAGCTAAAAACTCGAAAACTACTGGACAGATTTCGATGAAACTTTTTTTTAAATGTTCCTTAAGACTGTTAGACTGCTATAGGCTATGTCTTTAACAGCCGCCTCCTTTAGGAACAGTTTTTAGCCAAAATGTATGTTCTGAAGTGAAAATGTATACATGCACTGCACATATACCTTGCTACAAATGGATGTTTATACTTTTGCAATCGTGCGACAGGACAAACAAAAATAAAACAACACTAGCATACGTACACTTGTGAAAAAATGAGATTACTATATACTATTTATATAACGGTAAGTTTAAGTTTTAGGGTAAATCAAAGTTTTTTAGGCAAACATAGTTAAAAAAATTCTACCATTTAAAAACACTCGGTAGATACTAATTACCTTACATCAAAATTTATAATTAATAGGAACAATCTAAATTATATGATATGTCATACTAAACGTTTTTCTTTACTATTGAAGAAAGTTTTAAAATGTAGAAATAACGCCCCAGATTACGCCCCAGAAACTAGAAGTTTGGCACGGAATTTCGTTGAAAACTCAAGACGCTAGATAAGCCAATTTTAAAGAAATAAAAAAATTCTAAATTTTAAAAATTCAAATTGTGAGCATCCTACAAATATCCGAGAGTATAGCCGAAGTAAGACTTCGCAATTCAGTTATTCGGGTGTGGCATACAATCGTAGGTCCCAAGCAAAATATAAAACTCACACGAAAGAGCCGTTGCGAAAAGTAATGAATAGGGTTCAAGAATATTTGCGTCCTAAATTCGTCGTATTTTTCATACCAAATTCTTAAAAAGGTGTATCCAAAACGTCCAAATAATTCAAAATTTTGATGGGTTTGATTCTTCTACTTCCATGCCAACTCCTCCATTTACTTGAGTAGGTCCATCACATAGCGGCAAACATTCCCAGGCCACGAAAATACCAATTTCACTGATTACCTGACGCAACTTGTTGGCGTCGCTACATCTATACACCAAAATGGTATAGTGTGCACAGTTTAAGTTTGAGCACCAAAACGACTTGGGACACTCAGATACCCACAGTGAATTTCCGATTTCCAAAAATCTCAAAACACAATTTTAATAATTGGTTCATTGTCTGGCATCTGGTCATAATGATACGTTACCGGTCAGAACAATCTTCGCTCAACTCGTCTTTGGACAAACTGAATGAGTGTCCACCGACCGAAGTTTTGCGTCAACCTGCAGAGAATTGTGTTCGCTCCAAAGTAGGGATTGCAAATTATTTCCACTTTACAAACCGGGCATCGAAATTGCTAAAACAGGTCGCGATCGATCAATATTGGGTCCAATTTTCATTTCGTTTTGTTTCACTTGGTTTTCTGGTGAAAACTTTTAGACAAATAGTCATTTTTTTATACATAGTTGTTATGGTTTATTTTTGGCATTCAATTTAATAAGGGTTTTGTTTTCTCTTCCTTTGCAGATACCGTGAAGATGCACTGTGTTGGGACAGGTAAGTAATCATGACAGGACACCGAGAGTGACGACGAAAAGCTTTTTCGCGATCAAATTAATGAAATTCTTGTCGCATTCCGAGAGTCGCGATCGCGAGTTTGTAATTTCCTTTCGGGGCACTTGTTTGGCTCACCGTACACCAGATACACTGCACGGCACCTACCTGCTATAAGATGCAGAGCTACAACATCTTTTTGCTCTGCTGCCGCGTAGGTATAGTTAAGGCAAGCTCAGCGGCTGTCGCTGCGGCTGCACTGGCTTTTTATGGTGGGGTTCGACGTGCGGACAGCGTGTGCCGTTGTCGTGCGTTATCGATGTTAGATGGCGGCCGGTAGCCAATTTTGCCATAGTATTGAAAGGAAGTTTTACTAAATAT
>OY015311.1:50124110-50322576 GCA_955612985.1 Cheilosia scutellata | reverse complement strand
AGACGGTCCACCGCCGCCGCCGAATCGCACAAGCAATAGCACAACAGCATCAGCATCAGCAAGTGGCGATATTTATAGCCAAATGATAAATTATCTGACACGGCTAATTGCAGCGGAATTAGTGTTTAATTTAACATGCTACTCGAATGCCGGGCCGAGCCCATAGGTGCTCGGAGAGGAAGGTATACTGTATGCATATATGTGCGACAAGCTACCGCACCATGCGACACTGGGAGATATTATTATTAGTTATATGGTGAAAATGCATATTAATATCCGTAGCGCATTAATTTCTGCGTAAATAGTTGTGTCAACCGATGTTGCAGCATGATCTAGATGAAGTCGCTCCGAGATAGAGATGCATTGTCCGGGTGTGCGCGCATAGAGAATCCCACATCGCACGCAGCCAAGACAACATGACACCTCCGATTTGGGCGTACGGCAGCGGAGAGATATCTTGAAACAAACTGATTTCTGTTGACGACATTTTTCGAGAGGAGTCACTTGGCTGCGACTCTATCCCGGTGAGGGGAATTCTCCGGATAGCTGGGAGGCGATTCATGCATTCCCAAAATGATTTACGTGGAATAAATCTAATTTTAATTTATAAAATCGAAACGGTGCCGCATGTACGCGTTGGGTGGTTTTTGGCGGGACCAGCATGTTCGCTGCAAGTTGCGTATTTGTCTCTGCCCTCGGCCTGGGAGGAAATTATTAATTATCGCGACATATGTTCAAGATTGCCGGGATGCTCACCCAATGCTCACTGATGAATTACCGATAGATTGTCACTTACGAGCGTGTACGCCCCAAAGAATCTGTCCACTTCGGAGGTGGAGGTGTATCTGGGGTGCACTGGGGGTCCCGTATTACACGTTGTACACGAATTTTCGAAGCAACTCTTTGATTTTTAATTAATTTTTATATTCGGTGTTTTCTTGACTCGCCTACCCCCGCAAATTTAAGCTATCAGAACTGTTGCATGCATCCTGTTGTAGCTCGTATATACCTGGGTGCAGTATAGATGCAAGCGGCGATTGTCAGATCGGTTTGGTAATTTATTTGTAATGAGACACTTAAGGGTTAATTACATATCAATCATGGAGGGGCTTAATGCCATTAATTATAGTTTTATTTGTGTACGAGGTGTTGTGGATAACGCTATTGATGCTGTACCACCCAAGTGGGCAGCAGCGTGCGGTATGTTGCCTCTAATCTGGTGGTTTATTGCAATGAATTGGCGATTATGTTTGATGTAACCGGAGGTTAATGCATTAAATTGAGGGTCAGGTTGGAAATTAATCATGGAGATGGTATAATCTGGCTGTTATGGTAAAAGACTGCAAAGTAAGTGGCACCATAACGTTATGAAAATTTATTGATATTTAATTTATAAACGCTGTGATTATAGAGTTTTTAGAAATATATCAGTGGAATATATTCGTAGCTTTTGTAGCAGACTTCTGGACGATGTGTTATTTAGAAAAACGAACTGTCATTTACACGACCTTTACTAACCAGAACATGTTGCACAGTGAGAAAGAAAATAATTTTCGTTCAATGTGAGCACCTTTCAACTGGGTGATGGTATTGATTCAGCTGATAAGAGAGTTAGGAGGGTTGTGTAGAGAGGAAATGTTTGTCACAGAGTCAGTGTTGAGAATAATCACATCTGCAGAGATTCAAACTGCCAAAACGACAGTAATTTCACTATCAAGTAGATCGAACCTTGACAAAATTAAACAAAACAAACAAAAACAAAATTAAAAGTGTTATCATCGGCCTGGCCGACGCACGCTTTGATACCCTCCACTGCATAAAAGTCATGTAAAATGTTTGCCATGCGAGTTCGTATGTACTCTAGTGTACATGCATGGCCTAATATCGGTTTTGTATGGGAGGTACCAGAACTACTTGACCCACATAAGCCATTTTAATGACGACGCACGGTAAAAAGATGTCCTCTTACCAAATTATCGTGTTTTCAAGAGACAGACAGACGGACGTGGCTATGCCCTCTAAATTTCGCCAACTATAAAGGCATCAATCTCCTTAATAACGCTTACTGGATTCTGTCTGCCATACCATTCGAACGACTGAAACCATTTGATAACAAACTACATAATTGTAATGGTAGGTATCTCTCGATGCTAGTGTTCCAAAAGTAGCTAAAAAACATTTTTGCTTTAAATTACCAGCTCGAGTCGTTGAACTGATAAAAATAAGAAACATGCACAGGAGGAACTGGCAACGATACAGGCTACCTTTTTTTAGATCCCAGGTTAAACAGCTCAACCAAATAATCTTTGAACTTATCCAACACCACCGCAACACTGAATGGAATAAAAAACTCAAATCTTTAGATAAAGCTTCAAAGCCTTTTTGGAACATTGTCAAAATTGTTGAAAACAAAAACAAGCAAATTCCTTGTCTTAAGCACAATAATAGCATTAGTTTCACCGACATTGACAAAGCTAATATGCTGAGCATGCATTTTTCGCAAAATCATATTGTCTCTCAAGGCCTTGGTGATACAAACACAAATTTGCAGGTAATCAACGCTGTTCAGATGTTCAATGACATACATTCAGCAACCTCACCTAATGAGTTTGTATCTGAAGAGGACATCATATTTTTTTAAGAAATTTAAAAACAAAACAAAAACAGGAGGGTTGGACAATATAAGAAATATTTACCTAAAGGAATTACCGAAGATAGGAATCAGATATCTAGCTTTTGTTTTTAACGCTTGCCTTAAAATGCAATACTTTCCAGATACCTACCTGGAAAGTGGCTAGAGTAGTTCCGATTCCCAAAGCTGGGAAACCACTTGACAGCCCAGAAAGCTATAGACCAATAAGCTTACTCAGTGGTCTAAGTAAACTCTATGAAAGAATCCTTAAGGAAAAAATGTTGGTGTTCATTGATGAAAGAAAAATATTTCCAAATAAGCAATTGGTTTTAGGCGCCATCACGGCACTTCTCATCAAGTACATACTTAGAATATGCAATTATATTAAAAGGAACAGAAGACGAGGCAATTCAACGAGTATGATTCTACTTGATATTGAGAAAGCGTTTGACTCAGTGTGGCATAATGATCTATAAAATGATCAATTTTAGTTTTCCCCCATATGTTAAATTGTCCAAAGTTTCTTGTCTAATCGTTCCTTTAAAGTGTATGTCAATAGTAGTGTTTCGAATAGTATAAGTTTTCATTTCAGAGTCCCGCAAGGTCCCGCAAGGACCAATTTTGTACAATTTATATACATCCGACTTTCTAAATCTTCCGGATTGTGAGGCTGCAATATATGCTGATGATACTGCAATTTTTTCGTCACATCAATTCGGTCTCAACATTGAGACGAATTAAAAAAATGCGGTGAAAATATTAGAGCAGTATTACACAAAGTGGAAAATTAAGCTTAACAAGGAGAAGATGCAAGCTTTCTTTTTTTTACTAGGAAAAGAAAACCTTGCTTTCTTCCCACCAATCGGTTATCAGTAAATGGACGTCAAATAACCCTCGGTTAAATATCTTGGAATTTATCTTGACTCTAAGCTTACATTTAAGGAACACAATAACACATTACAAGAACATTAAAGAAAGCAAATATTGCTATTAAGATTCTATATCCCTTCATAAACAGAAAGTCACTATTATCAAATGAAAACAAAGTCATTATATATAAAGTTGTCTTTCAATCAATTTTTTTATATGGTTGTCAAGTCTGGGGTAGTTGTGCTGAATGTCACATCAAAAAATTACAAATTTCCCAAAATAAAGTACTTAAAATTATGTTAAATCTTCCCTGGCATCATTCGACTTCGGACCTATACATTAGGGCAGAGCGCAGAGGTTGAATTGATCTTCGACAGAATACGAAAACTCACTGATACATTCAAAACAAGATGTGATCTTCCGGATAATCATCTAATAAATGGTTTAAATGCATTATTAATATTTACAAATTTAACCTTTTTTATTTTTTATCTAGGTTCTAAGAGGCATTTTATCTTTTGGTTTTTTTTTTCTTGTTTTTGAATTAGAGGTTTTTTTTTCGTTGTTTCCTCAAAATGTAATGTTTATTTCAAAAAATTCAAATTTCAATATAGTAGTAGTAGTAGTAATATTGTATATTTAAAATAATTCATTAATTTATGCTAAGACTAATTATACAAATTCTTGCCTTAATTGTTTTATAATACAGATATAATAAACGCTAAACAATTAATATTGCAGCTGTGACTAACGTCGTCTGCTGCGATCAAATAACTTTATTTTGACAGAGTTGTTTCTTGTACGTTGCTGTTGTGGCCCTGATGTGGTTGTGATTGTAGTTGTAGTTGTAGTTGCTGTCCTGGTGGTGGCTGTAATTATGACTTTTTTATTTTAACTGTGGCTGTGACTGCAGTTTAGGCTTTGGTTGTAGTTGGCGTTGTAGTTGTGGCTGTCTTTGAGATTATGGTCGTAACTAAGGTTATTGTAATTGATGTTGAGGGTGCGGTGTTGTTTGCGGTTGTGTGTGATTGTGGCTTGAGATGTGGCTATGGCTGTGGTTGTAGTGTTTGCTGTGGCTGTGGATGCGGATGTTGGGTTGGGGTTGTGGTTGTCCTGGTGGTCCTTTTTTGTTTTTTTCGTAAATAAATTCATGCTGTGGTGTTTTTCACTCATCCGAAGTTTATCCATTATATTCCCTCAGCAGTTCTGCTCGATATTCCAGTGCTGATCGTAGAAACTCTATTAAAGCGTTCCATCCTCCATCGCCATTCAGAATGTTCTGCATACTATAAGTGCTGAGAGTTCTCATTCCGAAACAAGACATACGGTATGGTTACGCTGACCATCCGTCCTTTATTTAAAAGGACAGTCCTTTATTTTCTACCCCTGTCCTGTATTATTTTCTTTTTAATAAAGGACGGATTTTGTCCTTTATTTTTGAAACTGTCCTTTAAAACACTGAGAAAAAATTGTGTCAAAGTTTCTATGAGAAAATTCTTATTTTTCATACGATTAACTTCAAACTCGATTTGTGTACTCTATATAAGAAATAAATAAAATAGTTTTCCTCATTTTGGAAATTTTGCCTGGGGCCCGAGTTATTAGCGACGGGTAAAGGCGGATTCAGTTAGCGTAAGGAACATTTTTGTTCGTCATATGTCCTATCAAGCGCGTAACTTTTGTAACGGCGACGGAGGCGAAGCCACGGATAATCGCTAGTTTACTGTAAAAAGAGATTATATTAGTGCTAATAAATTAACAGCCGTATTTTTAATTTGTTTAGGGACGGGTAAAGAAACACATGCCCTCGTCAGATACAAATTTCCATAGTAACGTAGTAAACAAAACAGCAACATTTTGTCGAAAAAAGATCGTTTGCATAGTAACATCTATCGCCTCTTTGTCATATTTTATCAAGTGTTCGTAGATACCTATTTGACACCAAGCTCGTTCAGTAAAGCAACCATAAAAAATGTTTTAAATAACATTTTCAGAAAAGCTACGGAAAACTAACCAACATCAAAGAGCCGGCTCTGACGCTGAGGCAATAATCAATAAGCAATTTATCGCTGGCGATACACAGCGCATGTTGAAAAGCAACAAATATTGCTTCATAGAAATTTCTGGCAATACGGTTGCTTCAATGTAAGAATAGGTTAAAATTAAGTTGTGTAGGTATTGCTTATTGACAATTATTGCTAGTTGCTTAGTTGGTTATTGCTTGTTGCCTCAATGTAAGAGCCACCTAAGGAAGTCTAATACATATGTACATTGTCATAAAATTCTGTCAAAAAATAAAATCTGACACGACACCACATAATTCATTAAGAAAAAAAAAAAAAACAAATCAAAACATTTTACCAAAAATACGCCTATAAAATACTGAATTTTTATTTTTCCGTGAATTTTCCATGTTTATAAATTATTTTGATTCGCGTATACAGTAGACGCTCGATATAGTGAACTAATAAAAACCAGGCCTGTTCACTATATCGAAATTGTTCACTATTTCGAGCGGGAGTTTTTAAATGTTCAAATAAGCTAATTTGATATAAATAAACACATATCAACGTTTTGATTACAAAACACTTTTTTAAACACATCTTTAAAAAACACTGAGATGAAGATATTTTTTTTGAGGAACACAGAAATAAATATAATTTTTTTCCATAATAAAATTTTTAAAAAATAATTTGTCACCTTCGAAGAAGACATTTTCCTTCGCCATCGTCGATGACTAACCGCCACCTGTAGGAGCTACAACTACATCAGTCAACTTCATTTCGACACTTTAAACATCTCGTCAGAGGCAATAGACTGTTAAACTGTTTCGGTCACCATTCGCCTACCTTTGCTTTCCCTGAAGGAGAAACTCTAAGGCACATTTCACACATACCCGGCAGCCGGCTAACCGGTACCGTCTACCCGGTCATTGGGAATACATTCTTATGGGCGCGTTCACACCTGCAAACTGAAACCGTACATACGAATGTATGCCAACGACCGGGTAGCCGGTACCGGTTATCCGGCTGCCGGGTGTGAAATGGGCCTAACCCTTTTTTTGGTACCAAGCAGTATGGTGGTTTGCTTCAATCAAGCTCTTCTGGTCAACACCAGTCTTTGTTTCGTGGGCGGGATTTCAAAGTCCTTTTCTTCCAGTAGAAAATCCATCCACTGACTTTTGGTCAAGCAGAAGAACAGATTGATTCAACCACCCATTTCTGCCATGTATCAGTCTCTCTCTCCTCAGTGGTGGACTGTCAGAGGCAATAGACAGGGGGTAGACTGCTACGGTTACCCTCCGTCTATACCCGAAGACAAACCGCCACCAGGAGATGCTAAATTCAAACATGTAACCAACTGAGTTGTCTGTTTCAGCCATCACGGTAAGATGTACGGATACACCTTTCTTTAAAAGAAATTCGTAGGTAGCAATAGAGTTCCCACCTGTAATGTCCGGCCCATAATTTTTCTGGACACTTCCTGTGTCCTGTTTTTGGGACAGTCTAGGTGGCTAACCTAACCTTCAAAACTAAAATATCAAAAAAACACACAAATGAACGGTAAATTGTTCTAAAAAATTTTTGTCATGCGCATTGCTAAACTGGAACATTTTTCTTTGACTTTTGCGAAAAAAAATCTGAGTTCACTATATCGAGATTTTCATAGTTCACTATTTAGAGTAGTCTGTGTAAAATTTTGGTGGTTCACTATATTGGTTCACTATACAGAGGGTTCACTATACCGAGCGTCTAATGTATTACGTTTGTGAATTTGTCTTTCTTTGTGACTTTTAAGAATCTTTTTTTGTTGGCTGATGTTTTTTTTGAGACTGACATTTTACTTTAATTTCAGTGATATTTGTGCTCTTTTGTGCTCTTTTTGAAGAAAGAGCTAAGCCCCGATAACCGATTTATTTAAACCTATATAGAAAAGCCAAAAAACAGATCTAATGTTAATGTTTTTTACTATCTTATTATTGTTCTTTTTTTTTTTCAATAAATTGCTACCAACAGTTTGTAACCACAAAAATTATTGTCCTTTATTTTCCTTCGACAAATATGGTCACCGTAGGTATGGTCTTAGTATTGCACATATTCCAAAGAAATGGGCAAATGTTTCGTTCTCCCTTAAATTACACATCGAGCATTCTTTGTGTGTTGTTGTTATTGAGTTACTTGCGTTCAAAAGAAATAATCCCCCTCTAGCCTTGAAAATCCATCTTATATTAGAGAGTCTGGGCTCTTCCTGTAGATACCTCCTTCCTTGTTCAAAGTCCAGTATGTTGTATAGTCCGTGCGATGTTGAGCTAAGCGCTCTTTGTTGTGCCGATTCACAATCGTTTTCAACAATATGCGTACATACATTTCTCATAGCACTAAAAAATGTTGAATTTTCTCTGACTAAGGTGTCTACCCTACCTTCCAGACTATATTCCATCCACTCTCTGTGCCAGTATATGTTTTTTTTTTTTTCAATTATTTTCTTTGCCAAAATTTGTGGCAACCTGTGCTCGTCGTAAATGTTTAATATTTTTCTTACATAGTTCATATGACATTTCATCGTGTACTGAAAAAGTGGTTGCATTTTACACTCCAGAGTCAGCATATAATTCGGCGTCACTTGCGGTAGGCCTATAATTTTTTAAAGAAAAAATCGCTGCACCTTTTCTAATTCATCTGATTGTTTATGACCCCACACTTGCGCTCCATACCCTATAATGGCTCTTGCTACAGCATTAAACAATTCAATTTTTGTAGGAATGTCAATATCCTTTTTGGAGACGAAGCTGTGCCATGTAATATTCATGCTCATTTTTGCATGTTGTGCTCTGTCCTTAAAGTGCTCAGTCAAGCTTAGTCCTGGCGTTATTTCAATATACCTACACTAAATAATTGTTCGTAGTAAGATTATTTATTAATATCATATCTCAGTAATTGTTAATTGTGCGACAACAAGCTAATGTACATAATATTATGAACGTAATAAAAATATGTAATGGTAAGTAATGCTATAGGTTACTTAAGGTGGGCGGTAGAGGTCTAAAGGTGACAAAAGGGCGTAATTTTATATCTCGAAAACCATCGAACCGATTTAGCTCAATTTTTCAAACAATCTTAGCTCTTGGTCTGGGAGAGTTTCTATTAAGTTTAGTCAAAGAAAACATTGCAAACGCTTTTTCTCGACAGTTCGGAAAGTAGTCCGTTGACTGAGCTGTAACGTGCACAATATATCTAGCTATTTGCTATGAAATGAGAAGTTTATGTAACTCTAAAGATTTTAAATTTTTCTTATCCGTTTATTGCCTTTTAAAGGCATTTAATACAATGTGGGCGTAGTCGGACAAAATGGCCAGAGATTTGCAATACAAAAACAAAATCTTCAAACGTCATTACACTAATTGGAAAGCGAAAAAATGGGTTATGTCGTGATGAATTAGGACATAACTAAGTATATGCTACCAATAGGAAGTGACATACAAGATCGTCAAATTGGACAGAACGACAGAATAGACAGCTCGAGTTCCTATAACTTTGAGGTAATTTGTCCACATCGGCCCGCTATAAAGTCTGAAAATTTACATCACACAGAAAATCATAAACAAAATCATAATTTCATAAACAGTTTTCTAAATAAAGTTGAAAGTAAAACACAACAACAACCACGCTCTACTTGACACTTCAAAAATTCACACCACGTATGAATTTATCCCAGCAGAAGTGACTTGACAGCAGCTAAATTATGAGCAAAATATAAGTCGTGTTTTATTATGCCCGGATAAGATCAAAAATGAAAACAAACTGAATCAATCAATATTAATAATTGACTTTTGAAGTGTGTGAAAGAACTTTCCACTGTCTGTGTTTTAAGGATTTTTACTTTTTTGACATTAGACAGTGGCTGATAAATATTGTATGCGGGAAACTGATTGGTTGGTTATTGTGGTTATCTATATTTCGTAAGCCAATTTTTTTTCATAGAACGACCAACATACCCGAACGCAAAATGCGTCGCCAAGCAGTGAGCGTTTAAACCATCTTCTGCATCATGGAAATTGATACAGAAAGAGAGCTAGATCACTTGTTGTTGTTGCAAATTAATTTAGTGGCCTGCTATAATGTTTAGTTCATGTTGACACATTTCCAGTTCAGGACAGGTTCAGAATACGGGTATTAGAATAACGTTAAATCAAACCATTGACACATTTAACAAGCATGCCAGTGTAGGTATACACCTTTATCATAAATGTCAATCAGATCCGAAGTCTTTGATTTCAACCCGATGAAGGGACAGTGGAATAGTAATTGTTCCTACGTAGATACCTACTATATGTATTTACTTACAGATCGAACTATCTAATACGGTTGTATTAGTGTCTATCTAATACGACAGTGGTTAGTGTGCCGGACGGTGCCATGAAATAAAGTCTTATGTAAAAAAGTCCAAACCGTAATTTTCGACTTTATTGCACTTTTGAAATTGCAATAAAGTCCAAAACGAGTTTTCGATCTCATTTCATTTTTGAAAGTACAATAAAGTCCAAATCGAAGTGGAAATAAAATCCAAACAAAATGTTAGAATACGTATGGGGGGGCATGCTGCCCGCCTGCAACCCCCCTGCAGGCTATTTTTCTTTTAAATAGCTGAGTGCAATAATGTCCAAACATTTTATTGCACGCTTGAAATTGCAATAAAGTCCAAAACGCGTTTTGGACTCTATTTCACTTTTGAAAGTGCAATAAAGTCCAAAATTACGTTTTGGACCTTTTTGCATAAGACATTATTTCATGGCACCGTGCCGGACTACTGTGCGAGGGATCCCAGGTTCGATCCCCGGAAAACACACAAATTACATCTTAAGGTTTTTCTACTGCGCCACCTCTCGCGAACGTCTGACAAACATCCGAGAGTATGAGCCAGGGTTACCTCTGATCATTTTTGTAAAGTGTCCGCGAGGTAAAAAAAGTGTCCCATACAAATTTATATTAAAACAAAACGACATTAGAAAGAAAATTGTGGCTGATTATCTGATTTTAGTTTGGGTATATTTTTTGAGGATGTTGGCACATTTTTGCCAGTCCTTATTATAATGAACCAACAAATTAAGTCCTTCATAGTAAACGTATTCTAAGTTCACAACATTTATTTATAATTGCCCGTCAAGTATAAATTTGCATTTCCATTGAGGTACGAAAAAATCATAAACAAGATGTGGAACAACACAGTACAGAAAGCAAGTCTGTGAAGAAATTAATAGTAATACATACCTACATAAAATAGATATTCGGTAATAATAATTATTTTTAGTGTCCAAATAATTTTTTTGTTTGTAAAACACTGCATTTAAGGTGAAGGCTTAAAATGATTTAGTAGGTAAGACCCAAGACTCTAACTCAAACGGCTAATATGTCAAAAATCAGTACATAATCCATGCAGAAAAACTTCCAGACCTTCGCTATGTGTGTGAACAATGGGACTGAATTCAAATACAAAGTTACACATCATGTCAAAGGATAGTATGAAATATAGAGAATTATATAATTTAGGAAAAAGTTCCTAAATTCCAAAAAGGTGCCCAAAATCGGCTATTTTTAAAAAGAGGTGTCCTGGTGTCCAAGTGTTCGAAAATGTGTCTAATTGACACTAACGTGTCCCAAAGTCACCACCCTGAGTATGACTGTCCTGAAAAAGCTTCTAAATTCAGCCGTTCGGACTCGGTATAAAATTGTAGGACCCTTCCATTCGTCCCAAAAAAAGAAACTCACACAAACGAATGGTTGCGAGAAGCTAGGCCTAGGGTATCTACCCGCCTGTTGCGCCACCTATTTTTTTTTTTTTTTAAGTAGTCAAAAAAATAATAATATGTATTTTAAAAAGCTCAAATCCCAGGGAATGCAATAATTATAATATAGTTAACAATAAGGTCGGTGTTAAAATGGCTTTGTTGAAAGCAGATATTTTATAATGAGGAAATTTTGAATTTGAAACTTTGTGAACTTGCCGCAAATGAAAACATTTTATTCACAAGGCAATCCATACACTTATGAATAAAATGTTCGTGTTAGCGCAGGTAACCTTAAAAATAATAAAATATCATTGTGATTCCATGAGATTTTTTTTTGGAATTAAGCTCTCTATTAACTGCTCTTGGATAGTTAAAGGAAAAAAAATGAATGACATTACCGACAAGACGAGAACTATTGAAATTCGCTGTTGAAGAATGAAATGTTCGTGCCAATTCAACCAGGCAAATCAAATATCATTGTAATTACATGAGATAATTTTTATTTTGAAATCATTAATTCTAAAGGTTATTTAAAAAAAATAAAAATAAACTACATGATATAATTTATGTGCATGGGGGCGGTGTTCATGCGAGCTAAGTACCAAAACTTGAGCATGTATTTCCTTGATCGTATAGTTTGCAATTTGTTTTCCTATATATATTATAGGTCGGGAGAGCCTACATTATAGGGCCCATAGACAACACAGACTCGTCGCTGCAGACCTTAAGTCTGTGCAAATATGCCTTCGCCACACACGGTGCAGACAATCTGCACAGACATTAGTTTGTATCGTTTCGTCGTGGTCGTCGGGTCGGAAAAATGGCGAATACTGCCTGCCGACTTCCTCAAATTTTGCCGAATGGATGAATGAAATTTAATGAAGCTGCTACAAAAAATATGTCCATTAATAAATAAACAAAAAACTTTAACGAGGGAACAGATTTCTTCAAGCGAGAGGCTTTCAATTATGTTTACGCCGTGAACTTTCTCGCTCGTCTGTGCAAAATTCACCATACACGACACAGACATGTCGTTGCAGACCAAGAAAAATTCAAAAAAAATTGAATTCACGCAGACGGTCGCTGCAAACAGTCGACATGGATACACACGACACAGACGATCTGCGCAAACATTTGCACAACAACAAAATATATTGGTCTGCAGCGACGTGTCTGTGTCGTGTATGGGCCCTATTAGGCTCTGGCACTACGGCCTCTCTAAAGGAGCCTTTATGCCTTCCCTGGTGAGGTCCTAGAGCCATCTTTTTACTCCGGAGACAGTCAGGAAGACAAGTATCTTCTCTGGGGGTAAGTTTTGCTGAAATAACAATTTCTTCGCCAAGGACATTCTTTCTGAGGCGGAAGAGAGCCGGCAGCATGCCCCCCATGATGGGAGATCAATTTCAGAAGTGGTTGGGTTTACTGTTAGATTTAGAGGTTGGGAGTAAGTTCATTTGGGACTTAGCTAAGTACACACGATTGTCAGATCTTACAATATTGTCAGATCTGTCAATGCTTCTACAATGACTGACAATAGGCTTACAATAGCCAATTACCTTCCAATACAAAATTGTTTGTTCAGACGGCTGTAATATTTTATCCCAAAGTCTGACAATTGCATTGTAAGATGGATGTCTTACAATGGTCTGACAATGACATTTCTGACAATATTGTAAGACAAAATTGTAAGTTCAGACGAGTGTAAGACATTTGGGTCACATTTTTCATCTGACAATACTGTAAGATCTGACAATCGTATGTGTACTTAGCTTTAGTTTATAAAGAACAAAGTCCCACTATTGCGTTTTTTAGTTGGGTCCTAGTCTCCTAGTTCCTAAAAATCATGGGAGTTAGTTCATATGAACTAAATCCCAAAATGACTACTACAGATGTTTTCAGGTCCGACGAGTGGCATTGTCTCGACGACTTTAGCTAGTGAGTCAGCTGTTTCGTTTCCAGCAAAGCCACTCCAGTGGAATCCAGTGTAGGATGACTATGCTTTTCTTTGTAAGTTCGTAGATGGCCATGTAATTTGCCAGGACCAGCTTCGATTTTATGACAGACGAATCCAGAACCACGTGTATTAGAACTTAAATTTATTCGAACGCACTGGTTAATGTCAAGGGCTTCAGCCTGGTATATGGGCGAATGTTTGCCTAGCATGACTGAAAAGTTTGCTTGATGGGGCTCTCCATAAATGCCAGATCCAGCCCCGGAGGCGCGTATATGCCCGCCCATTTTTAAACAGTAATGGCAGTAATTATCTATTAAATAAAATAATATCATAGATATTAGGTAAAACTAGGGTCAAGTGTTTTATTTCATATTGAATTTGTATCTACCTACAAAACTTCATAATATCCTTCACTAGGGGCAGGAACCTTGACGTGGGCGCAATCGTATAAGCGCCGGTGCGAAGGCTTAATGTTGCAATGACTCAATGGGCTACGCTGTCGGAGGCGGTAGTCGTCTGAAGGGTCACCCAAGGCAGACAGGCTGTTGAGGAGCAACTAACTAAGAACTGCCTATGGGGAGTAAACCGCATTATCAAATCTCAAATCCAAGGTGGAACAGCATATATGCTGAGGGATGCGTGGCTAAGAGAGTGCTTGCTGAATACAAGGCGACCTTCGGTTTTAAACCAGCTTTCCTGTGCCGTACCGGGCTCCGGCATGGGTGATGTTTCTTTCCCGGATACTCGTGGGATCAATATAAATAAATAAAAACTTACAGACTGATGCCTCTGCAATCGCATCAACCTCTGGCCTTGCTGTTGGGCAACCAGAAGAGCAAATAGATCGTGCATCCACTGGGCTCTCGATGAACAACCCTTGTGCTATAGAGCACACGACCACAACTTCTCGGTGTCATGTGGACCCCATCCAAACTTCAAGACCGTGTCAGAAAAGGAGATGAGGATTTGCCCACTTCCGACTCCGACACATCCTCCGTAGTTGACACCTGTAGTGTGGTGTCCGAGAAATCGGGATGCTCTGCAATTGGCAAGAGTTTGACTGGACTACAGAATCAGCAAGGTGGATATGTTAAACTCAGCGATTTCGCAAGCAGACGCTTTAAAAGTGCCTCGCGGAGCCAAGGTTTACTTTCTAAAAACGCAGAGCTCTCATAGCGAAGCTGTATGAGGTATGACCATTAAATCAAACTGTTGATCTAAGGGGTCAATATTCCCAATATGGTAAACTATACAGCCGAAGAAGCAACTTCCATTTGGTGGAATCAAGTTTTCTTTAAGCATTATCGATTTTAAAAGATTTTTTGTATTTTCAGACATTGGGAAATTGTGAAATCACAACAACATCAAAAATCAAAGCTAGATGAAAGACGAAAGAGATTTAGAACTCGAAGTAATTTCAAGATTTACAAGAAATGGGACCTCTACATCCTATGTTCCTGATAAATACGGGTATATGTAAGAACCTTGAATATTTACGTCTCTGTAATTATTCAATCAGCTTATTTACGGGTTTAGTTTGTCCATTTGCATTGGCGCTATTCTACGATACCCGGAGGCCCTGAGCTTAGCTTCAATGAGGGCCGAGGCCTGTGCTAATGTCTCTATTACATACATACATACATACCTACAAAACTTCATAATATAGTGTTGAATCGAATCTTCGGATAATAAATTTGTATGCTTTGAATGAGCTTAGAAAAACGGTCAACACTTCCAGAGCGCTTGAGATGTTTTATTTATTCCCAATATCTATTTTTCTTAAGTGAGCATTTTTGAAACCAGTAGCGCTATTAAAAGTTTAAGACGCATTAAACGTAGACCGGGTGAAGAGGCTGTTGATGAACCAATAACTGATAAAAAAATTTTTTTCGAAGTCGATTTTTTTTAATGCTTTTTGGAAACCGTACTTATATCTATGAACTATGAAGGAAAGATTTTAACAGATGCAAGATTTTTCTGACGCGTGGAATTTCTTGTTTAACATAAAAAAGATCAAAATAAAGAAGAACTCATGCCACATTGTTCTGAGCTGCAAGAAAAGTTAACGATCAACTTTAAATCTGATATTGAGGAAGATTTGTTGTGCGATGAAATCTTAGGTCTCCAACACTATCTCGAAGACAGAGAATGTGGGAGAAATGAGCAAAATACACATCTCTATCGAAATCGAAAATTGGAATTTCAGTTGGCTGAAATCGAAACACTTTCGATTCGATTCGATTCGAATCTCAGAAATAGAGTGACTAAATTTTATCAAAAAGAACAATCGTCAAGAGTTATATCCCAACACATATCGCTCCGTATTCTGTTAACAATACCAGTGACCGTTGCAGGGTGGCGAACGCATTTTTTCTAAACCAAAGTTGATAAAACGGAATTACGATCTACAATGTCCCAAAGAAGATTAACTAGTTTTTTTGGCCTCACTGTCCATTGAAAATCAAATTGCAGAAAACCTAGACAAGACAGTCTTATTAAAGAATTTGCTGACAAAAAAGCTAGAAAAATAAGATTGTAGTTGTTTTTTAATTTTTTCATTAAATGTCTCGTGACTAACTGATACATCTTTCTATTAATTCAATAGTAAATATGGTACACAATTGGAAATAAATTTTGTATATCCTCCATGGTTGGTCGGTTGGTTGGTTGAAAGTGGCTGTTAGCTAAACCGCCAACACACTTAGACACGTATAGGTCCATTGTGATGCCACGAAGAAGGATCTAAGATCTCCCTACTATAGTTGAACCATTTTGAGCTCTTTATAAAGCGTAAGAGGCTTCTGATGTCTGTCCTTGTCAGATCGCCCACGTCGTTGTAATGGAAGGCTCCTAAGTGAAGTTTCCTTCTGCGGGAGAGAGCTGGGCAGGAACAAAGAAGGTGAGGAATAGTTTCCTCCTCTTCCTCATCCATGCAGCTTCTGCATGGATATGCTTGCGGCATGTTTGCATATCAGGCAGTGTCCAGTAATGACACCTATTGTAGTGCCGATATGCAATTTGTTGAGAGAGATTAATTTCTTAGAGCGTTTCAAATCCAGCTTAGGACAAATTTGTTTTCTCGCTAGGCAAGGGTAAGACTAGAGAAGTTATGGAGATCGAATCCAAGGATTTGATGGCTGCTTGGCTGTCCGAAAATATGCAGATATTCTTAATGGATATGACATTTTTCTTGAGCCAAGATAAGACTTCTTGGCTTTAATCGCCATAATTTCCGCCTGGAACACGCTACAGTAATTTGGTAGACGGAAGGAGAGCTTAAGATTGAAACTTAAAACACCGCCACCAACTCCGTCTTTGATTTTTGAGCCGTCAGTGTAGAAGTGAACTGATTCATCTTCCGGGAAAGTGTCCTCATCCCAGGTTGCTCTGGAGGGGATAGTAACGAGAAAATTCTTGTCAAAATTTAGAGATGGGGTGGTGTAGTCAGTGTTTTCGGTTGAGATCTCGAATTTTTTCAGAATAGAGGCGTGTCGAAAGCCTTTTCTTGACCACTGTGAGATGGCGTTAAGGCGAATGGCTGCACTCGCTGCCATTTGCTTGCTAAATATGTCAAGGGGTAATAGATGAAACACTATGTCTAGTGCCGCAGAGGGAGTTGTGCGTAATGCAACGTTTATACACATGCAAGCTGTGCGCTTTACCTTTCCTAGATGGTCGCGGTTTATGGCCTTCTCCAAGGCTGTCCACTAGACAATTATCCCATAGGTGAGTATCGGTCTTATAACTGAGATATAGAGCCAGTGGGTTACTCGAGGCTGTATACCCCATTTATTCTCAATAGCTTTTTTACAAGAGAAGAGTGCTGCTGTAGCCTTCTTGACTCTTTCTTGGATGTTAAGTTTCCAACTAAGCTTCCTATCCAGGATAAGCCCCAAATATTTAGCTTTATCAGAGAAAGTTAGGTTGATACCATTGAGTGAGGGAGGGTCGACTGTCGGAATTTTATATTTTCTGGTGAAAAGGAGGGTATATTCTCTTCTCCATTACATTTGTAACGCCAAGAAGATAAGTCACCGCAGACCCCATAAATCTGAATTAGGTTCACATTCTGAAACGATTTAGCCCTGTCCGTCTGTCTGTCTGTTGAAAACACGATAGGGTGCAAAAGAATCGACTAAGGTGAATGAAAATTTGTGAGAGGACTTTACCGTTGCCAGGTTGGTTTTGAGAATTGGCTATATGTCGGTCAAATGGTTCTGGTGCCTCCCATACAAAACCAATATTAGATCCATTCGAGTACATACTAACTCACACGGAAAACACTTTGTGTGGCTTGTATATGTAGTGGAGGGTATCCAATGATAAAGCTTATATTTGTTTTAAATTTTAATGAAATATAAAAGGGCGTCAATTGCATGATTCGCCCGGGGCGCTTAGATCGTTAAGACCGGCCCTGTCTGTAGGGTATACCTTTTATGATAGAATTGTGATTGGGGCCTTACTTGAGTGAGGATTTAGCATTAACAGCATTCCAGCAAACAGCCAAACTACAGCTCAGAATTGGTCTTACAATCGCAACTAGTCCACAGTGTTCGTTAGAAGATACTTTATAGAAAGGAAGCCAACGTAAATTCTTTTAATAACATCATGCTGTTTCAACAGATATGCCAATAACGTCGAGATTATTTCTTATATGTACTTGCAAGTCCAATAAGGATTTTAATAAGAAATTAATGTTTATTATCTACCCTTCACTGATACTGGTTTGAGATATAGCTTCCTATTTACGAGGACCTACCTACACTTCCCAAAAATGTCCTTAATTTAAGTTCGACTGTTTCAAGAGTCTTCAGAACATTTCTACGACTGGCCGCCATACTAGGGTATTTCCGCAGAAAAAAATACTCTCATTGAATTTATGTTCAACACCATGTTCAGCGAACACCACAAAAAGGACGAGAACACCACCACTCATATGGTAAGCGGTTCGGCGCGATGCCATCTGTTGATAATTGATAAAAAAAAATATCTCAGCATTAAAAGAGAGTGTGTATTGGGGCTTGCTAGCGACAGTCATATTGTGGGACAATTCATGGCCCACACCAAGTACCTATATACTGGACACGCATCCTTGCAATGTATTTTCTGAGTTCTTTATCTTTTTTTTCGCCATCATTATGGCCCCCGTTTGTGGTTTTTTGATGCTCCCACGCAGGGTCGGATGAGCGAAACCACAACATTTTTATTTTGAGTAAAATTTGCTATAATTTAAAATGGCCCGTCCGACCGGCGCGCGGCGGGGGTAAGTTAATAAATTAATTTTGCTGTGCACTTCTCTCACTGCCTGAGTGCCTGCCTAGCCGCCCCGATTGCTCCAATTGGAAAACAATTGTGAACAATTTTTGTGCGCCAAATGAATTATAGCGATTGTTGTCGATTTTATTACCGTCGGTGGTTTTGTTAACGTGGACGACCGGCCGGTATAAATGATATCCTTAACCGGCCGCCGGCCGTTGCCCATATCATCACCCAACACTATATAGATATAATCTCAAAACAGGGGAAAATTTACTGCAACAGGATATTGTTCTGCATTAGTTTGGCTTTTTGAGGGAGACCATCGACCATGGGCATGGAGTTAGTCCCTATACCCCAGCCCTCGGAGACTGGTATGTTTCGGTGGGAGATTCGGTTACTGGTGTCGTGTCCGAATTTAATTGGGCATTGTACCCGAAAACCCATCCTAATGCTATAAGCATGCAAATTGCCTGCACACAAAATCCACATTTTTCCATTCCGCATATTCAATTAGTCCTGCAATACTTTCGATGCTCCATATACCACCACCAGCACCACCACTGTATAGGTATACCATCACCTCGTCATTTGCATTGCATTGTAACTCAATTGATCCTGAATGAATGGCAATTTAGCCGATGGGGAAGTGCTTTTGTGCAATATAAGCTACGCGGAGGACCCTTCATGGAGATTTATCCGGCAGTTCGGTGGCAACCCCTAAACATGTTTCGGGTTAATTTAAAATTGGGTTCGTATTCCCAGGACAAAACACCAAATTAATGTTTTAATTTTTCACTTTGTGCGAGGCGGTGTGGTCTGGCCGGTTCCGATTCCGGGAAAGGAAGCAGAGGAAAAAATTCGAGGAGGACTGCCTGATGCACCTTGGCTCATTTGCAAACGAAAAGCATTGTTGAGTACCTATGCCGCAGGCGGAGCAGTACTTCTGTGAAGAGGCAATGTGCATGCTACCCTCTTTTGCTAATTTTATGAGCCGTATGGGGCACAACAGTTTGGAGAACTGCTGCACTCTTTCGGTGGGGTGAACATATAAGATAAACGAGTTTCGTTGTTTGCAGGACATAAACCGTTTTAGGTCGAAGCGTACAAGCGAGATGGGCAACTAGAATTGGGATGAGAATTGGGGGCGACTAAGAGCCACTTGAGGGGCACTCTCGAGCGATTGGAGAGGGTGGCATTAAAGTACCAATATTTTACGAGGCTCTCTTTGGTTAGCGTTTTATACCTCAGGGTATACTACCCGATATGGTGGATGCATTATGGGGGAGCGAATAGCGGCAGGTACCTTAAGCGATGGTCACGTGGGTTACTCGTATTCCACATTGTTGTGAGGCGGCACTATTGGTTTTGTACCATCGCTGGCACTTGGAACATGACACTCGGACTATATTTATTAGTTTTTTTGTTGCGGCACTGTAGCTGGTCGGTGATGGTGGCATACTACCGACGACGATTTCTCCGCCCCAAACAATTGGCCACAATTTATGCAGCAATTTCGAAAATGACTATATGCAATCATCCCCTACACTGAGATGTTGGTGGTTGGTGCGGGGTTGAGTATAGAAATGACCACGTTTGCAGATGAAAATGCGTCGACTAGAATGAGAGGATTTAGATTTTTCGACCAGTGCAAGGTTCGATTGAAATAAGTAGTTGGGTAGTGTACACTCGAATTTATAGATATGGGAATTCGGTGAATGGTGTCAAGTCAAGTTCCGGATTTCTAGTGAAGAGCACGATATTTATATTCGGTTTTATTATTAAATTTGAAAAAAATTCTATTCTGTAAAATAAATAAATTACTTACTTACATAAGGTGGCGCTCCAGCCCTGGGCGGACCTGGGCCTCAACTAACAACCATCTCCAGCCAGCTGTCTCCAGTTTCGCACGCTAAGCTGGTTAAGGTCCCCTTCCACTTACATGCGCCACCTGAGTCGCGGTCTTCCTCTACTGCGCAGTCCCTCGGGTGTGGTTTCGAAGATCTTTCGGGCCGGAGCATTCGCGTCCATTCGCTCTACATGACCCAGCTACCTCAGTCGTTGGACCTTCACTCTTCTGGCTAGGTCAATGTCGCTGTACAGCCCCTACAGATCGTCGTTGTATCTCCTCCTCCATTCACCGTCTATTCAGACGGGACTTAAAATTACTCGAAGAATTTTCCTCTCAAAACAACCAAAAGTAAACTCATCCGTTGATAGAGTCCATGTCTCTGCACCCTAGAGAAGGACTGGTATGATTGGGGTCTTAACTCTTAAGTTGTTCGAGAGAGAGCTTTGCTACTCAGTTGCTTTCCTAGCCCAAAGAAACAGCGATTGGCAAGAGCTATTCTTCGTTTAACCCCAGCGCTGGTGTTATTGCCTGAGTACATAGCGGAGCCTCGGTAGACAAAGTCCTTAACCACCTCAAAGATAAATTAAATAGAAAAAAGTTTCCATTAAGTGTCATTCTAATTTCTTTTCATAAAATATTTCTTATTACTTTCGTAAAGACAATAATTAGGTAACTAAAACATAGAAAGACCTGCCTGTCAAATGTCATTTATTGAACAGGTTTTTTTCTCAATTCGTCAAAGGGTATCTCGCTCTGTCGATGCCAGTTCTCCTTTAATTTTAATAGAGAAGCCTCGCTTTCAGCCCAAACTTGATGCTGCCCCAGTTTTCTTTACATCCATTCCGAGGCTCCATCAAATTAGGCCCCAACGAAAAATGGTAAAAAAAAATTTAAAATGGAGCAAAACAAACAAAAATATCAGATTTATATAGCTTTTTATGTTAAAATTTAAAATTAAATAGCTACAGTAAAGATAGCAAGTTTAAACTTTGCACATATTATTTTAATAATATTTAAAAATTTTTGACAAAAAATTAGCTTGGTCGAATAAAAAGTACCCATACTAAAATATTTTTTTTATTTTACAATAATATAGTACCGGGTATTTGAGCTTCGGCATAGTCGAAGATAATTGTCTTACTGGTTTTATTTTTTGTTGAATATTTGTTGTAATTTTAGGTTTAGATTAGGTGTAGATTAACAAGACACAGCTCACAACATTTTTTAGGAAAAATGAATCAACAGTTCCTCAGATCCAAATGGATGACCATCCAATCCATCCCAAGGACTCAATGCACCTTCTAGGAGTCACAGTCAATTCAGGAATCACATGACAGGACCACATTTCCTATATCGCAAGATCGGCGTCCGCTAAGTTGAGCTACCTATTTAGAGCAAAGAGGTACTTTAGCCCCAAGCAACTTCTCCTTCTCTACAAAGCTCAGGTTAGACCAGGCCTGGAATATTGTTCCCATATATGGAGCTCGGCCCCAAAACATTCACTTAACCTACTTGATAGCATACAGAGACGAGCAGTTCGACTTATTGGAGACCCTACACTCACAACGAATCTTCAACCGTTGGTGCACAGAAGACAAGTCGCTGACCTATGCTTGTTCTATAGGTACTTCCATGGTAGATGTTCCGAAGAACTCAAAGACATTAACCCTCGAAATGCAACTTTTGGGCGCCCCACAAGACAGGCTGCTAATGCTCATGACCATACAGTTCACTTGACTACCGCGAGGACATCAACTTTCCAAAACTCCTTCTGTTACAGGCTTACAGGACAAACAAACTTTGGAACTCGCTTCCTGGGGATATATTTCCAGAAGTATACAATTTGCAGCAATTTAAGTGCAGAACTAACATACATCTGCAAGCATCTCGGGGCGCTGTTGAAGCGTTATAGGTTCGCCTTTCCCGAGAGAAGTAAAGGTGCGGAAAGACCTGTAAAGTATCACTGAAGCTTTGGCCAGAGTATGACAGTGGCCAGACAATTAACCTTCTTTAGTTTGACAGGCCATCGCTGTCTAAGACTATAAGCTGGTAGGAGCTCTAACGGCTCATAACATTCCTAAAAAAAACTATATAAAATGAAACTAAATCTCCAAGATGACGATATATGTGGAGACTGCGGAGACGAAGAGGTCCTTGAGGGCACACCTCACTTCCTCTGTGACTGCCAATATCTCTGTCACTTGAGGAACAGAACAATTGGAAGTTATTACTTCCATGACTTACAAAAACTTTCTGATGTCTCACTTTCCGATCTTTACAGGTTTTTGAGAATATCATGATGACTGGACGGCCGGCGTGCGTCGGGTAAACACAAGAAGGAGGGACATGAAGTTAACCACCTCTAACACCAATTGTTACCCCCATAAAAGGGCATTACAATGGGTCTATAAGGACTTAAGTGAGGTACAATAGGGTTCACCCTGCTCTACCAACCCGTTAACCTAACCCAACCTAATTTTTTGTTACATCTTTTACTTGTGACTGAAGAAATAATTCTATAGTTTGCCTTTTCTGCTCTTATAGTTTCAAAATGGAAAAATGGAAATGAAAATAGGTTTCTGAAAGGATAGGGCTATTGGATCTTTCTGCTTTCATCATGGATGCGAGGAGGGAATGTTGTCATTGACTGACGTGATTATTAACATTTGGCTCTGTTTCGATTGTTCTATCCCCCTGTCTTTCCTTTTAACAGTGAATTTGTCAGTGTTTGTAGGACAACGGTTGCTTTCTGTCTTTTTCCATCTTTTCTCATGTGGTGGTGAGCCTGAGCATGTGGCTTGATACCCCTAATAACCTACCAATCATTCGTCGAATCGATGAAGTGCATAATTTAATGTTTTAAGCTCCCCATAATGCATAGGTATACCTAAGTTTGCTTTCGGTTAAAAAAAAAATATTTACAATCATAAAATACAAAAATTTTTTGACTTAAATTAAAATAATTAAATATTAAATTATAATTGTAGCTGTATTTCTGAGCTACTTGACACCTCCATCAACTGTGAACTAAGCTGTGTGCATCTTGCGAAATGCAAACACGTTTTTTCTATTTCTGATGCGACTCCAAAAATTTTTCATACAGCTAAATGTCATCCAAATTAAAAAAATATATATTTGTTTATGATCATTGAAACATGACATCGAAATAAAAATTTGGTATTTTGTTCCAATGAAAAACCACATAAGGCAGACATTCCTCCGATTTAACCGAAGAAGCTGAAGGAGAAGATGCTTAATAGCTATAATTATGTCAGTATTTTTTTAAATCATTATTTTTTTATATTATCTAAAAATTCGTTAATAATAGTTGTTGTGTGTCAATCATTATTTTGGGGCAATTTTGCATAAATGGAATGGGGCCATTTTTCATTATGAAATATTGCCCCAATTTGTGGAACCTTTTATAATTTTGTTTGGACCTGTTTTTATTGGGACATAATTTCATGGAGCCTATCTAAGTACATATCTACATAAAAAAGTATAAATAATTTTATTAGGATATTTAAAACAAAATAAGTACATTAATGTTTCCCATACAAACTGAATCCCCTTTGGCCGTCCCTAATAGGTCGGGCACAATCAGAGAAATTCGTGTTTTCTATTTCTTACTATATAGACAGACAATACACAATCCGAGCTTGAAGTCGATCCGATGAAAAATAAGTCACAAATTTTGATCCCAATTTCTTCTCTTCTGGAATTTGAATTTCCCCAATCGCTTCTTAGTGCGCTCACTTTGGACATAAAATTACAGAAATAAATTAATAAACTTAAATGGGAAAAATATTTTTGTCACCGCCCATAACAAAAAAAAAATCGTAATATTCTAAAATTTTTATCTACTTACCCCACAATTCGAATTCAATTTTCATCCATTACCGATTTTTTTAAAAATAATCAAATATTTTTAAAAAAGTTTCAATAACACATTTGCTCACTCTCTTCCACAAGAAGGAATCCCAATAGCAAATCAACAACGCACACAATCTCATGCAATCAATACTACTCCAATTATTTTACATCACACATTCTGCACTTCGCAATTAATTCTTTTTTTTTTTTTTTCAGATACACTGTGCAACAAATTCTACCTCAATTTCATTAAAATTATAATCATCTCGAGCATAATTAATTTCATTTGAAAAAAAAAACGAACAATTCGAACATTCATTCGAGGAGTCAAAATATAAATTCAAATGTTCGCGCCAACACAATTCGTTTTAGTACTTTTAGTACTCCTATCCACAACTATGTATTTCCATCGCACTTCAATTGCTGTCGTTTTGACATTTCACCAAACTGTACGAGTGCTTGTGACAGCTGCTGTCAGTGAAAAGTGTAAATAATCACAATGGAGTCGCCAAATGAGTTATCTCTTGCAGAAATTCGCAAATATATGCTTGAAAATGGTTGTAAAGTCACAAATCATGCTTTGGTCAAGCACTTTAAACGATTCCTCACAAATCCCGATACTCAAAGTAAGTACAAAACGCCTAAATTGGCCTCCAAAGCCAATAGCATTTTCGCGTGATTCATCCACACTTGTTGCACTGATGTAATGTCTAATATGTATTTAACATTTTTCCTTGCAGACGAAGCTCGAAAACAATTCAAGACATACGTAAACATTCTGGCCACCATCAAGAATGAAAATAATCAAAAGTATTTGATTCTACGTAAGAAATATCTCAATGAATGTCCCACTGAGGAGATGGCGCTACAAACCGATGTACCCAGCAGCCCCGGTGGAATGTCACTTGGTTCTGAGGGACTAGCTTCACCTTTTAGGCAACCACCACCCTACAAGCCACCCCCAGAGGTTTTGTCGCCCAGTGTCGCTAAGTTGCCAGTGTTACAAAGTGAAAGTGCCGAAAATTATCGTGAGTGCATTAACGAGTTCGCGGCAGCAGTGCGTTTAATGGATTCGTCATCGTCGCGTCCGCGGGAGGAATCCCCACTCGAAAGGGATGACTCGAAAATGGAAAGTGTTGAAGAAAACAGTGAGCAAGTAAGAAATAAGTCGAAGCCGGTTGTTTCGTCAAATTTAGCATGTGAAAATTCCATTGAAAGTGAAAATAAGGAGAATGTCGCGCGTTTTTCTTTCTCCTCGGGAACATCGTCCATGGAAAGCGGTGACAAGGTCTCTTCTGACGCTGAAAACCAAATCAGTGTTAAGGAAGCAACTAAAAAATTCAATCGACTTGCATCCGAAGAAGAAGCAAGGATAATTTCGCCACCAGCCAAGAAGAAAGCCGAAAAGGTATGACATAATTCTATGATTGTACTTACAATACGTACATACAATGCAAACGAATTTTAGTTCAGTTAGATGCCCATGTAGCTACATGCATATTATTTTAATACCTACCAATAATAAACGAAGGCTACCTCGGTTTTGTTAGAATAATTTTGGGAAAAATCGATATGTTTCTGAAACAATAGTGAACGTCAAGCATTGCATATGTGCATTATTGGAAAGGAAAAATGCATTGTGTTATTTGATTTAGTTGTTCGGGAAACTGGTTCAATGTATTGATAGTTAAGTTAGTGTACGGAACTATTGAGCGAAAGGAGGGGGAAAATACGTTCTTGCGAACATCTGACAGACATCCAAGAGTATAAATTTAAACTTCCACAAACGAGTGGTTGTACGAAGCTAGGTTTATGGACCTGCGACGACATGATAAATACTTTTATTTGATTTATAATTTTTGCAATAGAAAATATACCTCTATAACAGAACTGGTCCTATCATACTAAATTTTTTTGCTCAAAGGTTGTCCAATTTACTTAAATTAAATTAAACAATTTGAGACATGTAGAAAAGTGATTTTGACTTAATCAGTGACATGCCATACACTCGACACTCTGCCTAATGGTCGATTTACATCACCACACCACGCAATTTTGCATGACTTCAGAGAGAGAGATCAGTTTCCTACAGTCAAGGCTAATGATCTGTAAGAGTGAGATAACAAATCTCCATAAAAAAGTTATGGGGGCCTAAATTCAACTGTTAGGCTTGTGGTCTCACTCTTACACATCATTATCCATGACTGTGGAAAAGCGGATCTCTCTCTCTGAAGTCATGCAAATTTGCGTGGCGTGGTGATGTAAATCCACCATAAGATCATTCCAAATGTGGGTACATAACATATCTTGCTGAGTAAGTAGACTAATGTCGATTTCCAAGAAAAAGCACTTTTTTCAGATTCAGACCAGTTTTTCTGCTCTAGAAATCAGCTGTCTGTCAAAAAAAAAAAGCACTTTTTTTAAGATTCAGATCAGAATCTCGATTCAAACGCGAGATTCACACATACTTTCACCAATCCCAAAACAAGAGACATTTTGTAAACGCAAATTGCAATAATAAAAACAGCTGACTGTTAAATAACACACCAACACAAATGCAAAAAAAAAGTAATCTCATTTCATTTTCCATTGGGGCAGGAAAAATCTGAGATCTGAGAGCAAAACGGTAAAAGCCCAATGGAAAACAAAATAATTTGGCGAAATCATTTTGGAGTCATAAACTCATAAAAGACGTGCAAGATGTGTGGATAGCACACAGTGTTAGTGCACATCTGATGGAGCTGTCAAGTAGCCAACAAATCTGTATAAAATAGTTTGTCCTGACTGATTTGCACAGCCCAAACGGTAAAAGCTTAAGTTGACATTTTGAAAGAAATTTCCTTTTTTGAAAACTGAAATATTTCGAGAAGTAAAAACTTATTTGCACAATAATTTATTTTCGGAATAAAAAAAACATACTTTTGGACAAACTGCTACCAATCCTTCGAAAAGATTTTACTACATTCTAGTCGTCTACAAATCTGCTACAAATTCGGCGGGTCGTCTGTGTTAGGTAATAACTATGAGTATTGAAAACCGACACGACTCAAGAAACGACAAAAGTAGTTTTCGACAAACGAAAACGACAACGGTAATCGAGGTGATTGCTTTTCAACAGATTGCATCAACATCACGAATCATGATCCGAAAATGTATTCTACGACTTTTCATTATTTATATCGCTTATTTCATTATTGAGTTGGTACGTTAGTCCCCGATAGACATACATTATACAATCATATTGCCAGACCAAGGTTAGGCTAGGTTAGGGGCACGAGTACGATAACTTAGGCGCCAAAAATTGGTAACGGTTTTTTGTAGAGGGGTTAAATATAAGCGTTTTGTTATTATGGGAGGGGTGGTCTATCTCGCTTCGTTTAAAAAAAAATTAAACTTAAAATGAAAATAAAATATTAAAAAACAATGGCAACACCTACAGTAAAGGACTTTAGGATTTTTGAAAGCCAAGAGTCTGTTCTTTCATATTATTTTTAAATAAAGTTATTTTTATTAACAGTTTTTGAAAGAAATGCTTTTAAACTTGAAATTTAAGGAAAAAAATTAAAAAAAAGTTGTATGCTGATTTTTTCAATATTGAGAATACAGGGTGTCCCAGTTAAGAAGGACAATCCTTTAAGGGAATATTCCTGAAGCTATGCCGAACAAAAAATTGTATGGTAGGGGGGCGGGTCTATTTTCATCGTATTTCCCGTTATAGCCCATCAAAGTAGGTGACCTCTAATTTGGAGGTGTTACCACTTAAAACGGTATAACTTCTAAACTATTATAAGCACAAAAATTGTTTTGTACATTTTGGAAAGCCAATTTAATAGCACTTTTGGTATACACTGGTCGGCATAAGTATTTTGACAAAACTAAAGTTAATTTTGCTCATAATTTGAAACTTACTTCATGTAAATTTTGGCACCAATGGAAAGGTCATTTAAATTCCGTTTGAATGATACAAAACTTTCCTTAACCCATTAAGTACCCATTTAAAAATTTTAGAATTTAGAACTTTTGTGAATGTCTATTTTTTGACTTTTTTCCTCGGTATCAAAAAAAAAATGTTTTGATGAAAAAAAGTTTCTTCAAACAATTATAATAGTGACTACAAAAAAAAAATTTCAAAAATCTCTTCGGTAATATTTTTTATGATTTTTTGAAAATTGCTAAAAATGACTATTTTAGCAACTTTTTCCTCCTTTTCATACAAAATTTTTCTGAGATCATCCCATTCAAAATATCATAAAAAATGTTAGCGAAGAGATTTTTGAAAAAAATTTTTTTCAGTCAGACGCAATCGACAATTGTCGTGACGATCGCTGATCGACAATCACAATAAGGGCCATAGTATTTTATTATAAGTGTTGCCATTATTTTTTAATATTTTTTTTTTTCAAATTAACTATTATTTTTTTTTAATTTCCCCTCTCGTCTAAACGAAGCGAGATAGACCCCCCCTCCCATAGCAAAAAATGCTTATATTTAACCCACCAACAAAAAAAAAACGTTATCAATTATTGGCGCCTAAGTTATCGTACTCTCCCCAGGTTAGGTTTGAAATGGGTATGAGAAGGAAAGGTCTCACTTATGGCCCTTATGGTTGCACTAGACAGCATAGGGACCAAACGCTATCCGTAGGGAACCATTTGGTATGCACTACAAAGAAAAACACTTGCCCTTGAACAAAAAAATAACAATTTTCCTGCAGAAACCAAGTAGCCCCTTATAGTTCGTATGGGTTCTCTCCTCTAAATGTAGGAATAATAGTACCTGTACCTGTCCAACATAATAGTATGTGTACAATATACTTCTTGGCTTGCAGGTTATTGCAGAATCAAATCCTGAATTTTTCCCAGCCTTGTTTGACAAACTCCCCTGATCTTTTACGATCGATTTGAGACCAAAGTGCCTTGGATACTTTGGTGAATACAGTGAGGTCTGATCACGTCTGGTGGGAATCCGTTTTTATTCTGTTTGGTGGCTTAATATGGGTGCAGGGAAATAAGTCCCCGGGAACTAAGTCCACTGACGGATTCAGTTCCCACCTAGTGGGAAATAAAACCATTTTCGTGAAGTGGACTTAGTTCCCATGTGAGGTGGGAACTAAGCCCACTTTCTTATGGGAACTTAGTACACATTCAACAGTTAAATACGTATGGGGGGCATGCTGCCCCCCTGCAACTCCCCTGCTTGGGTTTACTATCAGACTTCCAGTATATGTGCGAAATTGGGTATATTGAGTTTTCGGAATTTATTTCCCACCTTACATGGGAACTAAGTCCACTTCACGAAAGTGGTTTTATTTCCCACTAGGTGGGAACTAGGTCCCCCTTTTCTCACAAGCTTGGCAAGCTTCTTTCAAACTGTAGAGCCAGATAAAACAATTTCCGAAATTCTGAAAAAAAATCTAGCAAAAAAAATTCGAACGTTCTCCAAAATATTCATATTTAAGGAATAAATGGAAATCCACTGTTTCAATTTTACATTGCAAGGTAGGTAGCACAGTACACATATTAAAGGTAATATATTGCGCATTCTGCAATGGCGGCCTATGTGACCCTAACAACAAACGTATAGAAATAATATGCGCGCGCATGAGTTTTAATGGCTGACAATGTGACCCTATTCGTATCTCTATGGAAAAGCATGGCTTTTTGACAGATGCGCAGAACGAAACCAAAATGAGTGCTCGGAATATATTACCTTTAATATGTGTACTGTGGCAAGGTAGTAGTAATAAATCCAGTAAACTCTCATGATTGGCGTCATCCTTTTGACCTGGGCCCTATTTCAAGAGAGTGATTACTTTTTGCAGTATGCTCTAGATGTTCACTAATTTTTTAACAAAATATACTTCGGTGCTGTTTTCCGAACATGCATTTTTTTCTTAAATTCGAATGTAATAAAAAATTATTATTTATTCTTTCTTTAAAGTGTCGAGTGCGTACTCCACGAAATTAGATTTGAGATTCTTTATCACTTCCTCTAATAATAATAATAATACATATTAAGCATTTTAAATCATACTTGTCACTTAACTCTCACTTGACCGAAACTCAAACGCCTGTCGGAATTGTCAATTACATACTGACAAAATTGTCAATTGTAAAATTTTATCAAACAAATTTTCAGTACAAATTTATCAGAGAATTTATGACAATTCTTGAAAAATTCCTGACAATTCATTGTCATGAAAATTTTTTATGAAACCAAAACTTGACAAATGACAATTGTCGGCTATTTTCCGACAATTCTACAAAATTGTCTAATTATTTATGAAACAGAAATTTGACAATTATTGTCGGATTGTCAGTTCACAAATTGTCACCTGTCACCTGTCGCAATTTTGTCAATTTTTATGAAACAGGGCCTTGATTGGGTACATCCAATTTGTTTGTAATGTTATTAATTTTTCTTAATCAATTACAGTATGAAAAACTGTGCCCCAGTAGCATTTTGTGATCCTTCAGCAAATTCAATTAAAAATGTCCGTTTTCATACCTTCTGTAGGTGTTAACTCACATCGCCATATTTTAAGACTTAATTTTAGCATCAATAACCATGGAATCAACATCGTCGACTCTAATTTTGTCCGCCACATCTGCCATCTTAGGCATAAGGAGAGAAATCCCTATATAAACTAGAGGTAGGTACTAAGTAGTGTGGGCGTAGTAGCGCAGTGGTTAGTGTGCTGGACTACTGTGCGAGGGATCCCAGGTTCGATCCCCGGAAAAACACAAATTACATCTTAAGGTTTTTTCTACTGCGCCACCTCTCGCGAACGTCTGAAAAACATCCGAGAGTATGACTGTCCTGAAAAAGCTTCTCAAATCAGCCGTTCGGACTCGGCATAAAATTGTAGGTCCCTTCCATTCGTTCCAAAAATAGAAACTTACACAAAACGAATGGTTACGAGAAGCTAGGCCTTGGGTGTCTACCGCCTGTTGCGCCTCCTATTTATTTATTTTTTTTAGGTACTAAGTAGGACCAGAGTTGCTCGTGAGCTCTACACGCAGAAAAGAAAAGACGAACACCAGCTTCTCACGAGAAAAAATAAAGAACAGCAGGAATGAGGTTCGGAAGTTTTACCAAAGGGTAAAAAGAACCTGCAAAGGCTACAGAGCCCGAACCGAAGCCTACAACGACGAACAAAGGAACATCATAGTAGAATCGCAGTCGATGTTGAGGATATGGAAGAACTACTTCTGCAGCCGGTTTCAATGCGATGACGAACTAAATCCCGCTGTCAGGCAGAATAACCCATTCGACCTGGACGATGAAGACCAACGATTCCGTCCACCCGACCTGAACGAAGTGAAGATAGCCATATCTAAGCTTAGGTCCAACAAAGCCGCTGGAGCAGATGGCCTAACCGCCAAGCTATTCAAAGCGGCGGGCGATGACTTGGCTAGGAGCATGCACCAACTCATCTGTAAAATATGGTCTAATGAAAGTATGCCCGATGAATGGAACCTTAGCATTGTTTGCCCAATCCTCAAGAGAGGAGATCCTCTGAACAGCGTTAACAACAGAGATAATAATCTTCTTAACATCGCCTACAAGATCTTATCTTATGTCATGCTGCGCGAACGCCTGAAGCCATTCGTCAACAACCTGATTGGTCCCTATCAGTGTGGCTTCAAGCCAGTGTGGCTTCTACCATCGACCAAATATTCACACTGCGGCAGATCTTGGAGAAAACCCAGGAAGCCCAAATCGATACCCACCACCTTTTCATCGATTTTAAGGCCGCCTACGAAAGCATTTATAGAGACGAGCTATACAGAGCAATGTCTAGTTTTGGCATCCCTGCCAAACTCGTCCGTTTGTGAAGGATGATAATGGAGAATGCACGCTGCCCCATCAAGGTCGGTAAAGAACTCACCGAGACCTTCGATGTCAAAAAAGGAGTTAGACAAGGCGATGCGCTGTCATGTGACTTCTTCAACATCGTTCTTGAAAGAATAGAGCAAAACAAAAACGCTAACACCAGAGGCACAATCTTTGAAAAGTCCGTTCATCTATACTCGTCGACGACATCGACATAATCGGGAGAACGCAGCGTGATACCACTGGCTCGTTCGTGATCTATGAACACAGGCAATGAAATCAGCGCTGAGATTAAAGGAAGAATAACTCTTGCCAATCGCTGTTTCATTGGGCTAAGAAAGCAACTGAGTAGCAAAGCCCTCTCTCGAACAACTAAAGTGACCCCTTATAAGACCTTAATCATACCAGTCCTACTTTATGGTGGAGAGGCATGGACGCTAACAAAAGCGGATGAGGTTATTCTTGGTTGCTTCGAGAGGAAAATTCTTCGAGTAATTTTAAGTCCCGTCTGCATAGACGGTGAATGGAGGAGGAGATACAACGACGAACTGTAGGGGCTGTATAGCGACATTGACCTAGCCAGAAGAGCGAAGGTCCAACGACTGCGGTGGCTGAGTCATGTAGAGCGAATGGACGTGAATTCTCCGGCCCGGAAGATCTTCGAATCCACACCCGAAGTACGGCCCAGTAGAGGAAGAACGCGACTCAGGTGGCGCACGCAAGAGAAAGAGGACCTTAACCAACCTAGCGTGTGAAACTGGAGACAGCTGGCCAAAGACCGTGCTGGCTGGAGACGCTTTTTGGTTAAGGCCGAGGTCCACCCCGCACTGTAGCGCCACTTTAAGTAAGGTACTCTAAGTACTCCTTAGAAAGCTTCCAAATTTAGCTCTTTGGTTTCCACATGGATATTGTAGTTATATTATAGATCCCTTTCATTCGTCCCAAAAAACAAAAACTTACTACGAGCATATGGACCTGTTGCGCCAACTATTATTTTGTTATCTTGCCCACATGCGCGAATTCTTTCTTCATATTAATTATGTCTTTAGGGTCATAAACTACAATGTGTCATCCTTAAATCCACTTTCTACAGATGGCATCATTTACAATGATTAAAACGTATACGTTCCGTTATGCTGGGTCAAACTTTCTGTATTACACAAACTCAATTGTCTACAAATGTCGCAAGCGATAACATTGAAGATCACAGAACAAACACATGCCGTAAAAGTTCACAAATAAATTGAAAATCTTTATAGATCCATCATCGCTAAACGACTCATTGTCTCCCACTCTTCAGTGTACAAGCACTTGAGTGCATGAAGATCGCCAAGAACAGATTCCAGCATCCAATAAAGTCATGCAAATAGCTATTTTACCGTTGCAAAAAGCCTCCAGCCAGAGTTGAAGTCGTACATGTTACGTGCTGGGCGCTAACCTTGCATTCTCATCAAATGCCTGAGGTAGCATCACTCGTTAGTCCGTCTTTTGAGAAAGTTATGACAACCTACCTACGATCGTTACTCATCAGTCATCACAAACGTACATCGTCACAAACCGAAGCTAACTGCAATTAAGAGCCCGTCAAATGCCGATTGTTAAACGTGGACCGTTTTAATGTCGGTCGCTGTCGCTTCCCACTGCAGCGAAATATGTAAATGTTTGTGAAAAATGATTTATAGCATCGTTTAATTGAATTCTTGTCTAGCTTTTAGCTTCACTGAGTCGAAAAATCGCGAACCTCTTCGCAACATCTTAGTCTGTGTTGCTCGGTGCACGGATTTCGTTCAATTATCCACACACGACGACGACGTCGCGTCGTCGTCCACAGATACTTAGATGGAGAAATTAAGATAACAATTCCCGAGGAACTATTTTAATTGCATTCATCCACTGCAATGTATATACTCGCACAAGACACCATCGCCATCGTCTTCATCGATGTAAATAAGTGAACAACGCCAGCGTCCCAGTGAAGTAACGTGGTCAGGTGTAGACGCTACTCGCAATGTGTTGTCGTCACATTGAAGCTCCGGAGAAATTCTTCTGGGTGATTCTCTGTTCGGTGTCACTGTTAAAGTCATGTAGCAGCAGGCGCGGAACTAAATAAGTCCATTAATTTTATTATGGATGATAAAACGTCCTTGTTATGGTGGTCCGATTCGCGTGTAAATAGTCAAAATAGTCCACCGCGACGTGCGAGTGTGAGCTAGCACCCAACACCTCTAATCATCGGGGGACGACGCGAATAAAGTAGACATCCACTTTGGTGTATCTGTGTACTTTTTCTGTTTAACACGTTGTACGTGTACGCTCCATGGGCCAGCTTGAGCGGTGGTAACCCAAAATGAATCCGAAGCACTTTTACTCTCCATCGCACCGGTGAGGAGGACGGAGGGTCATTTATTCCTCTATAGAACAGCAGAAACTTGCCGAAGAGCGAGTGCAAAGTGAATTTGGGTGAGTGTCTGTCTATGTGTGACTATTTGTGCCCTTGTTGAGTTTTGGCTAAAGATACATCAAACTCATGTTAGATCATAGTTGCAAACATGCTATTAAATGGGAGCGAACAAGGTTTGAACATTTATTTAGCACGGACGGACATGAGATTCTTGAGATGTTCTTTGCTGCGCCCCTCCTCTGAGTCTCTTTTGAACTTTTTTGTTTTGTTTCCACTTTACATAGACAAATGTGTAAGAAGTTCGGTCGGGGTTTTCTATAGGTGAAATCCTTTTAAACGTCCATTTGGGATGCGGAATTCCCCCGACTGCTGCAAACTACCAATGCCAACCAATTCAAAGAGAGAGGGAGGGAAAGAGCCACGCAGGGAATGAGGAAGCGATGGTATATCTGCTCGTCCATGACAACGAGATGTTGAATTGATGTTGAAATTGTTTGACACTTTGTTAAATTGCTGAGAAAACATGGAAGTCCATGTGTGTTGTTGTTGAGCACGATGTAATCTTCCCCTGATTTCAAAATTTTTTTTTTCTTTTTGAAGTCAACTAATTCGGGATTATTACCCAGTATCCGTGTCAACAAGATGACAATGAATTTCCATATCATTTGGTAGCCCATAAAAAAGGTGTTATGTTGACGAACAAAAACCCCTGATGCGTTACGAAACTAGAGAGAAGAATACCACTTTTATGTTGCAGTGCGAGTAGCACTCTGAGCTGTCAATCATCGTCAGTGCATGCAAGTTGTGTCGCCCAAAAATAGAATGCACACACAATGGACACGATGTATTTTGACGCACAGGCATCACTTGAAAACAAGAGAACTGTCAGAGTTAAATCAAAAAGTGTTTTGCCGACAAAGGAATTAATATTCTCGGATGATTTTCGAAAATTCTCACGTTTTTCATGTTTTTGTTGCAAGGATTATGATGTCCGCGTGCCACATTGAGTTGTTTTTAGGGATTTTAACAGTATGCTGAAACTTCAAAAGCGACTGGTGAAACATGGTGATGGGACGAGAGCATCTGCTGGAAATGATATTAATTTAATTAATTGAACACAATGTAGGCTATTGAATACGTTTATTGAAATTTTTTATAAATTTATAGTCGAAATTAATTGACATCTATTACATTATTGTTATAGCATTGTAGTTTATCATTGAATCTTTAATTAAGAAGACACTTGAATAGGGAAAAGTTAAAAAATGTGTTATATTCTTAGGATTGCAGGAGAATTAATCTCCCCAATCAGAATACTGTTTAGAAAAAAATAATGTTACCGATCTCGTATCCACAAGCAATTCTATACTAAACAATTTTAATGTTGATTGATAGGAATGCACACTATTAAGGGCAATCCAAAAAAGTCCTCTGAGGACAACCCTAACCCAATTTCATCGTGGCAGCTTAAATCTGGGCCTAGCTAAGTGGAGGATTACACATAAACTTCACTTAAGTAGTTTTCGTTTTCACAGTCGATATTTAGGCTTGTTTTAATTAAGCCATACTAATTGAATTGAGTGTTATTGTGAATCATTTATCATGAATATTATAAAACTACGAGTGTATTTGTAGAAGCGAATCATGTCGATGTTGTTGCATGTTCAATAGTACTCGGCAGCTAGAAGGCCACATACGTATGTAGCTCTGACGTCAACAGAGAGTGCCACATATCCTATACATATACTTATATGTGTACCATATGTCAGTGTCACAAAAAGAGCTAGCACACGGCATGTAGCCATTGCGATCATATGCTGACGTAAAAATTACGTTAATGCTACATACATATGTGGCTTTCTACTACAGCCTTTAAAGATAATTTTCGGATAAATATTATCTTATTGCACTAATGGCAATTTTGTATTCTCTGGATTGATACTTAAGCCACGGAGGGGAGAGTACGATAACTACGGCGCCAAAAATTGATAACGGTATTTTGTAGAGGGGTTAAATACAAGCACTTTTTACTATGGGAGGGGGGGGGTCTATCTTACTCCGTTTAGGCGGGAGGGGTAATTTAAAGAAAATGATACTTTAAATGGAAAAAAAAATATATTGAAAAACAATGGCAACACTTATGATAAAAAACTATACCATTTTAGAAAGCCCGGAATCTGTTCTTTCATATTATTTTTAAATCAAGTTATTCCTTTAAATAGTTTTTAAAAAAAACAATTTTAAACTTGAAATTTAAGGACAAAAATTGGGGTGAGTAAAATAATTTTGGCGATGAAAACTAATGACGGATTTATGTAGAGGAGTTAAATACAAACATTTTTTACTAAGGGAAGGGGGGTCTATCTCGCTCCGGTTAGGCGGGAGGGGTAATTAAAAAAAAAATATAAATAAAATTAAAATAAAATATTAAAAAACAATGGCAACACTTACAACAACGAACTATAGTATTTTTCAAATCCAGGAATCCGTCATAAATTGTCTAAAATGCAAATCAGCAAAATTTTGTCTACCAATGTGAAATTTCAGGCCAGAGACTGTATCTGAAGAATGTTGTTGACATTGGGTAAACTTATATAATTTAAAGAAAGTTAGAATATACTCAGCCTTGCACCCATCCCAAAATCCAACAGTGACCCCAAGCAGGGGGGTTGCAGGGGGGCAGCATGCCCCCCATACGCATTTCAAGGCGCAAGGGTAGCAATTTGTACTCTAAGCGGAGCGACATATAAAAGTAATTTTCAATTTTCTCAAAAATTAGAGGACATAAATCCATCTGGTTTTCAGTGTTCGATTAAGAATTAATTTAGGCAGTAAAAACTACAAAAAAATTAAGTATATATTTTTTCAATATTGAACAAAATCAGCATTAAAAATTTTTTTTTTAAATTTTTTCCTTAAATTTCAAGTTTGAAAGTATTTTTTTCAAAAACTATTAACAGCTATAACTTGATTTAAAAATAATATCAAAGAACAGATTCCTGGCTTCCAAAAATCCTAAAGTCCTTTATTGTAAGTGTTGCCATTGTTTCTCAAAATTTTTTTTTTCATTTTAAGTATTATTTTTTTTAAAATGCCCCTCCCGCCTAAACGAAGCCAGATAGACCCCCCCTTCCCTTAGTAAAAAATTCTTGTATTTAACCTCTCTACAAAATACCGTTATCAATTTTTGGCGCCGTAGTTATCGTACTCGTGCCGCCACGGATGTCAGTTGGTTACACCAATATTGCCTACATAACATTCTTTTAGGACAATGTATATCCGGTGGCACGCCCTTTCTCCAATTTCGATCAATCTTCACAGGAATACTCCTGGGCCAATACCAAAGATACAGTGGGGGGCACATGTATTTTAACAAAACTAATTTTGGCATCAATGGAAAGGTCATTTAAATTGCGTTTGAATGATACAAAACTACAAGAATTTAGAATTTTTGTCAATGGCTACTGTTTTTACTTTTATCCTCGTTCAAAAAAAAAAATTATAAAAAATATTAGCGAAGAGATTTTTGAAATTTTTTTTTTGCAGTCACTATTAGAATTGTTTGAAGAAACTTTTTGCATCAAAATATTTATTTTTTTTTTTGACCGAGGATAAAATTCAAAAAAGTCGACTTTTACAAAAGTTCTAAATTTTCAATGGGTACTTAATGGGTTAAGGAAAGTTGTGTATCATTCCAAAGGAATTTTAATGACCTTTCCATTGATACCAAAATTTACATGAAGTAAGTTCATATTATGAGCAGAATTAACTTTAGTTTTGTCAAAATACTTATGCCGGCCACTGTAGTATGTAAATTTCGAGTTATAAGATTTTGAATGTATTTTTTGTATGGGAGAGGTGCCACGACCCTATAACTCATATAGTATGCAGATTGGGGTTATGTATGGTTATGGCCGCCATGGCTTACCGTTTGGCATAAATGTGGCTGAATTTTATTAATACACCTCCCAATTTCCTATTTCAAGGCGTGGGTGGTCGTGGGCTTTTTGCATAGACCTTTAACTCCAAAAAAACCCCAAAGAAAACAGTCCAATGGCGTTAAATCGCAAGATTTGGATTCTAATCCCAAAAACGGCCGATTACACGATTAGGGAATGATTCATGCAGTAATTGAATTGTTTCTCTGGCTGTATGGCATATGGCACCGTCTTGTTGAAACCACATGTTGGTCACATCCATATCTTTTAATTTAGGCACTAAAAATAGGGTTACCATGTCACGATAACGAACACCATTAATTGTTACTACCTGACCAGCCGCATTTTCGAAGAAGAATGGTCCGATAATGCCTCCAGCCCAAAATCCGCAGGCACCCAACAGTCACGCGTTGTGGATGCATTTGTTTCTCAACAATTAATCGTGGGTTTGCTGAACCCCGATTGCGACCCAAATCCGACTAACGGATTAACGAAGGCATCAAGATGAAAATGAGCTTCATCACTCAAGATGATTTTGTTGGAAAATTCAGCATCCACTTGTTGTTGGGTTCAACAATGAAAATGCGTTTGTTCTTTCGTATAGCGCTCCATATTTACTAACCCCGAACTGCCAGCTGTCACATTGTTATCCTTTTTTCCGTTGGCATCACTGTACTATTAATGGACACCCTTTACATCTGAAAAAAATTATCTAACTTTAACTCAAGCTAAGAACAAAGCTCGCTCTCGCTGGGTACAGCATTGGAGGGTGTTCATAATTATAACCCCTCAATCGCGTGAAAAGTATAAAAAATCCACTTGTACTTAGTTACCTATCTTAATTAGTAAACAGAACAAGATTAATACCACTCGACCTTTTGCTGGTTATTGCTAATTTAAGATTTGGGAAATATATTTTCAAAATTTATTTCGTAGCAACAAGTATGTACCTATTTATAAAAGAATTTGGGATAAATTGAGTCAATGTCAGAATATTCATAATTATACAAAATATTTGGAATAAACAGATGAGGAATCCAATCACGCCGCCAAAAACTGGGTGTGTCGAAAGAATTTGTATATGTAATCGAATTGTTAAGAAATAGTTATATACCTATCTATGTACATTATATCTATTTTGTTCAGAAATTTTGTTTTCTGTTCAAATGATTTTTACCTTGTATACCTTGGTATAAAACCTTGGTTGGGCGAATTCTACCTAAAGAAGGACATTGCCCACCTAAATATTTTCGTGCGAATTGTTTTATTTTATGCTAGAAATGAGATTAGCAAAAGTAGTCCAACCAAAGGTCTTTGGTCTTAAACGGGCCTGCTGAGCCAACTATTTTAGGGAGCAATTTCATTTTTAGGCTAGGGGAAATAATGTAGTTTATGTTGACACCTTTCGATATGGATGTATTTATGACAGAGCTAGTGTAACCCGATTAACAGCTTTTTGCGAGCGGGTACTCGTAGTTCGAGATATATCTACTTTAAAATAACCAGGTTTAAAGCACTTTTTTAAAAATGTTTGCATACTTGCAGGCTGATTTAGAGCAAGTTACACTGAATATTTTGTTTTATTGGGCATTTGTCTTCTTCGCTTCGCTTTGCTTTGCTAAGATAGATATTTAATAAAATAAACATATTGTAGGTACGTAAAAACTTTCTTACTTACTTTCTACTCTCAGCTGCAAAACCAGAGTGACGTATTAGTGTTGGTCACAGTCGGATGAACGTTGTACTTTACAGTGCAAATAAAACAACTTTCGATTGGCGTGCACCACACCAAAGCAGAGCTACAATCGAAAATGATCAATATTTATTTATTTATTTAACTACTAATCAATAAAGTTAATAATACACTTATGTAATTCCTTTAATATTTTATTTTAGTTGAATTTTGTAAGGTTAAAATCAATCACATAATTGTACTAATAATATCAAATAAGATTTGTTTTGAATATAGTTGACCACAACTTTTAGGTTTCGTTTTTAAATTCGATAAGCCATTGGGGTTTGGTGATGAAATCTCCTTTTCCAAAATCCACTGTGCTGAAATCCATTACTCCAAAAGACCCGAAGAGAATATACCCACGGGACAAAATACCCTAATTTTTAGATTTGGTGTTATTAATTCTGTCGGCGCGACACCTAAAAATGGTGTTAAAAAGTGTGATACGTATGGAGGAGCATGTTGCCCCCTGCAACACTCCTGCTTGTAAGGTAATTGTAGGATTTGGAGTAGGTTTACTTGTGTGAGATTTTAGCACAGGGGATTTCGTCCCGGGAGGTTTTCGAAAAAGGGAACAAGAAAAATGAGATTTCAATAAAAGATTTTGGAAAAGTGGATAACGTAGGGATCCAGCAATTGATTACACGTGACATACGTTTCTTGTTTCGATATCGTTGTCAGATAAACAATGATGATCATGACAATGATGTGCAATCGTGATGTTCTTCCTACAGACTAAAGCCTTAAGTTGTAATCTTAACCATACCATACCTATACCATGCATAAATCTACCTATACATACTTACTTTAGTGTTGAATTACCCAATATCTTCCACCTCATTTCCTTAACTGAACATTGTTCTTAGACCGCCCAAAACCAATCATCGATCTGCTAAGAACTGATAATGATTACTATCAGTTGTCCTACAAGCGCAAAACATCACTCACAAAAGGTGCGTACAACTTCGCCTTAACATCACTTATTATCAAGTAACTACATACGTTTCGTGGCAAACAATGACAACGGCACAGGAGCCATCATGTAAGCAATTTGTTCAACATTTGTTTCAAATGAAATTTTAAATTTACACACTCTGGCGAAAAAAGTTATTATTCAGCCGATCACTAAACAAATGACCCCATATATGCGAGTGGTGTAAAAAAAAACACCTGGAACAGGGCGAACAGAATTTTAATAACATACAAAAGACGACGCGACGGCAACTGTGGGAGAAAACTGGGCGGGTACGTTCAAAGCGTACCACCGCCGATGCGGACGTTATTACCTGTGTAAGTCATTAGGGCGGCTAGGAACACAACTTTAAATGATGCAAAATGAGTTCTTGTTCTTTTCACTATGTCACGATCCACACGAGCCAGTGCGCACAGATAAACATATAGGTACCCTCTCTGGTACTTTGTGCACATATCTAGCAACATGTTCGTCCTGATAGCTTACATTATCAACATTTAGTCGCATAGGCTGCTCCCACCGGCTCACTTAATTGATGTAATCGCAGGCGAGCCTCGTGGGGCGCTCCAAGAAAACGGGACGCGAAAAATCGCCTGTGCATCGTTCGATCTTACGGTCATGCGAATAGCGGCCGCATCATGTGTCAGAGCCATAAAGGAGGCTATCAAAACTATTATGTTCTCATTATGGCTTTAATGGTGAATTTTCTTTAGCTTGGCGCATTTTTAATGTGTTCCATCTCCTTGGTTCACTTAAAGTGTGCAATAAAACTTTGCGCAATTTACGAGGACAGAAGCTTAGTGGGTATATTGTGTTTGCATTTGTTATACGAGACGAGTGCATGTATTGTTTGTTATTTATAAATGGATGCAATAAACTGCGCAGTCTTAAATTTGTTTACTTTAGTGACAGCGAATGACGAATTTTTAACTGATAAACAAAGATTTTAGTAAATTTTCGAAAACCTGCAGTAGGCATATTGAAGTGAACGGATTTGACAGTTTAAATGTTGACAGTCAACGAGTGGATGTCAAAATTTAATAAAAAAAAGTTCTGTGTGAAATATCAATTACATTATGCATATGTGATTGCCGCAGTTTCGGTGCGTGAGGGTGCCTCGCATCTGAGAGAACAGATTTTTAATGACACTGATTCCAAAATTGTTTGCTAAAATCAGGGCCCAATCAGCGAACACATGTCTACAGTCGTTTTCGTACAGCTCCTGTTTTGTGTTTAGTGTCTGAAATATACAAAAAAAGAGGAAAATTAACAACAGATAATAAAACATGGCTGCTATGTCAAAATCTACCCGTCCATATTGGAAACGCCTAGTGAAACAACACACAAAATGTATCGGTATACGTTCTTCTACCCTCCACAAAAAATGTATACACTCATACCTCTCTATACGGCCGCTCTTTATACGGCCTTTCGCTATAACGACCTTTATTTTTTAATACTTAGTTTTCGTTTTACGTCCAATTTTTTTCGTTACAACGGCCAAATAAAAATTAACATTCTCTTAAATGTTCTTAAAATGCTGCAGATAAGAATATATAATATGTAATTTTGTCTAATTTGTCTATTTTACACTGCGAATTTGTTCTTTCTTATTGTTTTCTTGATTTTCGATTCTATCATACCAAAAAGTATGTATCTAATCTACATTATCTCCAAACTACAGAAGCATAATGAGGTACAACAAAGTCGACATCGATGTTATTAATTTTGAATATCCTTGATAGAGGTTTTTCCGTTTTTGATTTGAGAGATAGATTTTAATTCAGGGTCCAGATTATGTAAGACGAAAAGATCGAACGCTATCGTTTCGACAATAGCAGTCTCTGTCTATTGCCACAGATATGATAGAGACAGGTTTAGTGAAAACGAAAGCGGTTTACGTTTCGTTTTTTACAGAATCCCACCCCAGATGTCCTTACCTAAAAATTGTATACCAAAGCCATCAAAACGAAAAACGCAGTGCTAAAGTTTAAGAGATGCTAACGTAGCCATTAACTGCTATTCAAAAATTAAGAAAAATAATGCAAAACAAACAACGACGCGACGGACCGACCGATTGTGTAAATAAATATTATTATGTTCTTTTTCGTTTTGTATGTGGCTATGGAAATTTTATTTTAACTCTCAATATAAAAACGCCACTGCTCTCCAAAGTTAAAACGATAAATCCATTTTTTATAACGTTTTATGAATTTGTTGGTTGTTTTTTTAAAGATTTGGAACCAATCTAATAGATTTTGTATAGGTTTGTTTAAAAAAAGTCGTTCAGCCGGAAAAGCTGGCAGATGTACAGTGATCCCCGGATAAGTGACCCTCGCTTAATTGCGTTCCTCGTTTAATTCAGCCGAAAACTGAGCAAATAAAACATTGCATAACAAATGTGCCTAACTTTTCCCGTTTAAATGCGTACCGGTTAATTGCGCTACTAAAAGTAAAGCTTCTTGTAAAACTTCATACAAAATCTCCCGGTTAAATGAACACACACAAAAAAAAGCATAGACAACTTTTTGTACTTACAGTTTCAATAAAATCAAAAACACTTGTCAAATCAATTGGCTCCTCTGCTGATGTAGGAGGTGCCAATTTAATTAAAAACTATGCACCCAAGGACATTTTCAATGTCGATGAAAGCGGTCTATTTTTAAAAGCCCTGCCGACATTATATTTTAATCGAAGAGGACATCAAATAAGTTATTTACAACTAGCGAACCCCCTGCACACTTCGTAGTGTAAAATAGAACGATACAAAAAATGGTATTGCCTATAGTATACACTGAACCAAATTTGGTAGTGATATTGACAAAAAAGCACGTGGACTTGAAGAAATGGTGATCAATATAAGGTCAACACCTCCTGTCCGTTGTTTTGACAAATATTTTGTTATATTTAAGAAATATTTTCACTTCGAAGAAAGTTTCATCAAAATTAGTGTTCTTCGTTTTAAAAAAATATTCTTCAAATTGAAAAAAACATTCTTCAATTCGACGCATTGTGCATTATTAATCAACGAAATTTTCTTCATTTTTACGTATTCTCTTCTTTAAATTGAAAATCAATTCTTCATTTCAACCCTTCACTTTTTTCACATAAAAACATTTTTTTTATTTTATTAGCATTAGGTATATTACCATTGAAAGTTTTATTTTAACTTACATTTTTATAAGTTAACTTAACTTAAATACTTTTTTTTGTCATAATTGGGCTTGACTTTATGCAGGTTTAGCAGGTTTGGGTATAGGTCCTACCTAAATTTGGAAAAATTAAACAAATTGATTAAAGTTTGTTTCAATTTTATGCATCAATTTTCTTCAATTCTTAACTTATTTATTCATCATTAAAACATTTTTTTAAGGACAAAAACATTTTTTTATTTTATTAGCATTCCCAAGTAGAAATGGTTGGTTAAAGTTCTAGCGCTGTTACCACAATTCAGAAAGTTTTCCATTATGGTCAAAGTGTGTTTAATTTATCAAAGGTGCAAACCGTGTCTCGTATAGGAGGGAACCGTGATCAAGTGGGGAATTAGTTTGACTTACTCATATGACTATTCTGTGAAATACACATTATGGTTTAATCGGCTATGATTTGCAACCGGCACATAACCGATTTTTGCAGTGCTTAATCGGTCACAACTTGGAAAATATTTACAGTACAGCAACCACACATTACGGTCACAAAGTGTTGCATGTACAATTGTACATGTAACACAAAGTGAACTGTCAAATCTGTCTTTATGTGTTTGTAAGTTCATTCACATAAATAAAATATATTAAACCGCGTACACAAATACAACCAGATACAAATAAAATGTATACACATGGAATGAATTGGCATACCTAAACAAACATAATGGGAAAATGGTAATGCGATATTAAATGAATATAAATTGCATTTCTTTATCTGTAGCGCAAATTTTAAAACGAAGGGCAGTTTTACCACGAATATTAATAAGTTGTAGTGGTAAAAACTCACGCGCTCCAGAAATATTGAATAATTAGATATTCAATTTTATTTTTATAAATTCTATTTTTTCCAGGTACATCGAAAATTATCGCAATAGCTTTCAAAATTAGTTTAAGGAATTATCAGATATATTTCAAGGTTATTATATTATATATGTAGTTATAAAAAATAAAGAATTTTCGAATCCCAATTGTGAAATTATTTGTTTGGAAATGGATGCCCAATTTTTCAGATCGAAAATGGCGATTAGCTTAGCTTGCGTATTTGTGCCTGTGCGTTTCATTTGGTAGGGGCAAAGGGTGTATGGGTTACCCAATATATTGATGAAGTTGTTTTTTGCGTTTATTAAGTTCCACTTATACAGTAATTATTTGAATCAATTAATTAATATTTAATAGGTAGGAAAAGAAAGGAAGGAAAGGAATAATAGTTTTATTAAAATAAGAATATAAAATGGATCTTAAAAATATGTAATTGCTCTCACTTTTTTTAACATACAAAGTTGGTTACTTTATAATAGAGCAGCTTTATTAATACATTATTGTCTTTATTAAGAATAAAAACAAAACTCGTATATTTATTTTAACATTATGAAAAATAAAATTTTATTTCATGAAAACATACTTCATTCTTCCTTGCAAAGAAGCGCTTTGGAAATAATAAAAGTACAATAGAAATTGACTTAACTTGTGCTACAGCGACAATTAGCTTGTACTTTTTTTACTTTAAAAGCGCTGCATGCTACTACTAAAGCTGCACAATTATGTTTAGATAGTAAAGGCTATGCAGGTTCATTTAACACATGTTCGCAATATTTTTCAATTGAATTTTTAAAACCATAATTCATAGTTTATTAGAAACAATAATTTCGTAGCTATACGAAGATAGAGTCAATAAAAGAATTACCAGTACCATAATATGAGATAATTTCCATATTTTAATCGGTTTCTTTAAGTTAACGATGTACGATATTTTTCTTTTATTCAGTAAGTACCCCTTTTAGACTCTACGCCTAAGGTCTAAATCTTATATAATATTATGTAATGAGCAATACCATAATGTCATGATGAAGATACATTAACCATACACAATGCATAATACGTGCGTAAAAATCTTCCTCAGATCGTACTTTGTGTTGATACAATACCTGGTACAATATAGTAATCGTGGAAATGACATCCAACTACTTTGTGTAGATACTAATGCGTAAAATTTTCTAGTATTTATTTAGACAATATGTTTGGAGATTGTGTGCAAATAAAAACCAAAAGCGACTAATGCACTCTATGGTGACATTCCATGGTCACAATTCAGATTGTGCGTAGTCTATTCGTGTAGTTGTGTAGTGGTAACAATAAATAGCAACTGATCAGTTTTTGTGACTTTAGTTCTGTCGCTATTCAGTATTTTAATAGACACAAAATTTACTAAAATGTTACGTTAAACGACATTTGTCTCTTGAAGGCACGTACTGGTTACAAAATTGTCAAAATGTTTCCATATTCATAGTAATACCTTTATCTACTCAAAATAAAGTCAAATATACCATACGGTGACTGTAATTCAAAATAAATGGGAATCAAAGTCACAAATTTCTACTTGGGTTAGGTATATTACAATTGAAAGTTTTATTTTAACTTACATTTTTATAAGTTAACTTAACTTAAATACTTTTTTTTGTCATAATTGGGCTTGACTTTATGCAGGTTTAGCCGGTTTGGGTATAGGTCCTAGCTAAATTTGGAAAAATTAAACAAATTGATTAAAGTTTGTTTAATGTTATGTGATTTAGAAATACGACGACTTACTTATTGCCCAGTTATGATGATCATTGGCTGAATATTTGTCTTGATGCATCTTCTCCGCACGGTTTATCGAGAAAGATGGCCTAGAAAAGCATGTTAGCTTTAGGGAAAAAATTATAATAAAAAGTTAATGTTTTTTTTTAAACTCATTTAGCTGCGATTAAAGGTAGGTATATTCTACATTTTCTTCTAGAAAGCAAGTGATGAAAAATATTTATTTTACTTAGGTTTTTTTTATACAAGTGTGTGTGAAGTTTGCTCAGTTGCCTCACTTTAATTTATAATTTTCTTGACACGACTTCACTTTGTCACACTTTCAAGAATAAAAGTTATAACTTCGAACGCAATTTTGAACAATAAAAATTGAAGAAAAAAACGACTAAAAATCTAAAAATATGTTATGAAAAATTGTTGATTTGAATAACTGATTCTTCAAAAATTAATAAAATATTTTCTTAGATATCACCTACCGGATTTAGTTCAGTCAACGAATTCAGTTTGTCAATATGACGAAATTTCATTCATTTGAATAAAATACTAAATCGGACAGCTGTTGAAGAAATTTTATTGATTTTGAATATTAAATTTTCAATAAAACGAAAAGTTTGATGAAAAATTGTCGATTCGAATAATAAATTCTTCAAAGATTGACAAAATATTTTCGTCAATATGACCTACGCGATTTGGTTCAGTGTAGATATTACAAATTTTTAAAACCTTGGCTTCCATTACTATCGAAAAATAGAGTTTGCAATATTTTATTTTTTCTGTATGGGATGCGCCTAGGGTTACCATACGTCAGGATTTAGCCTGACGCGTCAGGCTTTTAAGGTCTCTGTCAGGCTCAGACCAGGCCTCACGCTTTGTCAGGCTTTTTAATTTTTTGTTGATTTATTTACATCAATTTAAATTTAACGAAAAAAAATCATCATAAATATTAAATTGTTGCTGAATGCATCAAAATATGGATACAAAATGCAACTAGAGCATTTTGAATGGTTTCATTTAGCTTGCTTCAGTAAAAGAGACAATATCTAGGTACATACATATTTTTAAAAGAATACAACACAACACTTATTTTTTTATTTTTTTTTTTTTAACATTGGATATGCAATGCGTTTCACATTTTGAATTTGCAAAACCAATCCCACGGAAATAAAAAAGTGAGTGTATTTTTTGCAATCTCTTCTCACAATGATATACTATAAGCATATCAGAAATAATTTTCTCTCTTACAACCGCACAATGGACAAAAAAGAAATAAACTGAATTTAGACTCAGTGAAAGCAAAGAAAATTTTAAAAATAAATCTTGCTAAGAATTTTATAACTATACTTTGAACAAACCAGACATTCTAAATCAAATACATGCAACTGAAAAATATTAAAAAATGCCTTAAATGCCCCTTCACATTATGAGTTTAAACTACACTTTTAGTTTAAACTGTAGGTCAACAATTAATTCAGTTTCACGGTTTCGTTTAAACCTTGAACAGAATTCATTCTGTAGTTTAAGTTAAACTACATCTACAGTATTCTGCCGTTTAAACCTCAGATCAGCCGATTGTCAGAAACACAAATATTTGACGTTGTTTTGCGTGCTCTTTGAAAGAAAAACCAATAAGGAACGATTTTGGAAAAGTCGTATAAAAGTTAAGTACTGTACAATACTGCCAAATTGTATTCAATGAATTTGGTTAAACTGAGTTCATATGAACTGAAGTTCAGATTAGATTGTGAAACCGGACGAGCAGCGTTCCCTCCCGTGCTACTATAGTACTCATTTGCTCATTTTGAGTACATTTTTACGAACTGAGTACGGATACTACTTTGAAGCCGTCGCGTACTACTATTTCATAACATATAAACATAATTAATTTTTATTTTTTTCGATATACATAATATTTTTGTTTCCTAAAACTGACACTTGAGGAGTACTTAATTACCTACTTATAAAGACCTTTTTACTTTCCCATACAATTTTAGTATGAGCTGTCAATTTCATAGATTAAAAAGTGGCCAATTATAACACAAAATCACAAAACGTTTTGTAAGAGAACAAAAATTGACTTTATATAGTGAGAGGTTTGTTTTCTTTAAAAATTGTTGAAATGTGCATAATACAATAATAGTAATTCGTAAATAAACGTAATTCTAATGTTATATGTACCTACTTTTTTTTAAGAAGATGTGTAACTTACTCAATAAATATTATTAATTTACTAATGGAGCTAGAATAGTCAAGCTCTGACGCACTGAGTAGAGTAAACTCCGTTACATAAAACTTTCTGGAATAATAAGGATTTCTTCGATTTTCACATATTTATTTGAAACGAAGTTGAGTCTGTATACACTGGAATTAAGTCAAAGCTTCAGCAAAGTCCAAGAATTGACTGGTGAATCTGCCCACTGCCTTTTTGATGTATTTTCATACTATTGGGGAGGTAACTTCTATGTTTGCGCAATTTTTGCAATGCTTTTCGTATTTTGCACTTTTTCAAAAAATGTTTAAGAAAGCTGTGAAAAATGATTTTGTTTTCATACAAATTTATTTGATGTTTAACAAGTCAGATATAATTCGCTATGCGAAACAACATACCTACATATTGTTATGAAATAAAGGAAAACTAACTTCGTCTTTATTTATTTGTGAATTTGTAAAAATAAGAAAACAATTTATATTGGAAATTAAAGTCGAATTGTCTAGAAATGAATGTTAAGAAAATACCATATAGTCACATTGGTCGGAATTACTGATTGCGGAAATTGATAGAAATTCTAATTTTGACCACTTTTATACTTATAACTGGAAAGTACACTTTAGTTTAGGTGCATTGTGAGACGTACTACCTTGGAAGCCATTTGAGTACTATTTTCCACCGAGATGAGAACTCTGCCCAGCCAAAAGGGAGGGAACGCTGCGGACGAGTTGAACTTCAAATTTAAACTCACGTTCAGGTTCAGTTGAACTTTAGTTTATGTTCCTTGTCTTTTTTTTTGTAATTTTTTTTAAATGATGATTATGTCTACTTATTTGGCTTAAGTAAAATGTTTATTTACAAAAATGCAATGTCAGGCTTTTTGCTTCATAATCAGTCTTTTTTCTCCTAACTGTCCGGCTTTTCGATTTTTTGTGATGGTAACCCTAGATGCGCCACGCCCTTTTTCCTAATTTTTGCCGATATTCACAGGAATACTCCCGGGCCAATACCTATGATTGTCTGTAATTTTTAACTTGTCGATTCGGTGGTTTTCGAGATATAAGAGTTTGAATGTTTTTTATTGTATAGACGGTGCCATGCCCTTTGTTTAATTTTGACCAAACTTCACAATAACCATCTCGGTCCAATATCAAAGGTTTGAGCTGAATCGGAGCAAAAATGTTCGAGTTTTTGAAGCGTACACAAACGAACATTGTTCGTGTTCTTCAGTTTTTAATTTGAACATGCTAATACAGTCAAACTTCCATAACTCGAACTTCTTTAAGTCGAATTTCTCTATTACTCTAGATTTTATTGAGAACTCTGCGTTTTAAACTTTTCAACTTTTGGCCTCCATAACTCGAAGTTTCTATAACTCGAACTTAATTTCGGTCATTTGGAGAGTTCGAGTTATGGAAGTTCCACTGTAAAAACGGTTTATTGCGTTTTCAAGGCAATAAAGTGGGAGTTTCCTTATTGCGTCGTCAACGCACTTAAGCGGGATTCTCGTAAGTGCGTTCCTCGGATAAATGCGTTGGAAATTGTACATTTTCCCCGACGCAATAATCCGGGGACTACTGTAGTTCAGCCGGTCAGTTTGGCAAGCTGAATTTCTCACCGAGGCTTTAGATGGGATCCAAAATCATTACAATACCTTAAAAGTTTATTGTACTCAACATCGCGAAATTCGTATATTTTGAATCATCTTTTGTCGCCGTTTTGTGTGTGAGGAAAATTCATTAAACATTTTAATAATTACAACCTCAATGTCAAAAACCAAAAAGCTGAAAACTTTTTTAACAGCATTGTGGACAATCTGACAGATACAACCTATTTTTATAATATTTGGACTTAACTCTTTCGGTTTAGTGAACCATTCGTTTGTATGAGTTATTTTTTGGGAAATAGAATTGGGAACAAATGGACCGTCGTGTGAAATGGACCTTATGTTCTCTGTTCTATTCAAAAATACTTGGCTGACAAAACTAAACTTCTAATAGAAGTTTCAAGAATTTATAATCGCAAGATTTGTTTTATATTCGAATAAAGGTATTCCAATCCATTTCTATCCATGAAATAAAAAAAAAAAAAGATGAAACGACAATGAGCGTGAATTCATTCATAAATTGCTTGTCTTTCATGCTTTCATCGTTTTGTTTTCATATACATTAACCCTTTTACACCTCATCATGCCCAAGACGTATTGAATTTGACACCCAATATGTAGGCCACACATTTCCGCCATTTCAGCAAAAAAATAAAATTAATCCACTTATGCTAATGAATAGACATGTCAATATACTCGTCCGTGAAATATGATGATAAATTGTTCTCAGAAATATCGGATTGCAATTGCGGGTTTGTATGCAACGCCAGAGTGTCTCGGAACCGCGAGCACCTAATCGATGGCTTTATTCCCGTACCTCTTCCATTCACATGAAGTGCAACTTCAAAATGAAACCGCCAGTAATTACTGTATCTTCTGCAGTTTAACATCGTTGAGTTATCCGTCAGCGAGTCGGTTTAACAATAAAATTTCAGTGGTAGAATTTTTAGTTTGATTGATTTATATATTTTACGCTCGTTTGGCATTCAAGTGAACTCTATTAACTAAGGTATTAACAAAAGAGAGAGAAAAAAAAAATAAGTTGGTTCATCATACAAACAGGATAACAATGAACACGATTCGCTGTGTAGTTTGTGGTTGCTGTTATGGTTGCGGGGGTTGGCATTGTGTGTTTTAGCGTTCCTTCATTTCGTGTAGGGAAAAGTTATAAGTGCATAAGGACCGTGTGTGTATTTCTATAACCTTAACGTACGGTTGGATACACTCTACTTCTTTACCAGGGCTTTAGCCACCCATCTATACGGATACCCACCACTACCACCTATATATATACCAGCGAGGGTAAGAAGGACCAAAGCACAATGGCTGTTTTGTTGGCAATATCCTCTTAATGAAAGCCATAGTTGAAATGGGTGGATATAGTCGGAGAAGTGCCCTGCAGCGGTTACATTTATAACAAGTCGAAAAACCATTCAATTTATATCAAAAGGTACACAATGTTCCCCGTACAACCACCGCCGCCTTTTCGACCAACTAACTTACCCCAACGTTGCTGTTGTTGTTGTTACAGTTTCGTTCTTGTACTGAGCTATTGAAAACTGCCCCTCGCGCGTAACTTGTGACTACTGAGCTGCAAGCAAGGAAAGGGATACCTGCCATTTTGCTTTGCCTAAATGCCATTGTTTGGAGAGGGTCCTTTAAAAGTTAGTGGCTCATACGTAGCAGTGTAGTTGTATTCATACAGTGGTATATACTCGTGAAGTGAATAGATTGGCCACCGTTCATCCTATAAGTGTGCTGTGTTTCGACAAAAAAAAATACAAAAATGTTACAGAAAATCTTCATGTCACCGACTCGGTTCTAGTTGGGTTTTTGATGTCGTCGACGAGCCCTACGTCGTTCCAATCCCTTTTGTTATACAGCTCAAGTAATGATATACAAATTTTTGTAATTCTGTGGATATTCAAATTATAAAACACCGTTTGGTTGTGTACACATAGTTCGCCTGCGGTAGTACAAAAAAAAAACGAGAAAGTTAAAAAACCCCAATTATATCCTAAGCTGATACATGTTTTCGGTTAGCATTGATGTATGGGACGAATTACGAACTTGGGTCCAGTGAGTTTATTTGTTTTTAAATTGTTCATCGCATTCAACTGCTTACAGCTTTAAATAATTACACAAAATAATATGAGTGTATATCAAAGCATTGCCTTACACAATTAACTAACCACATGTCAACAACGTTACTATTTTTAAATGTCTCTTGTACATACGTATAGTAATAGAAATACATTTCGAACTCGAAATAAAAATCAAATTATGATTCTACGATGATAGGCGAAGTTAAAAGGGTGGATCTCACAATTTGTCCATTCTTAATTCTCCGGATATTGTTTCGATCGCGAGAATTTTCGATCTCATTAAGGTTGGAGACTGTGCAGTAGGGTGTGTCACTTTAGTATGGCGAAAAAAAAAGTTGTTATTTGTTTAATCTAATACCTGCCAAAAGTTGAATTGGGATCTTAGGCTTCAGAATATATAAAAAAAGTTGCGATTTTTATGAACTTTTGGCTCCCTCAAACCACCTGAAGTTTCGGAAAAAATGTTTTTAGTAGGTACTTTGTTGGTTTATTGTTCAGATAATGTTTAATGTCAATTTTTGTAAAAAAAAGTAATTGACAACATTAAACATAAATTGCTTTTAGGAAAAAAAATTAAAAACATAGATATAGCTTAATGCATTTATTATTTATTATTACTAGCTGTAGCTACCCGGTTTTGCCCGTACTCAGGAATTGCCTATGACGACAATCTACATCAATATTTTAAATTTAAAACTTTAGCTCCCACGAGTGTCGAGCAATAACGTTTACAGTTTATTATTGGAAGTGCCACGACCCTTTTCTCGATCCCGCCCATAGTATTTTTCAATACTTTCTAAAGGCAATAAACCTCTATTTACCAAATTTCAAAGCTAAAGCTGCCGCAAATGTCAAGATATAGTGTAATTTTAAGATTTGGGTGTTCAGCGCCATCTATCGGAAAACTCGAAAACGTTTGATCCACGTGTACTTTTCTTTTCCTAACCGATTATAGGTCTGTTTTATTGACAATCTATCTCAGTGAAGTAAAGTAAAGTAGAATATTCAGCACGCCATTACAACAACTAAATAGAGTCTCGAAAGTGTCAAACAGCGTGTAGTTGTTGTAATTGCGTGTTAAAGATTCTACTTTACTTTACTTCACTGAGATAGATTGCCAATAAAACAGTCCTATTGTTTAAGTTTCAGCTTAATCGACCGATTACTTTTCGAAATATCGGTAAAAAGCGTTTGCAATGTTTTTTTTGTATGGGAGGTGCCACGCCCCTTTGTCCAATTTTGACCAAACTTCACAGACAAAAAACTCTTGGATGAATACTTCAGATGGTCTGCAAATTTGAGATAAATTGGTTCAGTTGTTTTTGAGATATAAGATTTTGTATGTTTTTGTTATGGGAGGTGCCACGCCTCTTTGCCCAATTTGTTTCCCTATCTTCTTCTTTGGGCCAATACAAAGCCATCAAGCTCAAAATCGTGAAAATCGAACGATCCGTTCTCGAGTTATGAGTGCACACACTTTATATTTTAAAAGAGATTGTATTACTCGAAATGCGTTTACCGGTGTACAGAACGAGTAATCGTAAAATATATTTATCTTTAAATGTGTCGGTATTTGACAAACAGTATAAAATGATTGCGTTTACATTATTTGAGCAGGGCTTAACTTCAGTTTTGGATATAGCATTAAAAAAAATATAGCGCACCAATAGCATATTGCCTAACAATTTTTTCGGAATTTCAAGGCCATTGAGGGAGCCAAAAGTACTAACCAAAATAAAAACTATTAATGTAGTTTTTCATTTAACTCAGCAATGCAACTTTTGAAAACTATTAGACATTAAAATTCTAAAGTTCAAAAATATGACACACCCTACTGTGCAGTGCAGATACAGACCCCCTTTATCCAATTTGTTTCTCCTCCCTTCTTTTGGCTCGATACTCTTCTTGGTCTGCAATATATTTCGTGTAAACATCTTAATACCACGGGCTTTTTTTCTAGAGGTTGTTGCTGCTACCTCTTGATGATGCCGCCCTACTGGAACCACTGGTTTTTGATTTCTGTGTCAAAATGGAGAATTTCTCACTCTGGTGTTCTTTGTAGATTCCGATGACTAAGTACTCTCAGGTTGCTATGCAGATCCTATACTTACTTACTTACTTAGATGGCGCTACAGTCCGGGGTGGACCTGGGCCTCAACCAACACGCCTCTCCAGTTAGCACGATCTTTGGCTAACCGCCTCCAGTTGCACACTCCAAGTTGGTTGAGGTCCCCTTCCACTTGTGCGCGCCACCTAAGGCGAGGTCTTCCTCTACTGCGTTGTCCCTCCGGGTTGGAATCGAAGACTCTTCGGGCCGGAGCGTTGGTGTCCATTCGCTCTACATGTTCTAGCCATCTTAGTCGACTGATACGTACTTTTCTGATCAGGTCGATGTCGCTGTACAGCTCGTAGAGTTCGCTGTTAAATCTCCTCCTCCAAAGCCCGTCAACGCAAACGGGACCGAAAATCACTCGAAGAATTTTGCGTTCGAAGCGACCAAGGAGATCTTCATCCGCCTTTGATAACGTCCATGATTCTGCGCCATAAAGCAGGACTGGGATGATGAGGGTCTTATATAGAGTCTCCTTGGTGTTTCTCGACAAGGCCTAACTTATCAATTGCCTTCTTAGGCCAAAGTAACAGCGGTTGGCAAGTGTAATTCTTCGCCTGATTTCTGATGTGATGTCATTTTCAGAGTTAATAGCGGAGCCGAGGTAGACAAAGTACCGAGCTACTTTAAAGTTATAGCTATCTATCGTGACATTCTGTCCGATTCGTCGATGTTGTGTGTCCCTTCTCGTTGACAGCATATATTTTGTTTTGCCCTCATTCACCACTAAACCCATTTTTTCCGCCTCTGTACTGATACTTGCAAACGCACCAGTGACAGTTCGCTGTGTTCTGCCAATGATGTCGATGTCGTCAGCGTATGCAAGTAGTTGCACAGATTTTAGAAAAATTGTGCCCCTGGTGTTGGCTTGCGAGTTTCGCACAATTTTCTCAAGAATGATGTTGAAAAAGTCACATGACTTTTTTGACATCGAAGGAATCGGTGAGATTGTTTCCGACCTTTACAGAGCAGCGAGCGTTCGCCATCGTCATTCTGCACAATCTAACAACTTTGGCAGGGATGCCAAAACTAGACATGGCTGTGTATAGCTCGTCTCTATAAATGCTGCCATATGCGGCTTTAAAATCGATAAATAGATGGTGAGTATCGATTTGGACTTCTTGGGTTTTCTCCAGGATCTGCCGTAGTGTGAATATTTGGTCGGTTGTGGACTTACCGGGTATAAAACCGCACTGATAGGGTCCAATCAGTTCGTTTACAAAAATGGTTTCATGCGTTCACACAGTACGCAGGCATTATCTTGTAAGCGATGTTAAGGAGTTGGCGCAGCTTAGAGGCTATCCTTTCTTATGGATTGGGTGTGTATGAATCGGGTAGGCGCCCGCTGATTGCCATCAACTTGGCGGTGTCCAGCTGTTGCAACTTTTTCATACACATCACTTGTGCTTATTTTACCTCCGCGTGGTAACCACCGTGTACTGGTATCGCCCGCCTGGGCTTGGCTTGCTAAACTTATAAGCGCGACTGTCGGAATGACTGACTGAACGAGTCTCAGAGGTCTTACATGAGCCCCTCAGAAAGAGGACATACTGCGGATTTTCTTCTTCAATTTTAGCATTAGAATCTTCAAACACAACTTTGAGTCCAGATAGGATCCCTAAACTCAGTCTAGGCTTCTGTTATAGCAATCCGTAAAATGCATCCGTAAAAACACGAAACAGAACAAAACTGAAACATTTAACCAAAGCATATCATATGAATTCAGTGAAACCTGTTGTGGAATTGACTGAGAAGTTGAGCAGAAAAAGTTTTTCGTACGGAAAAATAAAGAAATTCTTTTTCTAGAAAATTTTACGAATTAGTTTTATAATTGAAAAGCAACATTTTAAGACCAAGATTGACTTCAACGACTAAGTTTTAGTGCTCCAAAAAAATGAAACAATTTTATTACGGATGCATTTTACTGATAGCTATACCAGACGCCCTATGAGGTCATGAAACTGAGGTATTGCATACACTTTTTTGAGTCTAAAACATCTTCGGTGGGGGCGTGTTCATATACAAGACTTCTCTTTTGAAATGTAGCTTTGATATAGATCACAGCCAGGCTATCACTTAACGGATTAAATTCAATGGGCCTTACTTATAATCATTTTTAACCTTCAACTTAAATATTGTGACGGTCACAATATATAATTTTATATGGAAATTTTCGCCATTGTGACTTTGTAAAAGTTAGCCTTTATACTAAAAATGATTATTAGTACCGCGGAATATCTTATTTTCTAAGGCTTTACATATGCGATTATGTTTCATCACACGATGACAGGCTTAAGTTTTTGAGTAGCACCTGGCCTGGGGTACACTCGGATCCATGTTCCAGGCGTTGAATGTGACTAGCTACGAAAAATTCTTTCGTACCTTAGGGGTCGGTTGAAGCTACCAGTAAAATGTAAACGTAAAAATACGAAACAGAAAAAAACTGACACATTTAACCAGTGGAAAATGCTGACTCTGACTGTTGTCTTAGGAATGTTCTCTGTAACGCGTGAACCGATTTTGATTCTGGAAACTTCCCATGAAAGGTGACGTTAATACCATGGTTTATAAGTGTATACGGTCTTTGTAGATGTATTGGTTCATGAGTTATAGGCGCGTGGCACCTCCTACGTCCTCTCTGTAAGGGGCTCATGGTAGGCTTCTGTGACTCATTCAGTCAATAATTCAGGGCATTACAGTGTTGCCATTTTCTACGTGTTATACGTTTAGTAAGTCCAGTAAATAATACTCGCAATTGATGTGTATATGAGGCAGTTGCTATAACTGGTTTGGCTTGATGCCAAATAGAGTTTACCCTATTCATATAGTACAACTCCCATCCAATATCTAACTTTCTATCTAGCTTCAGAGTCGTTTAGCTTGGTCGAAGTAAGGCTTGGCAACATGGTCTTTCTAAATTAAGATATTTGACCCTGTTTCGAAACAGGAGGAAGTTAGCTAAATTTATTTTTGTATACTTGCAGTCGTACTCTAGTCCCACATACTTCAGTAAGTTCCGATAAACAATTAAATGATAGATTTTCACTATTGATATCATTCACTATTTAAACTTTGGACGTTTCTGACTACCACTACATTATGTTGATTTCAAACAGTTGGTGGGGTGATTCATCGATGGAAGACAACATCAGAGCTGGCAAACAATCAAAAGTAATTGCACCATAGGGACCTAGAGATCCTATATATGTTACAATGCAGAGTCCGGAGGTTGGTTAAAATTTGTCACCTCTACACAGTAAACGACATATCTGTTTAGAGAACCTACCCTAAAATAAGCTTGCATGTATAGAATGCTATTTTCCATAGGTTTTCGGCCTTACAATGGCTGTCGCTATTTGTATGAGTACAGCCCGAATGTTCCGTGGTCTCATCCTCACATATCTCAGTATCAAAGGCAGAAAACGCAGAGACTATGTTAAAGTATACATCGAACAGCGATGAAATGTACTCTCTATTTTGTTCCCGTAAAGTGGGTGAGAAGAATTCATCGCAAATGAATAGAATACCTATGGTTAAATTGCTCTGCTTCGCTGGAGTGATGTAGTACTGCGGATATTTTCTAGCGATCTCAGTTGCATATAGATTGGATACTTATAGAGTCTACCGTGTTCTGGCCGAACAACCTTTGCGTCCAGTGCACTTAAAACGAACGACATTGTTCGGCTATAAATGACAACGTTATTCTCTTCGGCATAATTTAACTGCGCCTGGTGTGGTGTCGGGAAAAGTTGATACATCTCAGCATGTTGCCGAGTACAACAGAATGCATCATCAGGTGCACTTCGCGGAGAAAACCCCCATATCGATGCGACAAAGGTGCATCAATCTCATGTACAAGGCATACATTGTCTGTCAGACCGCGATAGAGAGGCCAAAGCGCTACCATATGTACCTATTCGTTTATTGGATCTTCGTATAGGCCTTTGAAATTTTCCTTAAAAATGCTCATGAAACATTTTAGAGTTGGGATTGGGACTATGGGGTGCATCTCATACTCTGACAATCAATCAATATTCACCTAGAGTACAGAGGTATGTACGTTGTTTGTTAGATGTTGTGCCGAGTCATAGTAAGCGATTGGGTTAATATCAATTTATTCGTGGATCGTTTGTGTTGTGGCGCCTAATTCCGTTATAACCTATTATGATTTGATGAATTGGAAAGTTCTTTGTTGGCCTTGTGTCTTTGATTGAAAAATTTTGGATAGTCTGTGCCAGAGATGATGTAGCACCTTCAACTGTTGACGGATAAAAACAAAAACATAAAAAAAAACCTCTTTCATGTAGCGACTTTTGGACCGTGATTTGGGTATTTTTAACTTTTTTTTAATGGTTCCGATTTCTTTCCAATTTAAATCCTTCGGGGGTGTGCCGATTTGTTGTAAGACAATATTTTATATCATAAATCATCGTCGTGTTTCGGTCGATTCGATTAATTAAAAATGGTGCTGTATATACCGAAATTAAATACCTGAAAAGTGCCTTGGCATAATTTTTTTGCTGTTTATATATTTGTTATTGTTTTTTATTCTATTTAGGAAGCAAAATCATATTTAACTCTCTTTTTACTACATATTTACAAATATCAGCACTGACATTTTTTTAATCAGAAGTGTATTTTAGAAGGTTAGGAGCTCATTGCGAGCGAATAGTTCAAATATTCAAATCGCGAGTCACTGTTAATTTGGGCATAACATTTCAGGACCACTTACCAAACATCGCAATATATAAGCATCATCAAAGTTAAGTTACCTATTTATAGCAAGAGGTACTTCAGTCCAAAGCAGCTCCTTCTTACCTATAAAGTACAATTTAGACCAAGCCTTGAATAGACAAAACGAACCCCTGACGAAGTCCATCGCCTACGGTGAATGGTATATTGATTGACCGCTATATACCCGAACATCCCTTGAACAGTTTGTGTAAAATGATTGAATTGTTCTCAGGAGAGATTCGTCAACTCCATGGTCCTGCACTTCAGAGAGCAACTCGGTTGTAGTCCTTGTCTCTTAAGGTCTTAGCGGAAAAATGTAAACAAAGAAATGCTTTCAGTAGCAAACAATAGGAGTTAGTCGTCTGTGGTGAAAATATTGTAAGCCTAGCAAATGTAATAGAAGTTAATTCTGAAGTATGTAATATTAGCAATATAGAAATAAAAATAATCTCATATAATGTACACGGATTAGCGAATAAGAACTTGTATCCTGAATTTTTTGAATTTATCACCTCGCAAGATATATTTCTCTTACATGAAACCCACGTTGAGACTCAACATTTTAATAAATACGAAAAATACTTCCCGGGATTTAAACTATTTTGGAAACCAGCATCAAGAAACAGTAAATATGGAAGAGCAATAGAGGGTGGGCTCTACGGATATAACATTAAATTGAAAAAGAATAACATAAATATTAAGTTTGAATTTAACAATAACGTAGAAGTAATCGAAATTCGAACGAAAAGGGAAATCTTTAATATCATACCACTTTATTTGAGAGGAGAGTCATGGTATAATGATTTTGAAACTCTCAAAAATATGTTCGTGGAAAATGCACCGATTGGCAGCATTTTAATTGGAGATATGGATGTAAGGATAGGAGAGAAGCAAGAGACACTAAGATATACAAATGGGGAAAACCTGAATATATACCAGGCGAGATCATCCAAGGATAAAGTTGTAAATCGTAGGGGAAGAGATTTAATTAACTGGTTAAACGACTATGGAATGATTATACTGAATGGCAGAGTAAGCGGTGATGAAAATGGTGAAATAACCTTTATTTCAACTAGTGGTAGCTCAGTAAATGATATCTGTGCAATATCGCAAGAATTAATACCACACATTCACACTTTCAGAATCGAAAACAAAATCTGGTCGGACCACATGCCGATTTCGTTAAACCTGCTTACAACGATAGAGGAAGGTACCGAAAAAAGTATGAAATTGATGCCAAAATTGAAATGCCGAAATGTTGCAACATATAGGACAAATTTGGAAAACAGAGTAAGGCAGCTAGTTGAAAATGGAAGGGATGAAAATGTATCCTCAATAATGCTTACTAATATGATTAAAGAATCAGCAGGAGAGCAACGAAATAAAACATATGTGAACATTAAGCAAAAGTGGTATGATATGCATTGCTATAATGCTAGAAGAAAGTCATTCAAACTGCTTAAAATATGGAGAAAAACTGAAAGCCTAGAAGCTAAAGAAAAGTACAAAACTGCTAATTTCAACTATAAAAAAATGTGTGAAACAAAACGTAAATTATATTACAGAAATTTGGAAGCAAAATTGAATACAATTAAAGATGCCAAAGACTGGTGGACTTTTGCAAGACACTTAAAAAATGCAAAGTTTAAAATTGGTACAAATTTGACAGCGGAAAATTACAAAATCTATTTAAGGAACTACTGAACCCACCTTTGCTAGCCCTGCCTATTCAATATGCAGAACCATGGAAAAACGATCTGGATCTAGACGCAAAATTCACGGTAGAAAATATAAGAGAAGTTCTTCAGAAGGCGAAATTAAATAAAGCCCCAGGTGCAGATCGAGTTCCTTATGAAATGTTTTTAAATGTTCCAGACAACTTCCTATCTCTTCTAGCAAAATCGTACTCCAACATGTTAGAGAAGGGAACAGTGGAAGATAGCTACCTTCAAACAATTATATTCCCTATCTACAAAAAGAATGATCCAAATGAGGTGCAAAATTACCGTGGAATATCCCTAATGGATTGCATTATAAAAATATTGGCCGGAATGATGCAAAATCGGCTAAGTGCATGGGAAAAAAAGCACAAAGTTCTTAATGAATTTCAAGCCGGATTTCGAAAAGGGTACTCGACTATAGATAACATATATAGCCTAGCGAGTATAATCAAAATTAAAAACGCTGAAAAAATAAAAGTTTATGGTTTCTTCGTAGACTTTAAGGCTGCATTTGACTGTATCGATAGGAATTCGCTGTTTTATAAACTCAGTAATATGGGCGTATCAACAAAATACCTAAACTTACTCCGAAGCATGTACACCAAAACCAAAGCGGCAGTTTGGGATGGGACTGAAATATCAGACTATTTTGAAACGAGCATGGGTGTAAAGCAAGGGTGTTTAAAAAGTCCATTGTTATTCGCCCTCTTCCTCAACGATCTTCACGATTTTCTTGGAGGTGGGTTGCGCATCGACGATATTTCAATACGGGTGTTAATGTATGCAGACGATATCATAATAATAGCAGATGAAATAGATATCCTTCAAGCAATGATAAACCGACTAGAAAAATACTGCGAGCTGTGGAACCTTACAATCAATATGGAGAAATCAAAAATAATGATATTTCGGAAATCGGGAAAGAGGGCTAGCGCAGAAAAATGGCAGCTTAGTGGTGAAGACCTTGAAGTGGTATCCAAATACAAATACTTGGGAATAATAATGACACCGGGATTATCGTTAAAAGAACACCTAAAGGAAAGGGAAGAAATCGCTAAATCGAGCTTAAACAGCACATGGAAATATTTGATTGCCAAAAAGAATATCAACCTTTCAGCTAAATTCAAACTTTTTAAAGCTGTAACACAGGCCATTTATTGTTATGGGGCGCAAATATGGGGATATGGAAACTTTGATGAGATAGATAAAATACAGAGATACTTCATAAAAAGACTTTTCAAATTGTCGAGTTTCACTCCAAATTACGCATTAAATCTAGAAACGGGAGTCCCTGATTTACATCTTTCGACACTAAAGCTTCACATGGAGTACATTCAAAAAACAATCTTCCGATACGAAGCACATCGGCTACCTTATCTGTTATCCAAAAAAGTTATAGAACGGAAAATTTACTGGTTTAGAGAATGGCAGACAGTCGGTGTTAATGCAGGCATTGATTGGAGTAATTGTATTTTAAACACAGATGTATGGAGCAAAAATACAAAGGATATTTTGGAAGCTTTAAGAGTTGAGCAAATAAGGACAAACTTAGCCGACGCGAAAAATAGCACACATGGCTTATACTCAAAACTAGACCACCATGTAGGGTATACGTATTTTAATGACGCGTTCAAATATTCGCAAATTGCATGGACATTTAAAGTTAGAACTGGGCTGATTGGACTAAATGCAAACAAATACAGAAGAGGAGAGGCCAGAAAATGTTCGCTATGCAACCTAAATGAGGAGGAGAACGTGGCTCACTTTTTGGGAAAATGTCCAATACTCGTAGAGCAGCGAGTCAAATATTTTCAAAAAAAAAATACTCGAAGAAAATGAAGAGCTGCAAATTTTGAATGGGGAATCTGAAGACCAATGGAACACGCTACACAAATTTGTAAATGAAGCCTTTTGGTATAGGAAAGTGCTAGTAGATGAATTTAATTTTTAGTCAACATAATACAAAAACCAGTAAGACAATTATCTTCGACTATGCCGAAGCTCAAATACCCGGTACTATATTAGGCGTATTTTTTGGGAAGTGAGTATAACAAAATCAAAAGTGAGTATAACCGTTTTGCATGTAAAACCAAAAGTGGGTATAACAAAACCAAAAGTGAGTATACCAGTTTTGCATGTAAAAGTAAAAGTGAACTAGCTATAGATTTCCAAAAAATACGCCTATTATTGTAAAATACAAAAATATTTTAGTATTAAAAAATTATATATTTGCATGGGAGGTATGGGTAGTTTTTGTTCGATCAAGCTCCTTTTTTGTCAAAAAATTTTAAATATTATTAAAACAATACGTGCAAAGTTTAAACTTGCTATCTTTACTGTAGCTATTTAAATTTAATTTTTAACATAAAAAGCTATATAAATCTGATACTTTTGTATGGGAGGTAGTAGTAGTTTTCATCCGATCTTGCTCATCTTCGAACTTAGCCTCAGTCTGGTGGATAAAAGCTTACGTACCAAATTTCAAGTCGATAGCTCTTAAATTACGGCCGTAATCGTGCGGACAGAGAGACAGACGGACAGACAGACGGACATCGCTAGATCGACTAAGAAAGTGATGCTGATCAATAATATATATAGTTTGTCATACCTACAACGCCTCCTTATGGGCGTTACAAATGGAATGACAAAGTGAATATACCCTCACCACAGTGTGGTACCGGGTATAATAAAATAATGGAATTTGATAAATTAAGAACCACATTCACCAACAGACGACAGACATGTCAAAGTTGTAATTCACTTTTTATTGTTTATTCAATAAAGTTTATTATTATTATTATTATTATTATTATTATTATAGTCCTTGTCTCGACACCCTGGTAAAACCTTTTGCGGGAAGACTTAGAAGTGATATAACCCAATCAAATAGGAGCAATCCCTTCTTTATCCTTTCTTTAAAAGTGGTCATAATCAATTAGCTTGCCCAGTTTGTCAATTCGCAGGTATTTCGACGTAAAGTCGGTGATAGAGAATAGAAAATACACAGAGTAACAAAAAAATACAAATAAATAGGTGGCGCAACAATCGGTAGATACCCTAGGCCTAGCTTCTAACAACCATTCGTTTTGTCTGAGTTTCTATTTTTGGGACGAATGGAAGAGACCTACAATTTTGCTACAATGCTCCCAAAAGTCACTAGGAAGTCTATGGCATTCCTGCTGTCTCTCAGTAGAAATGACTGCAGAAAACTTATTGGCGTTCTTACGGGACACTTCGCTTTTGCTAAGCATCTTAGTGTGCTAGGCTTAAGTGATATGTACCACTGTCTGCGACGCATGTGGAGAGGGCGACGATACTTCGGATCATTTCCTTTGTTATTGTCCTGCCTTTGCTCGGATCAGGTGGCAGATTTTTGGCGCTGATGTGGTGAGTGCTGATACTGTAAGCTTCCTCATCGCTGAAGTGCATTCTCGACTTTTTCCGAAAGTCGAAGAAATTCCAGTAAAATGGGTAATACTGGATTTGCTTCTTGGTAGTACAATGGACCAGTTGCTTCTGAGTGCTCCAGTAAAGTATTTCCTAACCCGACAAAAAAAAATCTCTGAAAGTGCAAGTCGCTTCCTAATCATTCTTCCCAGCAGGTAGCAAACGTGTTCGATGGAATTGGATCGGTAACGCACCTGGCAACGTGTGGTCTAGCATTGTCATGCATCAGAAGGAAGTTTTCTCCAATAAATGGTGCGAATGGAACCACATATTGCTCCAGAATGTATGTGATATAATACCTGGAGTTCACCGATCCTTCCACGATGCACAGCTCGGTTTTTCCGTGCATGGAAAAATAACTTGTGCTGTACCTACCGTGAGTCTCGGTACACGAGCCGGTCTTCTTGCTCTCAGGCCACTCTCCACTAATCGCCGCCTTACCGTTACTTATTTTTTTTAGTAGATGCTATGAAATTTTCAAGTTGGTCGATAGCAACTTGAAAAATTTCCAGTATTTACTGCAGAAAAACAAGCACATACTAGTTTTTATGCATTCAAAAAAAGTATTTACTAAAAAAATGCATGCGAAGAGAAGTAAATATGCACCTAATCTTAGTGTTTATTTCATTTTATGCATGCCAAAAATAGTAAATACTTAGAAAATCCTCAGTAAAAGCATTTACTGTCTTTTATGCATACCACCCCTTGTCTCGACACCCTGGTAAAACCTTTTGCGGGAAGACTTAAAAGTAATATAACCCAATCAAATAATAGCAATCCCTTCTTTATCCTTTCTTTAAAAGTGGTCATAATCAATTAGCTTGCCCAGTTTGTCAATTCGCAGGTATTTCGACGTAAAGTCGGTGATAGAGAATAGAAAATACACAGAGTTACAAAAAAATACAAATAAATAGGTGGCGCAACAGGCGGTAGATACACTAGGCCTAGCTTCTCACAACCATTCGTTTTGTGTGAGTTTCTATTTTTGGGATGAATGGAAGGGACCTACAATTTGGCTACAATGCTCCCAAAAGTCACTAGGAAGTCTGTGGCATTCCTGCTGTCTCTCAGTAGAAATGACTGCAGAAAACTTATTGGCGTTCTTACGGGACACTTCGCTTTTGCTAAGCATCTTAGTGTGCTAGGCTTAAGTGATATGTACCACTGTCTGCGACGCATGTGGAGAGGGCGACGATACTTCGGATCATTTCCTTTGTTATTGTCCTGCCTTTGCTCGGATCAGGTGGCAGATTTTTGGCGCTGATGTGGTGAGTGCTGATACTGTAAGCTTCCTCATCGCTGAAGTGCATTCTCGACTTTTTCCGAAAGTCGAAGAAATTCCAGTAAAATGGGTAATACTGGATTTGCTTCTTGGTAGTACAATGTACCAGTTGCTTCTGAGTGCTCCAGTAAAGTATTTCCTAACCCGACAAAAAAAAATCTCTGAAAGTGCAAGTCGCTTCCTAATCATTCTTCCCAGCAGGTAGCAAACGTGTTCGATGGAATTGGATCGGTAACGCACCTGGCAACGTGTGGTCTAGCATTGTCATGCATCAGAAGGAAGTTTTCTCCAATAAATGGTGCGAATGGAACCACATATTGCTCCAGAATGTATGTGATATAATACCTGGAGTTCACCGATCCTTCCACGATGCACAGCTCGGTTTTTCCGTGCATGGAAAAATAACTTGTGCTGTACCTACCGTGAGTCTCGGTACACGAGCCGGTCTTCTTGCTCTCAGGCCACTCTCCACTAATCGCCGCCTTACCGTTTGAGCACTCACGTCCCTCACTCTAACGGATCTAAGTCTGTGAGACAGCTCAACCGCTACACTCTAAAAAAATGCGTGTAAAATTACTATGAAAGTGTATGTAATTTTTAATGTAAAAATAGGCAAGTTGCGTTTTTATACACACGACAATAGGTAAAAAAAATATTTAAACACATAATGTTAGATATTACAAACATTTGTTGCAAATATACACATTTTGTGTACCTTTCAACAACTATTGTTCAATAGTAATCTATTATTGTTTAAACATTACTCTCAAAATGTTTATAAATAAACAAATTTTGTTTAAATATAAACACCTTATGAAATTTACACACACAGTGTTTGAAGACCAACAACCAATGCTTATATTTACACCCATCTGATAAAAGTTACACATTTATGTGTGAAAATTTGCAATTCGATTGTGACGATTCATTTGCGAGTTCATACATGATCAGACCTTTGACTGAAGCAGTTGAACCTCTTGCGCTCCCAAGTTCCATCGCATCGTATTGTGCGTGTACGGTTTCTGAAGTCTTTTTGGCGTTTTTAATATAAATAATAAATATTATAAATATTTTTAATAAATATCTTAAACATTTTTGGATTGTTTTATTTCCTTTAGAGGAAAAATAAATTTACCTCTGCAGTGGAGGGTATCAAAGAATCGGCCAGGCCGATGATAACACTTTTACTTGTTTTGAATAGTCTTTCTGATTCATGTACAATTTTGTGTAATTGTACACATTAAATATTGAATCTCTAAACCATTTTTAAGCTTTTTAAAGCAAAATTACACAAAAAAGTCTAATTTTAGGCGTCTTCGTACACAATTTTGTCGGAATTTACATATTATGTGTCGAATTTTGCCACAAATTTGAACATAAAAGGTTTGAATTTACACATTTTATGTTGATTTATAAACATTTCTTTCTGAAATTCTGTTGGATTTTAAACATTAATTATGTAAATGTACATTTAATTTGAACATCTTAAGTGTAGAAATACGCATTTATACTTAAAATCTATGTTTGAATTTACACAACAAAGATTTAAGATTTAGCATTAAATATTTAAAATTGATAAGTGCGTAAAAATACTGCAATTATGGTAGGCAAGTAGATTCCTCGCTTAAAGATAGTAAAATTACACGATTTTTTCTTAGAGTTATTTGGCGACCATCTCGAAGGCTTTGAATCACCAAATATTGATCATCCCTTGCAGATGTTCCTCTGGGGCGACCCTGAGCCTTGACGCCGGCCGTGTGTAGGAGTTGGTTTGTCTGTACCTTTTAAGCGGTTTCGTGATCATAACAGCAGCATACGGCATACTTCGTCCATTCTCAACCAAAGGCAGCTCCGGTTTTATCATATAAATGTCTAATAGGTACACTGCAGACCACACTTGTACACTTTGAGATAGTGTCTTAAATCCACTATACAGAGAGCAATTACCTATATTCTAACAATGCCATCCGAAATAAATAAGTAAGAGAAAATAATATTACCTAAAGCTAGAAAACTAGTCAGCTCTTTTATATGGTTAATTAAATATAATACTCAAAGCAATGCTTCCAGCATAACATGACTTTTTTGCCAAAAAGGTCAAGTTCTTTAGAAAACCTTCATCAAAATATTCCCAGTGCTCTCTTAATAACTGAAGAAAAAGAAATAACCGCCAATCACCCTACCATAAATGAATTTTACTACCTATCCCCTCGGGACATACACTTTGCTACAAAAAAAATACATTACTGCCAAATAATGAGCACAGCTCTTACTGTTCAGGACATCTAATTAGTTTAGCAGAATTATCTGGTGATAAACGAAAAAAGATGCTCAAAAAGTCAAGTACCGTAAATATTACACACGTGGCATATTAGGTATACGACATACAAGAAGGAGAAAGTTCCATACAATGCGGTATTGACGCCTGCCGCCACCCTCTGTTTTGCCGAAAAAAGGATTCGAAAACCAAGCACTGTTAAAATTCCCATTACATTTATGCAATGGCAGCAGTCACCGGGCGCGCACCCCGGCAAATCCTCAACAGCGAAAACTTTTCACGTGTGCCAACAACAGCCATAGGTAGAAGTTTGATAATTAGCTCTAAAAATGCCCATAAATAATAACCACACATGTTTAACTCCTTTATGGATTTTTACAAGAGCGCTCTCTGGGAACATTTGCATGCTCCCAAGGAGCATGTACGCAATGTGCGGCTGAGTCGCATATAAATCTCGATTCCAGCTCGTATGGGGATGATAATGCAACATTAAAACGAATACACATGATTAGAGCCCTTTAATTACGGCATTAAATTCAAGCATCAGCAGGGGGTTAAGATATATGACCCAAATTCCAAGTATGTTCTACAAATGGCAATATGAACATAAATATAATTACGCCTGGCAGGTACCTACCTATACCTAACCTAGTATGACCACAGAGGCCTATTGTATGAAAGCTGCTTCTTGGATGGATGAATAAATCAAACACGACACTCTATAGGATTATAGTTGATTTGGGTACCTGATATACTGGAGTGGACACGACTAATAAGTGACTATTTCGAAGGCGACACAAGCAGTGTTATAACTTATAAGATTAGCATGACCAATGAAGGTCTCTTGTACAATACTTGGTTCAGGCAATCGATCAACTGTTGACAAATGGCATATCTGGAAGCTGTTCGATCAGTAACTTGTTTTACTTGTCTTTGGGGTTGGAATTGAATGGGATTTTGAGAAACAACATTGCTGTGCAAAATTGTGAATTGTATAATGTATACCAATGAATGTCATTATATGAGTAATGTCACCTCAGTAGCATTAAGCCCGTAATAGATCATTGGCTATGCTTCGAATTCATTTAATTTTGTTCAACTTTCATAATCGATATTAGAATTCGTACTAAAAGCCAAATGTTTCTTTCATTCATAGTTTGCAGAATGAAGTAAATGTTCAAATAGGCTTCTGACAAATAGAAATATAGAAGTAGGTAAATTGACTCTAGATCATTGTATATGTCAATCAAAGTCTTAAGGTGCCTGTCCATTTGAGGGTACTTTCGCTAGTAAGTAATAAAATGGAACAAGGTATGTTAACTGCAGCTCTTTATTCAGCTACAAACAAAAACAAAAACAAACTGTCAAAATAAATGTCCATGAAAATAAACTATTTTTTTTTTAATTGTCCAGCTGTTTCGCAGAGTTTGTGATATTTTTATTATGTACTCTACACATAATTAAAAAGTGTTCTTATTTATATTCTTAGATATTATGCCCAAAGCAGAAGTAAAAAAGGCTCAATTTGTTACGAAAAAGGCTTGTTCTTTCTTATGGAACTTTGGGAAGAAGAGTTTCAGGAATTAACAGAAGTGTCAAACTAAAACACGTAAAGTTCGGTGGAAACGGTTTTCGTGATTTATAAATCAGTCCGGCTTAATCACGTTGATGGGAATGGTTCAGCTCAATTATTGGCATTGTTCTTAAAAAAGACAGAAGACTAAAAAAGAAATGCTGGATTTAACCACGTGTAGATTGTCGTCGTCAACTCGGTGAAGGGTCTGCTATTACAAGATAGCTTCAAATTGAAATTTGACAACAAATGAAATAAAATACATAATTCAATCTTATTATTTTAAAAATGATACCAAATTAAGGCCACACCAGTACGCGTGTGTGTGTTGGTAACGCTCTGAGTTGATTTATTTCCTCCGATATCCATTGTTTTGCCACGTCGACTCTCGACAGCTACTCGCAAAATACAAACCGTGTTGGAATTTTGAGAGCTAATCTCCGATAGTAATGAAAACATGTGTCCACTTGCGAGTGACTTTCAAAAGGTTCAAATGTCGAGAGTAAAAGTTAACTCTCCGCGAACTACTCTCAGGACTATGTCCACTTGCGATTTTGCTCTCGAGAGCTGCTCGCAGCATTTTTACTCTCAAATGGACATGCACCTTTACTCTCAAAAGGATTTGATAGTTTGTGATTTGTTCAAAGCAAGATTTCATACCCCATATTAATGGCACTTGGGCTAGTGACTAATTGAGGTATTGCATATTCGACTTAGCGTCATCCTTACCGCATCGGTTTGGCATCAAATCTGATCTATATACATTATACATATTTCGAAGCTGAATAGTTTCAAAAGTATCCTTAATATTAACTATAAAGGCTGATACTTGAATTATAACTTGAAATTTGGGCTTACAGCATTGTAAGTGGTGAAAGCGGATTTTCATTCTACCTTGTCTCCTCGAATTTTTGTGCTGAGGTTATATTTTTTTTTGTGGAGTGTTATAGTCCATTCGCTAGGTGTTGTCAAAAGGCACTCCTCACCATACCTGGGAATAGTGCACTAATTTGATAGTGCATTGTTCAATCCACTAAAAAAATCAAATCTAGTGTTAATGAATTTTCAACCGCACTAGCACGTTAGTTTCAATGTTAATGAAATTTCACTTGCATTAGCAGTGAAATTTTCAGTGCTAATGAAATTTCATTTGCATTAGTTCAGTGCTACTTAAATTTCAATTTCAATACCTAATTAGAAAGTTTCTTTCAGATTTGAAGTAAACCTACACTACATATGTGGGTTGTACCTACCTAAATAAAAGTGCATTTAAAATTTAGAACATTTATATAACACTTTATTTGCTCTTATTATCATGAAACCGAGTTCGGTCTTCTTTCTCTTCTTGAACCTGGGGGCTGGGATTCGAGGATCCTCTTAGCTTTTTGTCAATTCGCTCGATGTGTACGATTACGAATTTTGGCTTTTTCGACTACATCCATTCCTTTTACGTTAATGAAATTAAAGCATTGAAATTTGCAATATTAATGCAAGTTATTTTTCAATAGAAGTACAATTTTCAATACTATTTGGTAGTGCAAAATCAATGTTAGTGCTTAAGGACCCATAGGTGTGCTCCTCTACAAATGATCGAAGATTCGATGAGGAGATTTGCTCTCCGGCTTGTCGTTGAAAATATTGAGTTGATATAAAGAATGCAAAACGGAGTTATAAAAATCCCAAATCAAATCTTGGCAACATTTGTGTGAAAAAGCTAAAAAGAAAGCAAAGAATTTATGCATCAGGGGCTTTAGAACGTATATTGCGGACAGTATACTAATGTCTGACGGATGTTTGTCGGACTTTCGCAGCCGAAAGTGTTTGGTGTTTGATTTTTCTCGAGGATTTGAATCAGTATAAGTCTCGTTAATTGGCCCAATATGCAAAGCACTCAGCCCACCTATCGTTAGGGTTACCATACGTCCGGCTTTTTTATACCAAAATGTTGTTTGTCCCCCGTAACACAAACCATTGCCACCCCTTTTTAAGTAAATATTCAATGAAAGAAAACATTCAATTGAAAACTTTCAAAATACTTTTTTTTAATATCTTTAACTAGATTTTTCTCCTGTAAGTTTTTGTTTTGTAGGGTAAATGTGTCAACAGTGGATCAGTGTACACAGTGAATCACTTGCTCTCATAATGGCTATTTTTATTTTAAAATGAATCTGGAAATGAGAAAAGAACATATTTTAACTTCCCCTCGTTACAAACCATAAGTCTGCGCGATCGCGTTGTCGAAATGGGTTATCCTCGTATATTTGTGTTTTCAGCATAGGCAATTAATATTTTTTTTTTCTGTTTTATTTTTGATCTTATTAAAAAAGTGTGTGTTGCAACTTCATTTGAGTTTAATATTTGTACTTTTGCTTATAAAGACTTAATAATTTTTGTCAATATATGGATTATATATGGATTAATAAATATAAATATATAATGAAAAAAACTTATATTTTTACTGAATAAATGGATTTTAAATCCCTGTTTCACTGTGTACCATGCACTGATTCACTGTGTACATCCATAGTACACAGTGGATCACATGGGAATGGTAATTTCAAATAATTTTTTCACTATTAATAAATCTTTGTGATTTTGTGCTTAAAATGAAGATAAAACATTGAAAAAGCTGTGGAAAAAATATCATGGCTATACTATTATAAATAAGAGCTCAACAGCGCAAAAAGTAAAAATTGATCCACTGTTGACACCTTTACCCTACTGTTATCTGTCTCTCTGTCAGTTTTTGTGTTAAAACCAAAATTTACTTTCTAAAGAAAAATGTATGAACCCAAAAAAAAAAAAGCAAATAAAAAAATAAAATGTTCATATAATCAGTGTTGGGAAAATAGTTTCGAGTGGTTAAAAAAAAGCAAATAATGTCCTGAATATGCGGCGTATTTAATTTGCAATAATTCAAGTTTTAAAATAACAAATGGTGGTTAAAAAACACGAAAAGTACAAACCCTGGCGTTAAAAAAAAAATGTTGTTCCCCTTTTTGAACACTTGTCCCCCCTAGAAAACTCACGTTGTTCCCCTTTTCGTATTTTTTAATCTATTAACTTTATTTTTATCGGCTAAATCGATCAACTGAGTACCTAACAGTTCATTCTTCATCAATTCTCTATAGACTATAGGTAGCTCATGAATTTATTTTATTATATATGCAGGTACCATTTGTGATGCAAATTTCCTCATTTTTGTGTCAGCATCTTAATTCAAAATATTATAATTTTACATGACATGCAATTTTACTAATTGCATTAGTCTTTAGCTGCTTACTAGAATTTCATTGCTTATACATTTCTTTATTTTTATTTCAGCAGCTTATCGAGGAAAAGATGACACCCGAAGTAACACTATCCCATCCGAAAGGCAAGGAATGGGTAGTTTCTTCAGCAAAAGCCAACTACCAGGAATTAGCTAAACTAGCAGCGGACTATCCCGAACTAGTTAAATTGCAGGTATGTGCGTGTATTCTCTAAGTGGAGAACATGTGTTTGTCCTATTGTCACCACATAACAAATGAGCATTTGCCTACGCCCTTGTAAGATGACCCGATGTCTGCCTCAAGCAAACCTATTCGGCGCCAGCTATTATACCCTCAACTCACATATGGAAATACAAATAAGTGTTTCCTCACAATAAATGTACAAATGCCAAATGCGTTCTTCTAGTTCGGAGAAATGTGTGACCACTTGAAAAGTGATCATTATTCGAGCATAATGACATTAGCATTTTCATCAAGGGTACATGGGTCCTATGCGAGCGCTGCGCTGTCCTCCTCTTTTAAATGGATTGTCGGTAGCAGCTACACAACTGCAATAACTACTGTTTGACATGGGTTTTTTGATAGCCCATCAATGACACAATGACACTACCAAAATAATACTATACTCTCAATCATTTGTATCGAATCGATTTGAAGCGGGGTGCCGGCTTTTTTACATCTTAAAACAAATATACAAATTGCACTAGCATGCATCTAAATCTATCCACATGACACCCTCTACAGCACAGAAGAAACGTTAATCATTCGGCGAATAATAGTATTTAACAATTTAATTCCCCACACGACATGGATCACCCAACCCAACTCAACTGAACTCAACCCAACCCTTCATGTGTCACTGAAAATTATGAACCCAAATATTTTATCTCGAACACGGAACGAGGCCATGTTTTGCTTCGCTACAAAGTGCTCTTAATTGCGGTTAATCGCGCCTTAAACTAAAATGTGTTCTATATTGGAGCGCAGTGCAGTGCATTGAATGCCAAGAGATATCTTGGCGGCCAATTATATGTCAGTCGACACCTAGACACTCGTGATCCGTGGATCTCAGGACGCGCACTGATGCAATAAACTGGAAAACTAATGTGACACTCGGAAAGTTATGGTATTGTTACCACATGATAACTCAGAGGCTGAGGCTCGTTGTGCGATGTTGTTCTGTTCTGTTTTTTATTAATTAATTAGAAGCGGGTTTGGAAAATCGTCATAAATTCTTCTTATTGCCCCCATGATGATCTTTTCTCGGAAAGAGATCTTGAAAATAGATCTCAGGTGTCGCTTCCGCAGAAGCTCTTTAGGGCTAATTATGGTGCTAATTCTTATGAATTGTCTTTTGGGCAAGCTTGGTGTTGGCGCGGCGGTAGCCATATATGGAAATTATAATAAAGAAACACTACTGGTTGGTTGTCACGTAATAAAATAATTGGTTGGCAATAGGAATATATATATTTTTTTTTATTTTTCTACGCATGGAGACGCACAATTAATTTTAAAGTTTTTATCCCGAAAAAGGTGATCTTGATTTGCATTGGTCTGATGGTTATTTGTATGGTGACTTATTCCATTGTAGACTCGTGAATTGTAAAACAAATGACAGGCATTTATAAAATATGTATTATTCAGGTAAACATTTCAATGTGATAATGATCATACTAGATTATAGCTTGCGATTTTCTCAGAGTGTACTTTTAAATAAATTCATTAGGTAGTTGACACTGCCATTGTGATTTACTACAATTCCAATTAAAATACTCAGTTTCTAAACTGAAGAACATGTGGCTATCGCAGAAGCGAGAAAATTAACCAGCCCTCACAGCAGAATCCATTGGTAAAAAATCCCCGAATGAAAGCTACGAATTACGAAAAATTTACTTCACAAAATCCGAATGGAATCCACAGAAGCATTGCTTCATTAACAGCACTCATTCTCATTTTCGAAATCAGTTGTTTTGTGTCAAACATTGGTAATTTGTGAGAATTATTGAAATGAATTTCTTTTATCAACAAATTAAATATAAATTGTTTAAAATTTTATTCAATTGCCTTCTCAATAATTGCTGATCAAACAGAAACCTCCAGGCGAAAGCAAAATCTGAAAGATCAGAGAAAAATGTTTCGATACGCTTGTAATCCCTTTGACTTAGATGAGCCAACGTATGAATATAGTGAATTGAATTCGTTTTATGTTTTAAAAAGAATAATAAACTTAGCTTCAAAGAAATATTCGACTCAATAAAAAATCAGTAAGACAATTATCTTCGACTATGCCGAAGCTCAAATACCCGGTACTATATTATTGTAAAATAAAAAAAATAGTTTAGTATTGAAAAATTGTATATTTGTATGGAAGGTATGGGTACTTTTTATTCGACCAAGCTCATTTTTAGTCAAAAATGTTTAAATATTATTAAAACAATATGTGCAAAGTTTAAACCACAAACCAGTAAGAATAGACCGTCGACTCCTCCCACATAACGGACTTTGCCTACAAGCTGCCCGCGGGCCCAGGATTTTTCATGTATTGGTGCTGTACAAAATCAAAGGAGCGCCATTAGGGCACGCATACTTGAAAAATCCTAGGCCCATGGTATAGCATGGAAAATCATTGCCGCCATTAATTTTGACATTTACACGTATTCACTGACAGGATAATTTCTTCCGGGGGAAATCGGGTAGGTGCACGGGAAGTCGGCGGTCTATTCTTACTGGTTTGTGGTTTAAACTTGCTATCTTTGCTGTAGCTATTTAAATTGAATTTCTAACATAAAAAGCTATATAATTCTGATATTTTTGTATGGGAGGTAGTAGTAGTTTTCATCCGATCTTGCTCATCTTCGAACTTATCCTCAGTTTGGTAGATAAAAGCTTACGTACCAAATTTCAAGTCGATAGCTCTTAAATTACGGCCGTAATCGTGCGGACAGACGGACATCGCTAGATCGACTAAGAAAGTGATGCTGATCAATAATATATATAGTTTGTCATACCTACAACGCCTCCTTATGGGCGTTACAAATGGAATGATAAAGTGAATATACCCTCACCACAGTGTGGTACTCGGATGTTTGTCAGACGTTCGCGAGAGGTGGCGCAGTAGAAAAAACCTTAAGATGTAATTTGTGTTTTTCCGGGGATCGAACCTGGGATCCCTCGCACAGTAGTCCAGCTCCAGCACACTAACCACTGCGCTACTGCGCCCAAAAATATAAAATAAATATGTATTAGAAGAGCTGGAATATGAGTTTGACCCAGGTGTGCTTTCGTGTTCAATAACTTCGATATGTGTCTTATTAATTGTGTTTGCCCTATTATATTAATCCAAACATTTTAATAAGAACAAAATTGGTTAATATGTACTTACTTATATGCAAAACACAAACTATTGCTGTGCAAACATCGTCTTCCCCAACGTTCCCGACGCAAATTACTTGTCGTAGAAAAAGAGGTAAATTTCGCGTTTCATTCGGAGTCAGTGATACCTAATTTCACGAAATTCGTGTAGTAGATTTTCACTATGAATCTACTACCACTGAATTCCATGACGCATTTTTCGCTATTCGTAGCGTATTTTCGATTACGATTACGTGAATAGACTGACTGAATCCAATTAGCCCAATTATCTCAAAAAAACACCCAGCTAAAGACACTTTGTTTTTAATCTCCAGGATATCTACAAGTCTCCAAAGTCATATAATATACCTACAGGTAGGTATAATATTTTTCTTGTTGGCAATCTCATTTTTTCGCTCGAGCAGCGTATTTAGCAAAGAAGTAAAAAATATGTAGTCAAATCTAAATCAATACTAAAAAATCTAAACCATTTTGATCTACTAACTGCTCAGATACTTTCATAGGAAGGTTTCCTTCGTGATATTTAAAATCTTGACGGCTGCGCGAGCGAAGCCGCGGGGAGAAACTAGTTATATATATATTTACCCTTACTGACTCAGTATCTAACGCTCCTTATTTTTCTAATATTGAATAGAAGTAGGCGGTGGGTATTTGAATAACTTTTCAAAATTTTCAAAATTTGAGTTTTCTCATTATTTAAATTCGCACCTCCTACTTTCCATACATATTATATTTAAATTTTCTTCTTCACTCAATGAAACTGATGCTCGGCAAGTGTTTTCAAACGAGTTGTGAGCTCTGAAAATAAATTCCTCCGATTTTGAAAATTTTGGTTTGGGCCAAGTTTTTGGCAATGATCCCAATGAGGCCTTTTTCATAACTCACAAACCGTATCTGAAATTTTATACATTCATAAAGAAGTAAAAAACATGTAGTCATAAATTTAAATCAATACAAAAAAAAATAAAAAATTTGCACAACTGGGTCGCACGAAACTTTCTCGTTTATTGCGAATCTCGCAGAATCTCAGATTCATTTCAGCAAATTTTACGTTTAAAATAATACCCACTCAAGATGTACTCAGGTTTAGTAACTGAAGCCTTGTTAATTAAAAACGTAATACATACTACATAAACATACGTATTAACTACAACACTTATTACTTTCAAATTTCACCCCGAACTGACACTGGAAGGAGGCAAGTAGGCGATGCATTTCGAATTATATTGCCACTGAAATTTTGGGCTTTGCAAAAATATGCCGGGTGTGAATACAGATCGGGATTTGGGTAGTCATTTTTGAGAAATATTCATAAAACGGCTATATTCGAGTTTTCTGAGAAAAACTAAGTACGTGAACATGTTTAGAATGCTTATGTTGTCTTAAATATGTATTTTGATCAAAATCGTTGGAGCGGTCTTTTGTAAAATTATGCTGACAAATGTTACAACTTTGGATTCGAAAAGCACTGTTACTAAACTGTTTAGCTGAAAACTGAGTACGGTTCTTCTAAATCCTCGAAGAAGTAACTACCAAGGATCTTATTTCCTATGTGGCAGAGCGTTGGGCAGTGGCAAAGAAAGTGTGGGGTGTCCTCATGCACCTCCTTATCACCGCATCCTCTGCAGAGGTTATCTGTGTTGATTCCCATTTTTTTTTTTGGTATGGTATTTCAGCATATTGTGTTTGGTGATAATACCCACAATCGAGGACAAGGATTTCTTGTTCAATTGTAAGATTCTCTTTATTTTTCCAATAAAAGATTTATAGAAAAAAATGTCAAAGGCTCATCTATAAAGAAAAGTTTTAATTTTTTTTTGTAAACTTACGCTTGTGTTATTGTGGACTGAATTGCATGCTCATCGTTGTGCTCATATTTGGTTTCTCTTGTATTTTAGACAACAGTTTTTAGTTATTCTAGTAGTTTTGTTATGGTCTTACCAATGTTTTTCAATACCAGCAGGGGTATTTCATACCTCAACACCTTTTGTATTGGTTTTGCAAATGTGTTTTTTTTTTTTTTAATAGGATTATCTAAGGAGAATCGACGGTCCAAATTTTATTGTTTAAATATTTACTTATTGATGATGAAGTGACGAAATATTGGTGAATATCGAAATAGTTCTAATTCTGGACCAACTATTTGTAAAAAATCGTTGTTCTAGCAGACAACATCAAAATCAAATATGTAGGTACATATTTATTTAATCAAATATAATGCGAGTTCGCTTTAAGGTTAAACAAGATTAGATCTAAAGATTCAAAAACTCATAAACTTACAATGACCATAATATTGCACCATTTTTAAACACAGTGCAATTAAACTTATATGTGTTCCTACTATACATACACAAAGCATAAAAGCTGTGCAAAAATCAGCTTCACCAGAACGCGGTTTAGAGAACTTTAACTTAAAATAGATCGCTTTGATAGTTATCGGAAATCGGAACAAATTTTCTACATAATGGGGTAGTAAACTCACCGAAACATTAGTTCTTTGGTATTGCTAACATTTCAAGTACAAAGTGCTAACATTTGCTTTTTAATAAATGGAGCTTGTCGACCAGGACGAGATCAATTTGTTTTAATGTTCGCCTAATTAAAAGAAATTTATTATGCAAAATAAATAAATTTACCAAAAAATAAAAATATATTATAAGACAATGTTGGTATCATCATCGAATCCGTATAAAAACGAGGATCGTGCTATAATAATTTATGCGTTTTTATTTGTTTCTTTAGAGAAGAATAAAACAAAATTCATGGTAATTACTACAAATTATGACAGAACAGCAATAATTATTGTTGTTCGTGTTCACATTATCTGGGATTTGCTTGCCAATATGTGACTTCAGTGTCGGCGATTAATTCAAAAATATAAATCCAGTAGGCGGATGAGCCACAGGGTAAGCGACAAGATTTATTGAATGCGTTGTGATCTGGAAACAAAAATACGACAGCGAAAACAGACAAAAAATTAGGTTGTGGCATGTTCTGTGACAGTTCCACTGTCGTCAATATCGTACGCGAAATACCTCGGAAGAAATAACCATAAATTTAAGTGAAGTGACTTAAAGATGTGTAGTTACATTCTTGTCGCAAATGTATGTGTTAATAGATGTGTGGCTGGTTAGCAGACGTATGGCATTTAAAAATGGACAAGATCACGCCCATCCGTATGAGAATGAGAAATGTATATCGATATTTAAGGACGTTTCACATTTCTACAGTATTGAGAGAGAAATGAAAAAAAATACTTGGGCACTTAACTTACCTACTCTTTCTGTTTGTTGTAATTTGAGAGAGATACTTTTAGATGTGATCCTGATCATATGCATTTTAACATGAAAAAGGCATATCACTTTTGAATCGACATTGCGAGCACCTACTTAAAATTGTTGGATCGCCAGATAATGCAAAGATTATAAATAATGAACGAAAGTATCAGAACAAATTTAGAAATGCCGAATAATCTTTTAGATTCAGTCGGATAACCTGCGTATTTGCGCTGAAACTTTGTAGATTAGATAGATTAGATTATAGATATCGCCCAATACCTATAGTATGTTTAGGTATATCGGATATGTGATAAGAATAATAACAGAGGTAGTTAGTTAGTTAGTTTAAAGTGGCTCTCGATGAGAGAAACACTTAGGCCGTTATTCGGCCCATTGTGCATACCACTGGGATTTGGGGAGCTGTTTCTTTACTGGCTCATGTAAACCATTTGCTGCCGGTTATAAAGCTAAGAATGTTAGCGGCGCTGGTGTTGCCTAGATCACTGAGATCATTGAGAAAATAGTTTCCTAAGTGGGCCTTTCTTAGGTTGGCCAGGGCAGGGCAACTGCAAAGAAAGTGAGTGACGGACTCGTCCTCCTCTTCGTCTCTACAGCTTCTGCAGAAGTCATTAAAAGGCAGGCCGAGCCTTTGGGCGTGTCTGCCTAATATGCAGTATCCGGAGATCACATTAACGACTTTCGAGATGCTGGATCTTTTAAGTCGAAGAAGCTCCTTGGATCGCTTTGCGTCCAGAGCTGGCCAGGTGAGCTTGGCAGTATCGCAGTATCCTAAATGTTTCCATCTGAACACTGCTCTGCCTGCTGCGTCCGCGTGAATTACTTGTTTAGCGTAGGAAAGTGGTGCATACACGTTGTGCAGACTTGTACTGTCCACGCCAGAGGAGCCTCGCCTTGCTAGTTCGTCCGCTGCACAGTTCCCTGGGATGTCACAGTGACCAGGAACCCAGCAGAGGGTGAGGTTGTACTGTCCAGCTATCTCGTTGAGAGATACGCGGCAATCTTCCACCGCCTTGGATCTTATTTCGCTGGATACTAGGGATTTGATTGCAGCCTGGCTATCAATGTATATGACGATATCCCTTTGTGATACCGTATTAATCGACAGCCACGCTGTGGCTTGACGAATAGCTGTAATTTCGGCTTGGAAGACACTGCAGTGTTTCGGAAGACAGAAGGAGAGGCCCAGGTTCAATTCTTCTGAAAAGACTCCGGCGCCCACTCCCTCTGGTGTCTTAGAACCGTCTGTGAATATTGACAGTGATTTGTGTAGGACATTTTTTGAAGCCCATTGGTTCCTGTCCGGTATTTCATGGATGAAGCCTTTTTCGAAGCTGATTTTCGTAGGCAGATAATCGGTTGTAGTGGGCAGGGGGATCGTTTGTAGGAGGATGCTGGCGTACCCAGACGGTTGCCCTCTCCAGTGTTTCCCTTCCCTTAGTCTAATGGCCACGTTTGTGGCATATTCTTTACTGACGATGTCTAGTGGTAGTAAGTTAAGCATGGTTTGCAGAGCGGCGGTTGGAGATGTCCTCAGTGCGCCCGTGATGCACATACATGCCAAGCGCTGAGTCTTCTCTAAGACCTTTAGATTGGAACTTTTGTTTAAGGCCGGCCACCACACAACGATGCCATATAGAATTATCGGTCTTATGACCGCAGTATAGAGCCAATGCATGATATTGGGTTGAAGGCCCCATCTGGAGCCTACGGCCCTTTTGCAGGAGTATAGAGCCACTAGGGATTTCCTAGCGCGTTCGGCAAAATTTTCTCTCCATAGGAGCTTCCTGTCCAGCCTCAGCCCCAAATATTTAGCGCTGCTAATGAACTCGAGTGGAACTCCTTTGAGTGTTGGGGGTGTGACGGCGGGTAGCTTAATCTTCCTTGTAAATAAGACTAACTCCGTTTTCGTCGGATTGACGCTAAGACCGCAGCTGTCGGTCCAGGAGACTAGTTTGTGTAAAGCGAATTGCAGGATGTCGGAAAGTGTTTGAGGATACTTCCCCGAAGCGAGTAAGGCGACGTCGTCCGCGTAGGCCACAACTTTGCACCCGGTGTTCTCCATGGAGATCAGGAGTTCGTTAAGAACTATGTTCCATAACAGTGGAGATAGCACTCCACCTTGCGGGGTGCCTCGGTGCACGAGTTTTTCGACAGCGCTGCTGCCAAAGGTAGCCCTCACCATTCTCTTTGTAAGAATGTGGGTGATTACGCGGCAGATTGGTTCGCCGATGTTGAGCTTGTCTAATAACAGAGGTAAACAGCAAGAGGTCTATTATGTTGAACGCTTCATTCAAGCTCATTTATTGCGAATGGACCAAGCAGTTCGCTTAAGAGAATATGTCCCAGATACTTCGACTCGATAAATCATCAAAGGATCGGAGTGAAATTGTATTTGACTCTTCAATGTCCAATCAATAATTCATACGAAATATATTTTGCATTCGTTTTGAGTAAATAGAACTATAATTAGCAGATCTTTTAATGCCAAAAGAATGATGATTGCGTTAATTTTTTGAAATGTCAAATAAGGTCTATTAAATGCTGCATTTAAGTTAAGATATATACCAAGTAAGTGGAAAGTCCCGGAGGTAATAATGATACCAAAACCAAGCAAACCACCTAGCGAGGTAACTTCATATCGCCCAATATCAATACTACCAATGATGTCATAGTTATTCTAGAGAATTAAGGTGTTAGTAGGTCTACGGTATGTAGCACGCCACATATATATGTGGCTCTGACGTCACGAGAGAGTGCACAAAGAGAGCTTGTAAACGGCATGTAGCCATTGGCTCCATACGCTGACGTCAAAATTACGTCAGAGCCACATATATATGTGGCGTGCTACATACCGTGTACTAGCACCTTTAAACAGGAGACGGTGTACTCCACACTAAGCCAAATTAAAGCTGGTGTAGCACAAGGCAGTGTGCTATGTGCAGTGCTATACCTTTTATACACTAGAGATCTGCTTCAAACTGGACAAAACATCATAGCAACTTTTGCAGATGGCACCGCTGGAGCAACTGTTGAAATAGCAACAGTCGTATTCGAAAATTCGCTACGAATCGCAAAAATGCGTCATGAAATTCAGTCCTAGTAGATTCGTAGCGGAAAATCTACAATACGAATTCCGTGAAATTAAGTATCCCACCAAAAACATAAAAAATGTAAAAAAAGAGCCAAGTTCTCTTATATAGAACACCAAAAATTAGGTGCGTAACTAGTAGGCCAACAATGTAGGCCAAGTTCTTAGTTTAAGAAGGTTAAATGTTTAAAAAAATTGATAGGTTCACTTGTCAAGTTTTCAAATTCTAATATATTGTAATATGTATGTATAATATAATGAAGTTATAAACGAAAAACTTGCCAAGTAAACCTACCAATTTTTTTAACATTTAACCTTCTTAAACTAAGAACTTGGCCTACATTTAGATCTCATTACTTTTCGTGGCTGACTAGTTACGCACCTAATTTTTGCTGTTCTATATAAGAGAACTTGGCTCTTTTTTTACATTTTTTATGTTTTTGGTGGGATTTCACTACTTTTTGCAAAGTTTTTTTTTATTCGATTTCACAAATAACGTTGAAACGTCTTCCCTTTTTAATATGTCAATAGACACTGACTTCCGTCACCTTGGCTTTCTTTCTTATAAACTATTCATTAAAATTGTATTCAGCAGGTACATTGACTTCTATTCATATTTTAAGTGGGCAGATTCCACGCCCCTTAAATGGACAATTTTTAATTTTTGAAATTTCTTCTTTCGTACAATTCAGGTCCTACAGCATAATAATAATATAATAACCGATTTTCAGAAGTGGGTGTACCACGCCTCCTGAATAGAGAATATAAAATTTTAGATTTTTTTCTTTCTGTACACTGCAAGTCCTACCGCTCTACCAAATTTCATCATTCTACGGCAATTAGGAGGTCTAAATAAATAATAACCAATTTTCGAAAGTGGGCGTATACCACGCCCCCTGAATAGAAAATCTCAAGTTTTGGACTTTTCCCAGTGTATGCACCACAGAATATATCATTCTGCCAAATTTCACGATTCTAGGATGGCCGGAAGTGCTTCATAATTTTGATGATCATCTAAGTGAGTGAGTGAGTGAGTGAGTGAGTGAGTCAGTCAGTTACGGTTTTTGCGATTTTTGAAGTCCTGTATTTTGAGAACCACTAATTTTATAGAGATAAAATTTGGTGAGGTGGACCTTTTTAGTGAGTTTGATAAATGTTTCAAGTTTGAAGTTTCTGGCTCTATCGGTTCCGAAGTTAGAGGGGGGTCGAAAACAGCCTGAGTTTGTTCCTGTAAAAAGGGAAAGTGCCTTTACTAGAGAACTTGGCTGGGGCACTACCGTGCCATTTGATCAGTGATTCCGAATGAAATGGAAAATTTACCTCTTTTTCTACGACAAGTAATTTGTGTCGGGAACGTTGGGGAAACTATGTTTGCACACCAATAGGTTGTGGTTTGCATATATGTATAAGTAGTAAGTATTAACCAATTTATTTTGTTATTACAATTTTTGCCGTAATGGGTCAAACACAACTAACCACATATCGAAGTTATTGAACGCGAAAGCGTTGAGTATTGAGTCGAATATTTCGTTGAAGCTAAGTTTATGTATGGGTAAATTTTTATTTTTCATCCATTTTACTTCAAACTCGGTTTGTGTACTCTATACAGGGTGTCCCAGTTAAGAAGGACAATCCTTTAATGGAAGATTCCTGAAGTTATGTCGAACAAAAAATTGTATGGCAGGGGGGGTCTATTTTCATCGTATTTCCCGTTATAGCCCATCAAAGTAGGTGACCTCTTATTTGGAGGTGTTACCACTTAAAACGCTATTACTTCTAAAATATTATAGGTACAAAAATGGTAAAAAAGACTCAATATTTCTCTTTTTCTTTGATAGCAAGTACCCCAGCAGAAAAAATCCATGGTTGCTAGCTCAGATCTAGTCTTTTTTACCATTTTTGTCTGACAAAAAGTGGCTTTTACTATAACTTCTGTTGATCGTACATAAAAAAAGTTGCTTAACATAATTTTTAGGAAATTTCTCAAGGATAAAAATTTCATAAAAAAAATGAAAATTTATAAAGTCAAAACTTTGAGAAAAAGGCATTTAAGTAAAAAATTGTAACAACAATTTTCAAAATTTTGAGTTTAAGGAGCCATAACTTTTTTCTAGCTGCCCAGATGTAGCCGAAGTGCTTAAGACTTGTATGTGCTACTAAATTGTCTTTTCAAAATGCCCAAAACCTATAATATTTGTACCTATAATATTTTAGAAGTAATAGCGTTTTAAGTGGTAACACCTCCAAATAAGTGGTCACCTACTTTGATGGGCTATAACGGGAAATACGATGAAAATAGCCCCCCCCCCCCTTCCATACAATTTTTTGTTCGGCATAACTTCAGGAATCTTCCCTTAAAGGATTGTCCTTCTTAACTGGGACACCCTGTATAAGAAATAAAGAAAATGAAAATCTCCGATTTTGGAAATTTTGCTTGGTGCACGAGGGGGCTTTTAAGGGATCCTTTTTCATAACTCACGAACCGTTCGTCGTATTAATTCTAAACTTTGTATGGAATGCGTCCCAACCTCTGTCGCCGTTGAATATGATTATCGCTTCATCCAACTCGAAAGAAAGTGGTACACATCACATCCTCACGATCTTTTCGGTTGCAGTTACAGTTGCATTATAGGAAGATCTATGGAATAAAATTAAGGGGTAAGAGTTCCCCCCTTAGTCTAAAGAAGTTGTTTATCATATCGGTAGATATTCCAGCTAAGAAATATATTTTGTCCCGTAGAAGTAGATAGTGGTTCAGTCTATTATACCTAACATGATCAGATCATGTGTTGAGATTCCAGCGCTTCACTTACAAATTGATCGTTTAAATTTCGACCTGTCCGTTTTTAGTAAACCCTTCGATTAACTTGGTCAGTTAGTTAGTTATAAAATTAGTTAAATTTGAGTTTAGTGGGTGGTTGGTGGTAACGCCCACTGTTTACACTGAAGCATTCGATAATAAACAAGCGAAAAATAATGTATTTTTTACAAATTATCTTTTTTTATACCCTCCACAGGAAGGTATATTCATTTTGTCATTACATTTGTAACGCCAAGAAGGATTTACCGGAGACCCTATAAAGTATATATTGTCATATAATAATATGACCCTAATGAAACCCCCTGTAAAATATTATTGCTGGTCGCAACATTTGGTATTTGGCAAGCAAACACCAAGTGTTGCGAACACCAAACTTTACCACAGTTGCTCTCTCCAACTTCATCTTTCTGAGAAGATGTAGTTGGAGCTTGCAGTGTTCTATGTTCCTAGTATGTAAGTCAGTCTTTTGTTCGCGCTAGCATTGGCAACTAGCATTGTTAAGAAAACCCTTTTTATTAAAATTAATAAAGACACAAAAGCAACAACACGTTTCTTATTTATTTATATACCTATTCTGAATCAGGATCACATTCTGAATCGATTTAACCATGTCCGTCTGTCTGTTGAAAACACGATAGCGTCCAAACGAATAAACCTAGGCGAATGAAATTTGGTGAGAGGACTTCTTTTTACTGTCGTCAGGTTGGTATTGAAAAAGGGGCTATGTCGGTCAAGTAGTTCTGGTACCATACAAAACCACTATTTGACCCATGTGTCTCTCTGTCTGTTGAAAACATGATAGCGTCCAAACGAATCAACCTAGGCGAATGAAATTTGGTGAGAGACTTCTTTTTACTGTCGTCAGGTTGGTATTGAAAATTGTATCAAAGCATCGGCCAGGCCGATGATAACACTTTTACTTGTTATATATTTTGTTTGTGATACCTTTTAATTGAATTAGATATAGCAACCATTTTGCCAAAAAATTATTTCTCCTCTCTCTCATCTAAATAGTATCGTATAAGAGTCAGTCTAAAAGCAAACAAATTAATATATTAAAATGCAATAAAAAATTTCATTTGTTCTTGATATCTCAAAGAGAAATGAGACATTTTACGATTCCATGTTCCAGCCATAAATGGCCAATCTATCATACAAGGGAGAGCCCATACAGCAACATATACGAGTATAGTCTCAAAGATTTTGATTCATATTAAATGTCGCTGGCAAACAGTTCTTCTAAAAGCAGAAGCAGAGTTACGCAAAGATATGATTCTACAGCTCGGCAGTGCTCATCAGGCAGCACAAACAGAAACAACAAAAATGAGATTAAAATTTGTGTATATTTGAAACGTGCAGTTGTTGGGAATCCTTCAAAGTCCATCAAACTGACAGCTTAGAATTGCTGCAATAAATGTGATTTGTCAGCGACACTTAGCATTTTCGTGATACCATCCACAAAGATTTAAATCGTGTTCCCTGTCCTAGAAGATGTAAGTAGGTAGGCAGGCTGGCAGACGGCAGATACTTAGATATATTAGTGGGCAATGCATGGTGGTGGTGGCAGCATACTGAAGCTGGTGCCGAGTATATGTGGCCGTGTTTTTCTTCATTTAAATCTCCTGCACTGATGTGGGCTGTGCCATATCACACACACGGTATGCGTCTTATATGAATCGTTCTTGTTCGAATTGCATCCGATGATGTTGAATTCAGTTAAGAGATTTTTCTTTCGTTAATACTGGTGCTTTCATTTCTGTCCTTTTCTTGGAGTTAACTGGATTTAAATGGCTGAAAGAGTGAACAAGTGATTGTAAATAAATCCCGCCTTCGTTTTAAGTCTATATGTAGGGCGTTACCCTAGGGCCAGATAAATACCACAGCTGCCGCCGGCCGGCCGGTTTATGTTTTGTTTCTGAGATGTAAAATTATGCATTGTTTAAGTGTGCTTTTCAAGTAGAAATTGATTATGCCGGATCTGGCAGGCAACGTGATTGAGTTTCTCTTTATTTATAGCACATGGCAAGTAGGCGAATTCATACCACTGACTCTTTCATTTGATTCGGCAAAAGGGGGGTAACTTTTATTTCCACGGTTAGGTGTTTTCTATAGAATGCATTTGTTTTTTAGCAATGACAATTCTGAAAGGCTCAATTGTCCATTTATTTATATTTATTTATATGTGGCGCACGAATCGTGTTACAAAAGCAAAACGTAATAACTTGTTTTCTATGTGAGTAATCGGCTTGTTTTTTTATTATTTGGCGGGTTACTATTTAGATTTATATTAAAATTAATGCTTGGGATACCGAAAAGAGGATTGGGATAGTGCAGCGGTACCATGTTTTGCAGTCCTTCATTTCCGTCCGAAGGGAATTTAGGCGGGAGTTTGGCGGCACTCCCCCGAGTAGATGGACCAATATGAGGCTGGTAAACATGTTTGCCGAATCTGGAAGCAATGCACGAAGACCGTACTATCGATATCCCTATGTTCGGGTTCAAGACAATCGCGGCTATAGCATCGACAATTCAGGCAAATCCAAGCATTTCGTCTCGAAACTTATCGGCGCAAATTGGAATTAGCAGACCGTCATTACAACGGATAATTCATGATGACTTAAACTTGTTTCCGTACAAAGTCCAAATTACAAGCAAGTTAAACCCTCTGGATTTGCCTATTCGCCAGGAATTTTGCCAAAAAATTATTGCAAATTAATGTCCAGAAACTTCACTTTCCGCTGGCCCAAAGTTACCTGACCTGACTGCACCAGACTTTTTTTTATGTCAAGCAAGAGGTGTTCAAAACGAAACCAAGGAATTTTACTAAATTCAGTCCATTAAAACAATAATTGAGGCGATCCCGACTTCCACACTTCAAGCCGCAATAAATAATTTTCATATCAGGAGGTGTCGCATATGCGTTATACGGTTTATCATCTTCAAAAACAATTAGTTATATAAAATTAAATTGAATTTTCTATACAATAAAACAAAAATAAATGAAATATATTGATTAAAAAAAAAGTTATTTGAATTTCTTATTGTAGCACAATTGGTGCGGCACCCTGTCCATAATATTGAAGGGGTGTAGCCCATCGACTACAACGTGATCAATTTGGTTGGCGATGACTTGATCTATGGTCAAATCACGTTATCCGTGAACGAGCAATTTGTGACGGAATTTGTTTTATTTTTTATGTAAATTCGACACAAATCCTTAGGTATCAATTATATTCCCCGCCGCATACGTGAACATATACCTACCTTGTTGACATATGCGGCGATGTGGCACCTAGTGACCTAAATATAAGTTGTCTTGTGGGTGTTGGTCATGAACTTCGTGTTGCAGATTAAATGTATGATTTGACCCGCCTCTAGTGGCGGTCAACACGGATCACCTAAGGACTATTCACATGAGAGCGAAGTTTTGACAGTCCATTCACATGAACACTTTTCTTGTCGCGGTAGTTCGCGAATTTCAGCCATCAGTTTCTACCAACAATTTCTAATTTGAGGTTAAGTTCGAAAGAATGTTTTATTCGCGCCAAGGGTATAAGTGTGGAATTCCAAATTTCGTTGTTTTTAAATATATTTTGATGGGATAATTAATTTTCCTACTTGTTTGGGACCATTAAGCCTAAACTCCTCTTCAAAAGACTTATTTAGCATATGCCCGATATAAACATGATTTTTTCAACAGTAAATATGACCCTATACCTAGTTAACAATTTTGAATTTATTTATTGGTGCATTGGGCATTTTGGAAAGTATGGAGTCTTTTCGTTTGCGTTAGCTGCCAGACTTTCCTTTCACAGAAGTTTTTAAACTAATTCCTGATCGCTTTTAATGGACTAGATATACTTAATGACATCGCAACTGTCGACGTTAGGTAATCAGAGTAGAGATGAGAGTCACTTATTCTGGCATTATTATTTATATATCTTTCTATATATAATTCTTCTGTCCGTGTTTGTTACCGTACTCCTCCTAAACGGCTGGACCGATTTTAATGAAATTTTGTGTGTGTGTTTGAATAGGCCTTGGGAGTGTTTATATTCACAATTGGCCCCGGTAGGTGGCGCTGCGATCCATAAAAAAAATAACGACTGAACAATAAAAAAAATAAAAAAATAAAATAAAACAATAAGCTCATGAATAAAATTTCAAATAATTAATTTTAACTTTTTTGCCGATGTCAAAGTTCTGTTCCCTGTGTTTTGAATTTATCAGAATTGTGTGCATAACACATTGGTAAGTTTGTTACAACATCAATATAAATCATATTATGTATTGTGTGTTTCTGCTTACTACAGAACAATGCCACGTCTTCGAAGATGAACACGGAGGTACACGGAGAGCAGTATCAGCCCGGATACATCGGTTAAATGAAAAAAATTGATAAACGTACTAATAGCAGGCAAAACAACGTTTGCCGGGTCCGCTAGTAGGTATATAATTTTTCTGAACGTATCTTTGTAATCGAACTCCTCCTAAACGGCTGGACCGATTTTAATGAAATTTTGTGTTTGTTTTTGAATGGGTCTAAGGATGGTTTAGATTCACAATTGGACCCCGGAAGGTGGCGCTGCGATCTGATTCCACAAAATTTCAAATAATACCCACTCAACAATAAAAAAAAATTAAAAAGCAAAAATATCATGAATAAAATTTCAAATAATAAACAATCAACCAAAAAAAGCAAGAACTTCATAAATAAAATTTCAAATAAAGAGTAGCTCAACTAACGCCTTCCAGCTAATGCATTGAAAAAAAGTTTGATGACCACTCTACATAATGCAGGCAGGACAAAACAACCTCTGCCGGGTCCGCTATATATTATAGAATTCTTCTCTTGGTGTGTTGTAATTGAACTCCTCCTAAAAGACTGAATCGGTTTTGATGACTTTTTTTTTTTTTTGTGTGTTTGAGTGGGTCCAAGCATGGTTTAGATTCACATTTGGTGCAAATTGGACAATAGGTCGTGGCACCTCCCATACGAAAAAAAAAAAAAAAAAAAACAAAAAAAATCGTATATTTAGAAAACTACCGAACTGATTGAACTCAAATTTTTAGAAAATATTTGTTATTGGCCCAACGGTGTTTCTGTGAAAATTTGATCAAATTTCGACAAAGGGATACCTTTCGTATAGCCCATGGGAGCTAAAGTTGTAAAACTGCAGACATTGATGTGCATTGACCAAACAAACAACTGCGCGAAGTGTGGGTGGGATTGGAAAACGAGTCATGGCACCACCCTTACAACAAAGTTATATAAATCACTATAACTGAACATTGCCTGATTGAAGCATTTTACAAAATCTGGCGGGATTGGACACACGGGTGTGACACATCTCATAACAAAAAAAGGCGTTAGGCAATAATGCCCAAGGAAATAACGCTCATATCAATTTGGAAATAACGCCCTAAAAAAACTCGTACAATTTGTTGTTACAAAATTTTTCGTCATTTTGGGTGTTATTTCCTTTCCAGGGTTCGTTTTTTGGAAAAGCAGTAAAGCCTGAAATATTAAGTGGAATTGCATAAACAGTGAAATAAGTAGGGGGACATGTTGCCCCCTGCCACCCCCTGCTTGGGTTTTCTGTTGGATTTTGGAGTAGGTGGGGGTCTGTACTTCAAAAAAACCTTCAATATATCCAATTTCGCACATACTCCAAATCTGACAGTAACCCGAAGCAGAGAGATTGCAGTGGGCACAGTGGGCAGCATGGCCCCCGATACATTTAAACTGCAAATTATTTTTGGGCTTTATTAAAATCTTGTTGTTTATTTTTGGGCGCTATGCATTTTGGCGTTATTTCCAAATCGATTTGGGCGCTATTTCCTTGGGCGTTTTTGCTTAACGCCACTAAAAAATACATTTCAAACGATATTCTTCGACAGTCATGGGAAAAAATATGTCTTTAGAATACAATTCTAAGCACTCAGTGCAGAATAAGTCCGGACACATCGGTTAAATAAAACGGCTGCAGAACAATTGACGGACAATAAAAATGTAGGTATTGTTTAGGTATTTTCGGGGAGCTCAAAGTAACTACCTTTCTATCTTTCTTTTCTGTGAAGGCATGAGCAGAGTGGTATAACCAAAAGATGTATACCTGTATCCTGAAAGTATTACTAAATCTGGTTTCATGAGTGAACTATAAAAGAAAGACATTACAATAGGGTTAATTGAGGCAGTATAGATACATGTCGAACATATCGTTCGGTAGCGGTCTTCATTGCATTTCGTGTGTTTTTTTTTTTTTTGTTATCCCTTTATCCTATCGCTTTGTAGCAGTCGATGACCACTGTTAATTTATCTCCTGCACGCGAAGAGATTAATGTACGAACTTTCCACATATGCATATTTGTATACACCTCGGTCTTTCCCTATTGTGACTGATGGAAAATGGTTCCTTAAATGTGATTTTTGCGCTGTTCTCTTTCTTTCTGCGAAGAGAACTTAATTGTTACATTATATGTGGTTTCCGTGACATTATTTAGTCCTTTTGTGAAAAAATCATACTTGTTTTATTCCCAATTTAATAAAATGAAGGTACCAATACAAAGGTTATACACAGGACTATGTATTTAATCTACTCCCTAATTCTCCTTCAGAAAATCGTTCTCTAATCTAGTTTCCGCAATATTACCTACATACAAATGAGCAAACAATATTTTAGACCAAAAAATATAAATACCAAAATGACCGCAAATTCCACAAATCCCACATAAGTACCATCATGAATTTTCGGTTTTCCAATTCTAATAAAACCCAAAAGATTATGATGAACATTAATATGCAGAAAACCACGGCTGGCCCTTAGAAACGGACCAAAGATTACATTACCCCCCTAAATAACCGAGCAGATGCTGAAAAAGGACACCACCTCACACCATGAACTCCACTCACACTATACTGCTATCAGGTATATCCTTGTGAACAAATGAACGTCTGACCATTCCTAAACCACAAAACACAGAATTTTGATATTTATTTTAATTAATGAAAACACTACACAATCGATACGGGCGGGGTAAGCAGTGAGCTGGGTGCCAACAACAAGGACAGGTTGGGAAGCAGCAAATTTGTGTGGATTGTATTCTATACGTCATCAGTTAGAAGTTCATGACCGGCTGTTTGCGTGCTATCGAATTCCATGGTACCGGTCAACCATTTCGAGAACACTGCAGCAAAGTCGGACTAATGGTCAAGTCTCCGGGGTCTACGTACGTATATTCGTAACGTGTTGCTACATATATTTGTTATTCTAATCAGAGGATGTATTGAGATGAAATATGTTCCTCCCACATCGCATTCGTGTAGTTACATAGACACTTTTGTTTTTCCTTTTTTTATAGTTAGTCATACTATACAAAGTCGAAATAGTGTACCCAAGTATACCACCCTCTTATGGTACACCTTTCGACACAAAAAAATGTGCACACTCAAAGCATAAAATCAGAAATTATGGCGAATGGGATCCACCACGGTTGCCCAGCTGCAAGTTCTACTGCCTCTCTGCTGCTGCTCTGGTGTTATCTCTCAGGTGAAGGGTCCACACTCTTTTCCTGTATATTCGTTCACCGATTCTGTTTCTAAACTTAATGCTCGACCGGGGATGTGTACGGTCGACTAATCAACGAGTACAACATGCTGATGACTTTTTATGTGAGCACACACCGAATATATAAAGTTTTTGTCACCCTTGCTTTACGTTTTGCCAAGGCTTACACACAACACCTCCATGGTGGTCATAAATGGGCCGTATACGGACATTCAAGATGAATATGTCGCTGGGGATTAAACATGGCTTTTATTGCCTGCTAACTCGAATATTAAAAAAGCAAAATACACAAAGCCCGGCAAAAAACATTGTTGATTTAACAACATATATAACACACAAACTGGGATACACAGTATTTTTTTTTTTTTTTTTTTTGTAAATTCAGTTTTTTTTGTTGGCACTTTGAGAATTAAGTTGCAGAAGTTACTCAACTGCAAAGCTATACATGTTTGAATATTGACTTTTATTATTCATTTGATTTTTTTTTTAGTTTTCTGTACATATCGAAAGGATGTGGCTTTGATTCATATTTTTCAATGTAAAAGAGCATTTTAGATGTTTGTAGAGATTGACTTATTTTTTTTTTAGAATAATACAGAGTAAAACTGATTTAAAAATACGGTGTGAGTCCGTTTTGTATCCCTACCTATTCCATCTTGTTTAGTGTAAACTAGGTATAATACTTTTGAACTAGAAGGAGAGCGAACAAAGCAAAGCAACTATGCCGACATATTTGACTACCCATAAAATAGTGTAAACTAATTTTTTGAGAACGTGTCTTTAAATTCTATAGATATAGATATTCAATGTTTGAATATAATTGCTACAACTAAATCACTTATATATCTGATAAGAGGTTAGGAAGAAGGACTTTGTAGGCGCAATAAAAAAAGTGAACGACTTTATGGCAGGGGATCGATTCTTAATTATTACTTTGTGCTCGAATTTGACTGCTTAGAATCCTCTTATAAAAAAAGAAAAGGCTTGACGCCCCTAAGGATTCAATTGTTCTGATTTCGAAAGCCACACAATAGAGCTCAGAATAAGATCTCGTCAATTGGCATATTAATCATCTTCAGTCATCGAACTTCAAGCGAATATCAATGAAATCACCTCCTATCATGGGCTACTTTCAAACTCAGCTTAAGTATCCTTACTAAGAGCGCAACAAACAATTGTCCCAAATTCAACTATATTCGAAGCATATTGTATACCAATAACAACAAAAGTTTAGCATGAATATCAAGACTCGCCCTCATTAATGGAAATGCAATTGCAGATACTGCAACTAAAGAAGCAACACGCTACCCGCTGGTAAAAGAGCTTCCAAATATTATTCCTTAGCTCATCCAGAGAACATTCGCTGCCAATAAAAGAGAAGAATACAAGAGCGTTTGGCAAAATGAAGATCATTTTCGTCGGTCACATCACAGGATAGAATTAGAATACTAATACTAAGATTGCTACCCTGATCCCTGATGCCTTATTTGATATTAATTTATAAATTAGTTTTAATAAATAAATGAATAAACCTTGGTATAAATCTTAAGGGTTCTTTCAATATGTATAGGTACACTCACTTGAATAGCACATCCAAGAAGGAGTCACCGGAGACCCCATACTGTTTATAATATTATGTCATTAAGTCATGTTTTTTTTTTTTTTTTTTAAAATACTTCTTTCCGGAAAGGCGAACCTATAACGCTTCAACAGCGCCCCGAGATGCTTGCAGATGTATGTTAGTTCTGCACTTAAATTGCTGCAAATTGTATACTTCTGGAAATATATCCCCAGGAAGCGAGTTCCAAAGTTTGTTTGTCCTGTAAGCCTGTAACAGAAGGAGTTTTGGAAAGTTGATGTCGCAGTAGTCAAGTAAACTGTATGGTCATGAGCATTAGCAGCCTGTCTTGTGGGGCGCCCAAAAGTTGCATTTCGAGGGATAATGTCTTTGAGTTCCTCGGAACATCTACCATGGAAGTACCTATAGAACAAGCATAGGTCAGCGACTTGTCTTCTGTGCACCAACGGTTGAAGATTCGTTATGAGTGTAGGGTCTCCAATAAGTCGAACTGCTCGTCTCTGTATTGTATCAAGTAGGTTAAGTGAATGTTTTGGGGCCGAGCTCCATATATGGGAACAATATTCCAGGCCTGGTCTAACCTGAGCTTTGTAGAGAAGGAGAAGTTGCTTGGGGCTAAAGTACCTCTTTGCTCTAAATAGGTAGCTCAACTTAGCGGACGCCGATCTTGCGATATAGGAAATGTGGTCCTGCCATGTGATTCCTGAATTGACTGTGACTCCTAGAAGGTGCATTGAGTCCTTGGGATGGATTGGATGGTCATCCATTTGGATCTGAGAAACTGTTGATGCATTTTTCCTAGAAAGTGTTGTGAGCTGTGTCTTGTTTGCATTAAATACAACCAAGTTGTTTTTTCCCCACTGCAAGATTTTGTCCAGATCATCATTTAGAGAACTAATTTGTTCACATCTCTGACTGATGTGTGATGTAGCCGCATTGACAGGCCCACTATTCGAGATGGAGGATATAAGAGTGCTGTCATCAGCAAAGCTGTAGATATTATTATTTGTCGATCCAAGCAAATCGTTGATGTGGAGAAGAAATAGAGTTGGAGAAAGAATAGATCCTTGAGGCACTCCTGCATTTATAGCAAACGAATTAGATGATACACCATCTACAACAACTTGGATCGATCTTCCCAGAAGAAAATTTTGCATCCATCCGCAGAGTTGTTGTGGTAATCCATAAGACGTTAACTTGCCTAATAGGGCTCTATGCCAGACTCGGTCAAATGCCTTTGATATTTCCAAGGCTACGGCTCTTGATTCGCCGTGTTGTTCAATTGCTTGCGTCCATAAGTGCGTTACGTAGCTTAACAGGTCTCCAGTGGAACGACGGCTCCGAAATCCGTATTGCCTGTCTCTTATTAACCGGTGGCCTTCTAGATATTTCATTATTTCGACATTTATTGCCTTTTCCATTACTTTTGAGAGCATTGAAAGTAACGCTATTGGACGATAGTTTTGTGGCAGACATTTCCTCCCTTTCTTTGGAATAGGTTGAATCCGAGCGGTCTTCCAGCAAGAAGGAAACGTCTTCTGTGAGTACGACATGCTAAACAGCTTACAAAGTACAGGTGCAAGTTCTGGTGCACAGGTCTTGAGTATATAGCCGGGATTCCGTCGGGTCCCGTTGCCTTATTGCAATCTACTTCTTTAAGGATGCGTTGAATTATTCGAGGCCGAAATTTCACTTCTGCCATCGATGATTGCACCCTCGGGATATTTGGTGGTTCTAAATGTGCAGAATCTAGGATGGAATTCTCTGAAAACATGCTAGCGAAAAGATCAGCCTTTTCTTTAGGTGTTGTTGCTAACGTGCCGTCTTCTTTTACTAGAGGTGGAACAGAAGAGCAACTAAAGTTATTACTGATTACCTTTGCCATGGACCAGAATGCGCGTGAGCCGTTAGGACATCCAATCACTTTGTTAGTGTCTCTTTCGCTGTCAGTTGTCTTTGCCGATTCAATAATTTGGTTGCATCTATTTCGAAGAATTATAAATTCAGATCTTTTTTGCTCCGAAGGGTTTGACCGCCATTCACGGAAAGCCTTGTTTTTCGCTGCGGTAACTCGCTTGCATTCATTGTTAAACCTGAATATTTGAATATTTCAAAACATGTTTGCTCCACTTGAACAGATCATGCATTTTGTTTGATCGATATCTTTGGGACGAGGACTCATATTCCTATTCAATCGAACATTTTTATTAATGTCAAAATGTTTTAAAAAGGACGTGAAATGGGTGTCGAGTAAAAGTCTTATTCAAATCTATGCTTACCAGGACATTGGCATTATTGCTAAGAAAATCGAGAGAAGCCGATACGTTATAGATATATTTTTCAGTAATGACTCTAAATATGAGAAAAAACATGAAATGTGCACAGGCACACACCATCATGCGTGATTTGCTTACTTACTAATACGTAAAGGCCAAAATGCGCCAAACATACAGCCCGGGTTGTTAAAACTTACAGAGAGTCAGCTATTAAGCTGTCGGTTTTTGGTTAATAATTTCGTGTTATAATACTTAACCTTGAGCAAAAAAATAGTCCTTCTGATAAAAGTACAACAATTAATTGAACTTTAATTAAAAAAAAAGTATCTAGCATGTTTGGTTTGGGAGCAGTGGGCGTTAGAAAACAGACCTAAGGGGTGTACTGTTCAAGTGTCGAGGAGTGTATGTTATATACATTGTACATCTTTTCGAATCTCCCATTCAAATCAGTTGGAGCATTATAGCTCAACCAAAAGTGCTCACAAAATAAATCCACAGCCATAGCGATTAATAAAAATTAATAGTTGGCACAAAAGGTCCGTATATCGCCCAAGGCCTATAGCTTCTCAGACCCATTAATTTATATGAGTTTTTTTTTTTTTTTTGACAAATGGAGGGACCTACAATTTAAATAGAAGTCGAGAATCGGAATTGTGGAGCATTTTTAGTTGAGTTATACTCTCGGCTGTTTTGCAGACGATCGCTAGTGGCGAAGTGGAAAAAACCTTAAGATGTAATTCGTGTTTTCCGGGGATCGAACCTGAGACCATTTGGTCAACAGTCCAGCACACTAACCGCTGAGGCACTGCGCCCACAGTCAAAACGATTGGCTTGGAACTATATTCTATGTCCTTAACACTGAGTCTCTATATAAATATACCTCTAAAACTAAAGCTTGCCGAGCTGTTTTTAATTTAGCACTATTCACAGCCATGTCATCCTGGTACCTACTTTTTACTATTAATTGCTATATGCATTTAAATGCGCTGTGCAAAAATGGAAATCATTGCGATAGGGAGACTCTTTATTAATTAACAGAAATTTCCCATTCCGAGCAAAATCGGAAATACAAAAATCGAAACAGGAATCCAATTAGAACAATTTTCAAACCTATAAATTAATCAATATTCCGTGGTTTCTTTCCGACTTGTTTGTTTGTTTTTTGTTGCCTCTTCATCGCCAGTTGGAAAGTGATGCTGTTGTCGCTGCGGTGCCTGTATTTTTTTTTGTAGACGCAGCAGCTAGTTAGTTACCTTCATCAAATCCTATGTCACATTCTTGAAAATTTCCATAAATCCCACACTGGCAGCCGTATTGCCAGGAAGGATGATGGTGGGAAGTGCGGCGGGCAACCGCAACCCATTCAAGACATACGAAAGCATTGCATTGAGACTCAGTCTCTAAAGCCGCGTGTTTTTGATTTGAATTTTACGATTTGTTTCTCATCTCAATGAAGTTGGCAGTGGTTGGTAACGCGTTTTTTCGCTCATTCATTTTTTGTTTGTTTTGGCTGCTGGCAGTCTATATAACTGAGGAAGTGATTTATATGGGCACTCGGTTCTTCTTACTTTTTAATGGCATCAGCGCAGAATAGAATTCAGACGTATATTTGAATGAGTCCTACTAATTGGGCAACAAATCTGTCATTCCCGGAAATATAAAAATCCTGAAAGCGGTATATGAGCGGAACCCCGAAGTATTCTTACACAGATGCAAAGATTTCTTCGTCGCTCTCTGGTGTATAGTGTGGCGAATGAACTGCGAGTGCGCATGTGGTTTTGGATTAATAAATAATTTATAACGAGGCTGTTAATTAAAATAAGACGACTTCAGTTCTGGGGAATAAAAAAAGAAACCAGCTAACGCGAAGGGGAAGTGCACATCCCAATTGCAGGACATCTCATTTACTTGGGGGATGAATGATGTTAATGAAGTGGCGCACCGTGCGTCGCATCGCACATTGAACTGTGTCTGCTGTATATACAGTGGATGCAGTGAGACGGAAACACTAATAAATCAAATCCGATGTAGGGTAATTATTAACTCATATTTCCATGGAATTTCATTCTTGTGAAATATTATTAATTGCACGTTGGCAGTTCACGACCGCCCGCTCTGTCTCTTTCAGGCGGATCTGTAAGCGATATGGGAACATTTATTTGCATGAAGACTTGGCTGGAGACAGCCAGTCAATTACATGTATTTTGCATATGCAGAATAGGGTAGTAATGTGGGAACGTCTTTATGTAGTAATTAGATGCAGTGATGATATTATTTTGGCTCGCAGTTAAAGGATAAAGAATATGAATAAGGCTTTTTTTTATAAACAAATATTGCATCGGCCATATAACAAGTCCATCAGCATTACAGCAAAATAGTTACAAGAAAATTGACAGAATGCTGAGAGCAGCTACATTTTAGTTCGGACTTCATGTTGTACAATGTAGACCATTTCTAGAAAAATAAGTCTCGTAGAATAATTTATTCTGTGTGATGGCTTAAAACCTTTCACCAGTAACCTGATTGGCTCATATCAGTGCCGTTTTAAAGCAGGAAAGTCAACCATCGACCAAATCCTTACACTTCGGTTAACTCTTAGAAAAAACACAGGAATTCCAGTTGAACATTTTCATTTTAGTCATTGTCATAGTATTAGAAATACGTCTATTACATAGACGTTGAATTTAAAAAAAAAAATCAAAATTATTTACAAATCTTTTTATACATACCTATTTGAAAAAAAAAATCATTAAAACTAGCATTTCATTTAAAATTGTTTGGAAAAGAAAGATAAGCTTTCTTATTATAAGGGGACCTACTTAAAAATAATAAATTTATCAGTCAAAAATCACCCTCTCAAATCACCTGGTTCCACGAAGTTTTCTGAGTGACGAATGTGCTGAGGGGGTCACAAACACATGGTGTCACAAACTAAACAGCTACATGTCCCGCCTAGACCCCAACATACAGAACAGCTGTCCAGACTGCAACGATGGTCCACATGACGTAACACACCTTTTTAACTGCCCGGCGAAACCAACTACATTAACCCCAATAATGCTATGGACCCACCCAACTGAAGTGGAACAATTCCTAGGACTTGAAACCGAGATGAATTGACGAATGAAGCTGCTACTACAACAACAACAACGAAGTTTTCTAACGAATAAGGATAGGGAATTTCATTGCCTGATGACGTAAACAAGAATTTGTCACTGAGAGCCAAACAAAAATAAACTCCCGGTTGAATAAAAATATAAGACTGATTGCAGTAAGAGAATTCCATTTTTTTTATAAAGGTACATCGGCTCCTTATTAATTATTTTAATGTTTTAAGGGCGCATAGTATTTCATGAATGAATATAATGAATACTAGCTTTTGGCCGCGGCTTCGCTCGCGCAGTCCTCAGGATTTGGTACACAGAGATTTCTTCGTAGTCAATTAGTTCCCTCTTTTATATTTATATACATATCGCACAGGAAACCTACCTAAGAAAGTACCTCAGGAGCAGTTAGTATATTCGAAATATATTTTTAACGCCCCATTGGAGAAAACAGTTCAACAATTATATGAACAATTTGTTAGCCCTAGCATCTCAACACAGGTCATACTATAGCAGACTGAGGCACTATCTATGGGCCAAAAGATATTTCTTAGCTGGAAAATACACCGATATGATGAGCACCATCTTTAGACCTTAATTAGATCCCACACTGGCCAGATCTTACAGAATTTCGTTTGAATATCTTTGGATGAAGCGATAATAATATCAACGGCGGCAAAGATTGGGATACATTACAAAGTTTTACATTGATACGACAAACGGTTGGTGAGTTATGAAAAAGGGGCATCGCCAATGCCAGTAAGCAATTTGCACGCAGTGGTGTTTCCCCTGGACTTTGTGCTTATTTTATTTCATAGAAATCCTTCCGTGGTACCTATTGGCTCGGAATTCAGCATGTATCCTTCTACTACTAACCACATTAATACTAATTAACCCTTGAAGCTTAAGGTAGAACTCGACCTAAATATTCGGCAAATCGGTAACGCGGTTCCTGCATGGATAGGTAATCGATCTTTTTAAGAACATTTAGTTGTCAGACTTATTCTATGGGTTTTCTATCTTGTTCTCACATGTCGTTACATTAATTTTTTCTGAGCGACTTCTTACAGATCTATTTGGCCATTGTCTCCTCCATCAGTCTCTACTTAGAGGCCCTCTATTCACTTTGGATGCGAATAACTAGCTCATAGAAGAAGAATCCATTTTAGCTAATGTTGAGTTTATTCAATCTCGTCTGAAGACACTATCACTATATAGTATATATTTATGTACCACAGCTCTCGATTATTCACAAGACTACCATTCGACAAAGAAGACCCCAACCCTCATTGAATTAACGATCGTCGTAGCTCCATAGGTCTTAATTTTATTGAAATCTAGTGTCAAGTCAACGTGATGAATTATTTAAAAACTCCTAGTGACACTCTGTCTCGTTTATCCATAATTGACAACACTCCTCCACGCACAATTAAAGCACAATTGCCAAACCGAAACTTTTCGAGTTTCCAGTAAATCTTTAAATTTTGGCACACGCTCCTTACCAGACCAAACCAACTCTCATTGCGCCATGAATTAACTACAACCATGTACACAGATACTTTCCTATTTAAAATAAAAATAAACGCCCCACACAAATCCGACGAGCAAAAAGTGCCAATAAAAATATTAATCACTTATACCAACCAGCGCAGCGCTGGAGCACAGCAGAACAACCCCATAGTACCCGATCAACTCCACCATAAACTTGAACCCACAATGAACAACTCTCATAAATCTTATTCCGATGAACAAATTGAAAAAGAAAAACAAAAAATATACACGATGAGACCCAGAAAGAGAAACAGGGGTGCGGGGGCAATATACAACATCAGCCATCAAATGAGGGAGAAAAAATTCGCGTGTTTTTTTTCATTTTTTTTTTATTCGTTAAGCCAAATGTACTAAATTTATCTGTGCCCAGATGAGTTGTGGGAGTGAATCAAAATCGAAATCGAAGCGCCGCTGCGCCTCCCATTTCCACAACAAACAGGGAGGCCATATTCACAAATGGAAATATATCGCTCTCTGCGAATGGGGAGCGCCAAACTTTGCGCACAGACCATTAAAATCAATTACCACAAAAACGAAACCATTTAATTTAAAAACATTAAAATTTATTTTATCCACACAATCACTTGACACGCGCTCTTCGACGGGCCCTGAGTGTGCAGCAAAAAAAAGGGCCAGAGGTGGCCTACTAGAGCCTATACCATCACGTCCACCATGGCAGCAGCGTCGAGAGAAAATTAATTATAAAAGCGAATTTTTCTTTTGGCCTTTTCATTATTTACACGGCTGCTGGTCCGTCGGGCCATTTCCATGTGCATTTCCGTGCGGACATCCACCGATGGAACGGGAGGGCGGTCCACTGGGTGGGAAATTCAATACAGGAAATAATTATATATTGGATTTATGGTCCACAACAGTATCTGTGTGGTAATATCGACGCGTTCGTATCGATTGCTCATTTCCAGCAACCGACCGAGAAGGGAATTGAGTGCACACAACCGTTGCGGGAATGCCATTTAAACGCCAGGATAAACAAAACGATTCACACCGGCCGACAGCGAAATTCATCCTCGCTTGAGCGCAATTAATTTCCATTTTATTTCTTTTTAAAATCCACAACAATGGTAACTCCCACTGTTCTTGTGTGGCTCTACTTCATCAAACCGATGATTTATTTTTATTAATTTATATTTGCCCAGCCAACCTTCTTCATCGTCTTCGCCTGATGGTGGTAGACTTTAACAAGCATGACAAATTGCAAATCCGCCCTTAAGCCACCATCCGCAAACAAACAAACAAACAAACAACAGTCAACAATCCGACAAGACAAACGAGAACAAACAGACAAAGAATGGCAATGGCAGCGGGCACAGGGATCACCATTCATAAATCGAACGATATTCTGCGCGCGGGATTGACGCCGACTTTCGGTAGCTGCAACCGGTGGCAGGTTTAACAAGGAAATTGATTTTGAGCACGGTTCCAGTCCAAGCGAACAAATCATGTCATAAGTAAATTAAGCCAAATGGTTGAGTAGCTGTGCTGTGCGCGATATTGAGGAATCGAGTTTTGGTTCTCGTTCAAGTTTTAGTCCACACCACATTCGCCTCGCATCCTATCACAGAGCGTAATCAGAGAAGCACGAATAAATTGCTGGACAATATCTTGAGGCGAAATTTTGTAGTAGCGACAACGACGCGTAACGGCGCATTCGAAACCACTGTCGAAAGATGAATCTTTGACTGCGCTCAATGGACAAATCTGCATATTGCTTTCAAGCAGATCAGCTCGCTGGATAACCGCAATGCGGTGGGTTCTGGGAAGGTAATCTTCATCGGGGAGCTGGAGCTGAACCTAATCGACTTTTGCTGCTGTTTGTGCGCTACGTATAGCGCTGCAACAGGATTCCATGTGTGGTGGCTAACAAACAAATTTATTGACTTGTCGACAAGTGATATGATTTATGATTATTTAGCACGATGATGTAGCAGCATTCTCGAGGATAGCCTGTTCTTGTTGGTCGTGCGTCTGGGATGACTGGTTTTTGTTGGTTTGCTTGATTCCCCTATTGTCCAGTTCCTGGACGCTGGACCTATGCTTCTTTTTCCTCATCGTCGTCTTCGTTGTGGTCTTGAAGTTATTAATCGACTTTCGACCTGGGTGGAACGAGGTGCACACATAAATTACCAGACGATTTAGTAGCAAATGAAATTGTGTTTTAAGTAATTTTCACATGAGTCCTATATGCGGTAGAATGAAGGAACGAGGTTTTAATCATCTTTCCGTCGCCTGAGAATAGGCCGCCTTTATTTACTAGGAGCTAGTAATTATGAAAAATGGCCGAAATGACAGGTACAAGTTAGAGGAACAAACATGTTACATCATATTAATTTGGATTCGGACAGTATTTGGAATTGAAATGGGTATTAATGGAGCTAGCCTTATATGGAACGACACTATACGCCCGGTTTTTTGTAATAGATATGATGAGTGAATGAACGTCATGAATTGGGCTCCACTTAACGATTGCTGCTCTAATATTATTTAAGAGCTATAGGGCTCAGTGCCTAAATGGTTAGTATTTATAGTATACAACTAAGCGGGGGATCTCGCCATAGAATTGTACATCCAATCGCAGAAAAAAATAAAACAAGAAACTCACCAGACGAATGGTTGTCCCATTGCACTAACGTAGTACCATCTTGCTGGAACCACAATAATTACTGACTGTTGTTCGGTAACTTTGGTCACTGACTGTAACGCGAGCACCGATAACTACCATTTTAACAAATATCTACTGAAATTTAAAGCAGCGTCAGATCGCTTAAAAAATTGGCCGAAGCCAAAATGTAGTTGGTAACTTTGTTCGGAATGGATTAAGCTATAATGACAATATGAAAGGAGGGGCTCAATATGCGACAACACCAGCAGCCAGAAGACTTATCATCAGAACTGCTTCAAATTTCCAACGTTTTGCTGCTAGAATCAGGGAAGAATGCGCTGCTAATGCAAGTCTGGCATCTGGAACGTAAAAAAAAAAACACATCTCAATGATCTGCGCAAAGCTGTCAGTTTGCTCGAGAGCATATGACGTGGAACAAGGAGTAGCAGACTGTCGTGTTTTCCGATGAAAAGAAGTTCAACCTGGATGGTCCGGATGGCTACAACTATTACATTCACGACCTGCGAAAGGATGAATGTGTTTTAGGTAGCCACCACACCTGTGCAAGGGGCAGGTACTCCCCACATATCATATTATGGGACTTGTGAGCTGCAGTTTGTTACATCGAACATGAACGCGAATGTATACAAAACTGTACTACGAAATGCGAAATTTTTCGAATATTTTTGAACGGATTCCATGGACAACAGTCCCAGTCATACCTACTGCCAGAGTCGTTAAATAGTGGATAAACGACCAAAATGTAAAATTGCTCGAGTGGCTGACATACTCCCCGGACATAACTATCATTGAGACAATTTGATGATCGTGCAAGCCTAATTGGCGCCATTAAAATTAATACTGTATGCATTTTTTTTTTTAATTTTTAGTTTTTGAACTTATTCAGTTGAATCAAAATAAATGGGAATTTTTTGATATGTTTTTGGAAAAATAATCATAAAAATATAAATAGATACGTGTGTTAGAGACCGCAAGTTTGTTAGGGAGATATTGTCGTTTTACTTTTTTTAAAATGTTGAACCTATTCAGTTGAGCGGGAGTAGGTATACAGTATCTTTATCAATATAGTTTGGGTCAAAAGTATCAAAATTGCTTCAATATGACAAAAATTCGCTGCAAGGCTATCATATGCAACACTAAGTTACTCGACAACCATACTGAGAAAAATGTCAGTGCATTTTCATGATTTTTTTTTTCATGTCGTTTTTTGTCGAAAATAAAAATAGCCCTGGGATTCGTCACGTTAAAAATTCCCTAATATGGAGATATATCACTCGGGATACCATTAAATAGAGTTGATAAATGATTTTATTGAGGTCACCTTAACTCAACCATAGCCATTTCATAGACAACTGATCTTTACGACAAATTATCCGGCGACACCAACTTTAATCATTGCACAAAGATATATTATTTTCAAGGGACAATAATTTATGTTGTAGTTGTACAGGATGACTGAGGGCAAAAAAATAATGTTGGATGAAATATCCAATAAATTAGTTGGCCTAACTAAAGTTCAGTTGCCTCATAGATGAGTTGAATTGATATGCGTTGCCGAAAGATTCTATACACATACTAGACGTTCCGGCAAACGTTGTTTTGCCTGCTCGTACATTTTCATTGTCTGTCAATTGTTCTACGGCTGTTTTATTTAATCGATATGTCTGGACTGATTCTGTACTCCGTGTGCTTCGACCGTTATTTCCTCAGACGTGTGCCCATAGGAATCCCACCCACACTTCGCGCGGTTGTTTGTTTGGGCAATGCACATCAATGTCTACAATTTTACAACTTTAGCTCCCACGGGTGTCGAGAAATTTATGAGCTTCTTGCTTTTTAATTTTTTTGTTGTGTTTATTACATATTTGAAATTTTACCTATTCATGAGATTTTTGCTTTTTAATTTTTTTATTTATTGTTGAGTTATTATTATTTGAACTTTTGCGGAATCGGATCGCAGCGCCACCTACAGGGTCCAATTGTGAATCTAAACCATTCTTAGAGCCATTCAAACACACACCCAAAATTTCATTAAAATCGGTCCAGCGGTTTAGGAGGAGTTCGGTTACAAGCACGTACAGAAGAATTATATATACAGGGTGTCCTAGTTAAGAAGTATAATCCTTTAAGGGGTGATTCCTGGAGGTCTGCCGAACAAAAAATAGTATGGCAGGGGGGGTCTATTTTCATCGTATTTCCCGTTATAGCCCATCAAAGTAGGTGACCTCTAATTTGGAGGTGTTACGACTAAAAACACTATAACTTCTAAACTTATAGCTACAAAAATAGTTTTGTACATTTTGAAAAGACAATTTAGTAGCGCATACAAGTCACTCCTTAAAGTCAAAATTTTGAACATTTTTGTTACAATTTTTTACTTAAAATGCTTTTTTCTCAAAATGTTGACTTTATAAATTTTCATTTTTTTTATTAAATTTTTATCCTTGAGAAATTTCCTAAAAATTATGTTAAGCAACTTTTTCTTAGCGCCACCCATATCAGATCGCTTGGTTGTCTATCAAAAGCGTTTTCAAAATCATCATCGTGAATCCTTAAAGGATTTGAATATTGTGTTGATATGCAAATCCTTTAAGCAAATCACGATGTTTTTTCATTATGGTCCTTATACTTTGGATTACATCTGTTGTTGATTTGCCTTTCCCGGGAGAAGTATTTAAAAAAAAACCCCTAACTGATTACCGTATTATTTTTCGCAATCGGCCATGTAAAACCTTTAACACTGAAGAGTTGGAAGTCTATCCACTTTATGATTATTTTACTGAATGCAATCATTTGTGGAACGTTAAACATACAACTAAATCATTCAATTTGAATTTTACCTTTAAGCTACATATATTTGACACTGTTTTAATAATTTTCTTCTTATTTCTACTTCCAGGTAAAAATACAATTTCCTAGTAAGTAAGTTATTATCTAGTTTTAAACAGTTATGAAATTTGTAATCATTTGTGTCTAATATTATAAGAGGTATAGTGTATAGATCTTGCTATGGATGGGCATTGGGCTTTTTTGATTATCGTTAAAGCTAACCCTGACAAGGAAATAACACCCAAAATGACGAAAAATTTTGAAAATTGTACGAGATTCTATGAAAGAATTTGTTGTACATATAAAGATTTCAATATCAGTATTCGTTTTTGTCTTGAAGGCCATTTGCCGTAGTAGCTTTGAAAAGTCTCAACATAGACGGAATCCATTTGCCTAATTAATTCAACTCTTTTTAATTGCACACTGGTATGCACAACAATCAACAAAATATCAAATTGCAATTTTACTAACAAGTACTTAGACTTTAATCTACATTTGAGTTGTCCATACAATTTCTGAAAACCCCTTCTCGTGTGACCACTATTTGGTACAGGGAACCGTCGGTCGTCGCGTCAATCGTTTCGCCAGAATATCTATCATCCGGACTGACAAAACAAAGAGGCACAATATATGTATGTGTAACATACCAATCCACCACATAAGAGTGATTACACAGTTTTCTACGAAGTTACCACCAACAGATATTAATTAAGTTTCAGTTGTTACATCCCTGTTCGTTTCAAATTACTTTGTAATCCCGAAAGTTATGCAGTGTACCGGCAGGTAAGCCCTTCTTCAACTCAATCTAAATGAAAATTTGGATTATGGAGAAATTCTCAATTGTCAATGCCACCCTTTGTCCAACGAACGCAGTTAACTTGTGACGTGAAACTCGTAACGAATTCGTGTTAATTGAAAATCCTATCATCTGTTTGGTTGATTTCTGTTTGACCATTTGACAGGCGTGAAAATCGAATCTGAGCCACCAACAAAATTATCCAAACCACTGAATTGACAAAATATGTTATTTTTAAGTGTCCGTAACGAAAAAGAGAAACAAATCCATCTATGTATCCAAATGCGCCGCGCCGGCCGCTTTGTTAAGCAAAGCAAACGTCTTTGACAGACACTTAGTTCGTTCTTGTTGTCCGTGATGTAGACGTTTAATCATAGACGAATGTTTTGCTACTTGTGATGAGTGTTCCATTAATATTGTGTTTCACATGGAAGTGTACAAATTGAAGCGACAGTTTTCGATCAAAGAACAACTGTTGCCTACACGTTGTAGGTGGACGAGATTGGCTCATTTATTTTCGTTTCAAATAAAAAGGAACAATTAATAATATGTTGTACCGTTCTTTGAGGTCAAAGTATTTAGGGATTTGAAATAAATTGAGATGTCAAAATCTATGTCTAAAATTAGTCGGCTAATAATTAAAGTGTCATGTACAGCTAAATATGTTGGTAATGTATTTCGTATAATGGTAATGGTGAGGATAAGAGTATTGACAAAAAACACAAGTATATGTTCACAAAAATATATAAGTTTAAATTAAAAAGATGCATTATGTGTAACCGGAATTAAGTGTATAAGTTTAGTGAGGATCCATTAAAAATCAAATGGCAGTATTATTCATAGCTTACCCCATTAGTAAGGTCCTCGCTCCTAAAATGCAATTTCTTGTTAAATTTCCATCACCCAATCATTGTCTTGGCAGTATACTAATTTCGTCTGTTGCGGGAACTATTTTTTTTTTTTTTTTTTTAATATTTAAGTTTCACTAGCGACTTTAGAAAGAAATATCGTTCAAATTTACGGAAAGATTTGTTCACAATTTCCTATTTTAGAATTAAGGAAAAGAGTGCGGGGAAATTAAAATTAAAATGTCAGCAGGTAGGTAGGTAACTTACTACCAAAAATAGTTCTGTATAAATGGTATTGATATTGAAGTTCAAGAAAGCAAACAAAATTAAAGTATATAAAAAAGGTGTTAGAGACAAATGGATGCCATTTTAACATAGAATGTTCGGTGTTATAATTGTTGGGCCTTAAACCACGATGTAAAATTAATTTTGATCACAACGTTAAACACGAAGGAACAGTTGCATACAGGTCAACCTAGATGCGGGATGTAAAAAAATGTGCACGACTGGGTCGCACGAAACTTTCTCGTTTATTGCGAATCTCGCAGAACCTCAGAGTCATTTCAGCAAATTTTACGTTTAAAATCATACTGAAGAGCTGTGCACCAGAACTTGCACCTGTACTTTGTAAGCTGTTTAGCATGTCGTACTCACAGAAGACGTTTCCTTCTTGCTGGAAAACCGCTCGTATTCAACCTATTCCAAAGAAAGGGAGGAAATGTCTGCCACAAAACTATCGTCCAATAGCGTTGCTTTCAATGCTCTCAAAAGTAATGGAAAATGCAATAAATATCGAAATAATCAAATATCTAGAAGGCCACCGGTTAATAAGCGACAGGCAATACGGATTTCGGAACCATGGTTCCACTGGAGACCTGTTAAGCTACGTAACGCACTTATGGACGCAGGCAATTGAACAACACGGCGAATCAAGAGCCGTAGCGTTGGACATATCAAAGGCATTTGACCGAGTTTGGCATAGAGCCCTATTAGGCAAGTTAGCGTCTTATGGATTACCACAACAACTCTGTGGATGGATGCAAAATTTTCTTCTGAGAAGATCGATCCAAGTTGTTGTAGATGGTGTATCAACTAATTCGTTTGCTATCAATGCAGGAGTGCCCCAAGGATCTATTCTATCTCCAACTCTATTTCTTCTCCACATCAACGATTTGCTATAGGATCGACAAATAATAATATCTACAGCTTTGCTGATGACAGCACTCTTATATCCTCCATCTCGAATAGTAGGCCTGTGAATGCGGCTACATCACACAGTCAGAGATGTGAACAAATTAGTTCTCTAAATGATGATCTGGACAAAATCTTGCAGTGGGGAAAAGACAACTTGGTTGTATTTAATGCAAACAAGACACAGCTCACAACATTTTCTAGGAAAAATGCATCAACAGTTCCTCAGATCCAAATGGATGACCATCCAATCCATCCCAAGGACTCAATGCACCTTCTAGGAGTCACAGTCAATTCAGGAATCACATGGCAGGACCACATTTCCTATATCGCAAGATCGGCGTCCGCTAAGTTGAGCTACCTATTTAGAGCAAAGAGGTACTTTAGCCCCAAGCAACTTCTCCTTCTCTACAAAGCTCAGGTTAGACCAGGCCTGGAATATTGTTCCCATATATGGAGCTCGGCCCCAAAACATTCACTTAACCTACTTGATAGCATACAGAGACGAACAGTTCGACTTATTGGAGACCCTACACTCACATCGAATCTTCAACCGTTGGTACACAGAAGACAAGTCGCTGACCTTTGCTTGTTCTATATGTACTTCCATGGTAGATGTTCCGAGGATCTCAAAGACATTATCCCTCGAAATGTAACTTTTGGGGGCCCCACAAGACAGGCTGCTAATGCTCATGACCATACAGTACACTTGACAACCGCGAGGACATCAACTTTCCAAAACTCCTTTTATTACAGGACAAGCAAACTTTGGAACTCACTTCCTGGGGATATATTGCCACTGAAGTTTTGGGCTTTGCAAAAATATGCCGGGTGTGAGTAAAACGGCTATATTCGAGTTTTCTGAGAAAAACTAAGTACCTACGTGATCATGTTTAGAATGCTTATGTTGTCTTAAATATGTATTTTGATCAAAATCGTTACAACTTTGGATTCGAAAAGCACTGTTATTAAACTGTTATACTAAAAACTGAGTACGACGAATTCTTCAGGATATAAACATTACTGAGCAGTTACAATTTCATCCAAATCGAAAATTGAGTTTTCGATATATAAGCAGTTTTTAAAGTACCATTGGGGTGGAAATCGAAGGACGCATTCATGGCTCAAAAAACACTGTTTTGCAACTGTTTAGCTCAAAACGGAGCAAATGGTATTACTATGTATTTAAGCATTACCTACCAGTTACATTTTTATCATAATCGAAAATGGCGTTTTTGAGATATGAGCAGTTTTTTTAAAGTACTATTATTAGCGATTTGGGTGGATAAGGCCGCAGTCTTTTTAGAGCAAAATTGAGTTTGCTATCAAGTTAAGAGTGACAATAGTACCTTACAAATACTTTTTTTTAAATCGTTTTTACCGTTTTCGAGAAAAAGCCGTTGTGGACTTTTTAGCGAAAAACTGGGTATGCACTTATGCAGTCATGTTAAGCATGCCTACATTAACTCAACTATCAATTTTGATTCTTAGAGCCGTTTTTGAAAAAATCTAAATTGTTTAATATTTCGTAAAACTTTTATATTGAAAGTACCGTTAATATTAGCCGTTTTTTATTATCAGCTATGATCCATATAGATCATCGATTTACATGCACTTACAACAACAACATGTGATCCTGCTATTCATCGAGATCACGAAATATGATCTGAAAATTAATTCAACTATTTCTCGTTGTTGTTTCGTGGCGTTGTTTATTTCATTCACTAAAGGTTGGTGTCCCTGTAAATTATAGCCACACAGTAATGTTGCCAGACCAAAATGTGAACCACAATTAACAACACAAAAAATCAATTAGCATTTTTTCAAATTCGAATAAGTTACTACTCCGACTTTCGAGATGTTTTGTTTCGCTATATAGCACAGAAATATAAATGGAAATATTAGCAGTACAATACGGTTAATTATGATGCATATTTGAACATAGTTACCCCAAAAAAAATATTCAATGCTAAACGTATGCAGATTTGTATCCATATGGTAACACCCCTACACAACAAGCGAAATGTCAAACTCAAATATGAGCAAGTGCAATGGAAAAATCATCGCATTGTGACGTCACATTGTACCGTGTGGCTGCAAGATGGCTGGTAGCAATACGAAATTTGTCATAATTGGTATTGGATTTTATATGTGTGTTGCCACAACTCAATCAATGATCCAGTTTGTTTTATTTTCATGATCTGATCCGGATCAGATCACGCTGATAATAAAAAACGGCTATTAGGGCTAGTATGAAAAAACAAAACGCCTCCTAGCGGGAAGCCCACAAACTCTAAATACGAAGTTTGATACTTTTAAACAAATCGATCACCTAGTATATCTGTGAGGAAAGTCTGTGATAAATTGAATTGATTGATTACTTAAAGAATAAAAGAACGTTTTAATAGTGAGTGACTTTAACATTTGGTTTAATAATAATAGATATACTATTAAAAACATAAAAACAAATACAACAAATGATGTCTGAGAATATGTATATGTGTAGTCAAATTCCAAATCAGTATAATAGATATTAGAATATGAATAACAAAAGATACAAAACTATTATTGACTATGTTTTAATGAATTTACTCGTGAATAAATGTAGATAGTATGTAGTTTAAAAATTAAATCCATGAAATCTATCTTTATAAAATAGGTAGGTACATAAAGATCTATAGAAGCTCCACCACTGGAAGAAGTTACTAAATCAGTAAAATATGAAATATTAATACCGTTTAATTTTTAATATGCTGCCAGTTTTTTGAATAAACCATAGAAAAGGTAGTAGGTATAGGTTGATCTTCAAAGAGACTTCGAAACCGTAGCGAAAAATACCTACTTTCTGCAAAAATTAAAAAAAACTATGGCGTTTGGGACGTCGAGTATAGGTTGTATCTTGCTGTACGAAAACAACCGGAAAATTAAAATTAACTGAGAATTTCCAAACAAATTTGAAAATTTAGAAGCTCTTAATGAAATAAAATATTTAGTTGTAAAAATTTACAATAAACTGCACCTAAAGTTGGTTTTCTTCTTGCTCCGTATTCAATATCACTGGTATAGAAAGATGGCATAATTGTGTTTCTCCTGAGACATTCTTTTGTGGACTTTCTCTAAAATGTATTATTATACAAATTATTTATATTATTGATGTCTAAAGCAGCTCTCACATTGAGGCAACAAACAATAAGCAACAAATCAACTATAGCAATTGTCAATAAGAATTACCTACGCAACTTTATTTTAACCTATTCTCATATTGAAGTATTGCCACAAATTTCCAGCTATCATGGATATTTTTCTACTATAGGTATTTCTACGAACTTTATACTAAAAACTGGATCGTCCAAAACATTTTTTAAAAATTTATAAAACGTATTATGTATGCGCAAACGTCTAGCGACGTGTCACTAGACACCCCTATTTTTTAGTCGGTGTTTTTAACTTTTTAACAAATGAATTAAAATGATAGTGAACACATAGAAAGGGGTATAAAATTGTTAACAAAAGTTTTAAAAAAAATCTTGAATATCATTTTACAACGACAAGAAACATGAGTCTTATACGACAAACGGGAATATCTAGGGGTGAACGACAAATATTGCTATACTGCGAAGTAATACCACAAACATTTCGAAAGTGCCATTGTGTAGTTCTCTTTTTGTACCAAGCGTCCTAAGTTTGTTGGTTGTATGTGAGATACCACGTACCCTAAACCTAAACCCTTCGTATAGTACTATAGGAACACTCTCAGAAGACCCAAAGACCCACAGACCCACCCCATCAAGCAATTTTAAATAATATTGTATAATTTTTTACATAGATTTCTAATTTTTGTCAAGTCAAATGGTTGTTGCCGTTTACCGAGTATTGAAACAACACTTCTTCGCTTAACATAGCAGAACGCAAATTAGTTTTCTCTCCAACAGATGTATGTAGATATTCAGTGCCCACCTCTTCTGAACTTAAAGCGGGTCCACCTCATCCAACTCCGAGCAACAAAAATATGCACTTAAAAAATTAAGAAAATTTTCTTGTTTTGAAATTTAAATCCCAGAAAGAGGGAACGTCTCCCCTCATAGGCGGCGCCATCCGGTCGTTGTGATGCGAGTACGAGTACTCCTATTCAAAAATCATATATGTGGACATTTATTGCCTAATTAGGGACTGCTCCCTTCACCTCATTCTTTTTTTAATCTGTGATTTATTGCTCCAGAGTTTAATAGTTACACAGACGTCAGTTGTTTCCAAACAACTTTCCTCTTTTTATCCGTCTTTCAATTGCATACATAGCACGCAGCTCTTTCTGTCCTTATATCGGTTGAGGAAATTTCTAATCGCTACAACTTCAAAGTGACCACCACCGTGTTACCTCGGTCACACTGTCGGATGAATTCGGTGGTTAATTCAATATCTTCCTGCCACCCAGCCTTTTATCGGTCCTTATAAAAGTTTTTAATACGAATTTTATTGCCAAGACCATCACCTCGTAATTGCTGGCTGTGAACACGTCCTCTCCACCTATTCCTCTGTCAGTAGACGCTTCACAATGACTTTATTACGAGGTGACATCAAAGGAACTGTAAGAAAGAGTTCCTCTTAATTGCAGTGCTGTGTGCGGTTGTGCGGCAATTGCTGCTACAGTTGCAACAGTTCCATTTCAGAGACTGAACCCTCTTGAGAGTATCGCTTAATTTTATCATCGGTGCCACCTTCCCAGATTCAAAGGATTTTTCGGTGCTCCGCTTTTGTTGATTGAAATGTTTTGGGAGAAGTCACAGCCTCTTAAAAGGAATCACCGACAATGATAATGATCCATGCCGAAAGACACCCATCTAGATATTTTAATTGCTTGATGAAAGATTTGTGGTAATGACTGTGAAGAGTGCTCCCGGCTATATGGTTGCAACGTTTTCATCGTCTTCGGCGTAGTAGGACAGAGGCCGCACAGGGACTGCGGATGGGTAGGCTAGCTGATATGAATTTGATTTAAAGGCAACTGCATCGAATAAAGAAAAATGATAAATGGCATAATTTTTCGGTTAGCTGGCGCACTTGATATGCATGGATGCGGCTTGGTCGACCAGATCTCAAAGGGTAAACAGTGAATTATTAACTGTTTAATTAAATAAATAATTGAGTTATTTATGGGGATTTTATTTTGATAGTCGGTGTGTCGGGATTTGTTTTATCTCCGTTCATTGAGATATGACAGCCTTTAATCGAACTCGAAATTATTCATAATATTGGCTCGTGGGAACGCTTTTCAGCTTTACTGTATATACGCAATCAAAGATAGTTCTTTAGTGAGGAGCTCGGTAAATCTTTTAAGTCTTAGGAAATTGCATTAAGTGGATGATCTCAATGGATAAGTTAGGTTAGTGGGTTGGGAACAAAGGAGAAACCTGTACGTGCCGTACTTAGATCAATCTAGATCAGTTGTGATGAGGGGTTTATGTCTCCCAAACACTTGAATTGATAGACCAACCTGAAGTATTAACAAATTTAAGTAGGTCATTAAGTTTTCGAAAAAGTAACTAGCAAGGATTCTATTTCTTATGTGGCAGAGGAAACTGATTTCTTGTTCAATTTTAAGATTCGCTCAGTTTTCTGTTTGTTATAGATTGGCCACATTCAGGGTTTGGACACAGAAAACAAGCTTGCTCCATCTTTCATTTGTCGCCATTAGTATTTTGTTCTTAATCGTCTGTCTGAGATTGCAGGGGGAAATCACTACTGTGGCGTCGGCCTAGTTTAGTTCAGCTGGCCTTTCTGGCCAGCTCATCAGATTTTTAATTTCCAGACACACCTCTGTGCCCGAAAACCCAGCATAGAACCCGTTGCTATTCGCTGCAGCGACTTACAAGCTTCGATTTTAACTCAACGGCAGAGATAGGTTTTATTGCCGCTTGACTGTCAATGAAAAAGGAAATGCATGAGGTATTGCCATCATTGCAACTTGCTTAGCAAAGTGAGATTTCAGATGTTTCCCCAGAGTCCCTTGTCGCAAATGGTGATGAAGTCGGGCTTTTCCTTGAATGGTCCTTGCTAATCTCTGGAGCAGACAGGTTTTACTGTCTTTCTGCAATTAGAGATTATCTGCTCCTTCTAGAATGATTAGACAATCTGGATAGGTTTGACCTAACGGATGAGAAGGTGTCACTGAAACCGAGAATCATGTTCTCTGCTCAAGATTGGCGAAAGGGTTAAGTAGAAGATTTTCTCTTCTTCCTCAGTCAATTGGTCCGTCTGGGGATCGATGTTAGATGAGTCAGAGTGATCGATCTCTTATTTTGTTCTTATTATTTTCGTTGTTCAGATTTTTGGTTCCCACGAGTACCTATGGGGGAAAAGGGTCAACATACACTCACCCCCTGTATACAGAAAATGCTTGTTAATCCAGAGGTCACCAGGGGCCTGTACCACAAAACAATTTAACTTTTTAACAAGTAATTTCTTAACATATAAATTTAACAGGCGAAGTTAGTTTCTGTACCACCAAATTATTCGGTATGATAGTTAACAAGGAAAATTTCCCTTAACACTTGTTGTAGAATTTTGCAAAACTAAATGGTGATTCAAAGAGTGTGCGCGTTGGGAGAGTAGTTTAGTTCAGAATAATATATGTACATATAGTTCAAAGCAGAATACAGATTGTATGCACGATTAGAATGAGGAATTCTCTAGAATAGTGAAATATTCATAAATAGTAGTCTGAAAATTAAAGCAAACGACAACCTAAAGACAAAAAATCTAAAAAAAAAACTGTTGTCAAATACGCCTGCACATAGATACGAAAAGCACATAGATAACCCGAGGGGAGCAACGAAGTTGTATGAGCAGGATAATAGAATATAAAAAAAAACACTTAAAAATCTCAGAACCAAATCAAGAAATATAACTTGTTACGAGCTAACAATTTTCTATTCATCAGTTAGAATTTTGCAACAATTTAACAGACAATTTTAACAATTGTCAATTGACACCAACGTCAAAATTGACGCAACGTCAAGGTGGCCGCCCCTCGCGCCAGGCTCAATGGATATGTTTTGAACAAGGCTCGGGCCTAACAATTTTAACAATTGTTGTTTTGTGGTACAGAAACCGATAATTCGACTTTATTTCCAAAAAAAATATAAAAAAATGGAAATAATGTCGATCACTTCAAAAAGATCAAGTACTTTATTTCCCAATTTTAAACTCATTCACATTTAAATTTCAAACAAATTTCGATTTTATTTCCAAAAAATAATAAATACAAATTCATAAATATTCGCATATATAAATTTAACATAAACTTTTACTATAATATCTTAATCGCATAAAAATATATAGAATGTTCTTAATTTTTTAATAAATTTCTTCTTAATAGCTATTGCAAAGAAACGAATAAAAAATATTATTCGTTTTATTAATGAACGAAATCATTATCCGGTATTATGAAGTTTTCTTTTCTCGTTAACTGGTTAAAAAAGTCGACCAGTGAAATTCTGTGGTCATCTAAGTTTTGTACAGTTTTTTGTATGACAAAAAAACGATCGCATGTTTTTTTCTTCCTCGGTTCGTACATTTGAACACAGCCGTCAACAGATTTTAAGAAATTACTAGTTTTGCTGAAATCCTGATGCAACAGTACATCTAGAAATTTGAAAAAATTACCTCGCTTAGCAAGCTTCGTAGAAAGAATGCTATTGAATCCCTCTAAAGAGCTGGTAGTCCTATGTATGGTTTTGTGGCACGATATGTTCTCAGGTCCTTCCTGTATTGGAATATATTAATGGTTTATGGAATTATTAAATTACTTTATTTAGGGAGGGCCCCCGCGTCGACCGCGCCGACCGCGGCACCCGCCCGCGCTCACATCGGCTCACGTCGCGGTCGGCGAGCGCTGGGCGCGGGGGCGCGGGGGCCCTCCCTCCCCCGTCTTTTTAATCTATTCTATCGACGCATCAAAAGAAACACACAATGAAAAAAAAATTATGAGTAATATTGCAAACCTTTTTCAGCCACTGATTTTCAATATAAAGCAAAAACGGATCAAAAAAAAGTTGAATTTCCAGTTCTGTTATCTCCTCTCTTAAAATTTCAAAAGCAGTGTGTATATTGCTGGGGCTTAAAAGTGGGCAGCAGTAGAAATTTTTTATAAATTCTATTCTTTTCTTTATTTTTCTTTAATTCCGAAATAAAGTTTGGAATCTTAGTCGCAGCATACCGTCGAACTGCTTGTGTGTAATGAAACCAACACCCAACAAATTTGACTCCCGGATATACATTTCTTATTCCATTACGATGAGCCATTTCGTAGTCTGTTGTAAAGGATGTTGGTTTCAAATCAAAAATATTTCGTTTTATAAACTCGAAAGCATGTGTATATGCAGCTGTAGATTTATTTGACATCAGTATGTAGAGAAATGGAAACGTCTAAAAAAAATAAAAATAGGTAGGTACCTAATCTATTAATTTTTGTTGTTAATGTTATATTAGTTTACTACTTACGTGTTCACCATGAGCAATATGAACAATTAAAAGTTGTTTAAAAGCGTTGCATGATGGAACAATACTAAAAGTGCCGTCAATTAAATAGTCTCTCGAAAGGTGTTCTGATTTTGTTATTTCCTGAATTATTTTAGCGGACGCAAAAATGGAATACCCAAAATGTTCCTCAACTATCGTATCTCGATAGAAGGGAAGCTCGGCATCCCAACGGGACATTCCAAAATGTTTTCTAATGTTTTCATCTTGGAAAACATTAATAACATCATGGAAGCTGTTTGGCGATTTTGGAAAAACTTCTTTTTTTATATTAAGCAATTGTCGTCGCATTTTACCGAACTCAACAGATGTCGAAGCTTGGGGGTTAGTTTTACATTTTTCATCGAAAATTTCTCTTATGTTCGAACGTTTTAAACTAACGTTTTTGCATTCATTTTTTATAGAATTTACTAAAACTAACTTATCATAAAATTCTTTTTGATTTTTGTGATTATGGTCCGAATTATTTTTTGGTTTTCTACAAAAGTGATCGTTATTAAAGTCGATAACCACCGATGCACGACAGTCTTTTTTGTAGCACACATAATATATTAAATTTCCCGACACTTTTTTTTTCTATAAATTTGATATGTTGAGGCAATGAATAAGAGTTTACTATTTTTTCTCATGCTTGGAACAATTTGATATTCAAAAACATTAGCGTTCATCTCTTCACACATTTAAAATTTTTTTTTTAATTAGGTCCGACCGATAACACTTGTACTTCAAACTCACATTAATCGTAACTCATCACAGATGAATTAAAATAAGCTAATCCTATGGAAACTTATGACAACAAAAGCAGGCCTTTTTTGAGAGAGAACTAACGCTATAACAATATAAAAACAACATTTCTCTCTGTTTTGCACATTTCTATATACAACCAATGTGCATTGTTAAGAATTTCGCCTTTATTTCCTAAACTTGTCTGCATGCTACCTAACTGATAAGCGCCTTCGTTTACTTTGAATACAATTTCGACTTTATTACCATTCTATTCCGATTGTAATTTCCTTTGTAATTCTTCCTTTTTGTAATTTTTTTAATTTTCGACATAAATTCCCTTTTTTCGACCTTATTACCATTGTAATATGGAAATAAAGTCTACCATGAAAAATGGGGCTATTCGACATTATTTCCAATCTGAAATGGAAATAAAGTCGATTCGACCTTATTTCCTTCGACTTTATTTCACGGCACCAAATGGGTAGCCCATTTTTGGCTGCGTGATGTAAAATACATATTTTGTAATAACAGAACTTAGTTTTCGAAGAAACCTTATTGAAACCTGCTGGTAATCCTTTTTATGTTTTCAAATTTGGAATCTCCTGTTACGAGTAGGTATCCTTACACCTTAAACACAAAATTAACAGTTTTTCTTCAATTTTTAAGGAGCGGTATATAGTTCCTGCCACTATAATAAATTGTAATTTTCCAATAATTTGATTCTGGTCATTGTACAGGGCTAGTATGGCACTTAGCAATAAAAGTTTTCAACAGACAGATGGACATGCCTAAATCGATTCAGAATTAGATCCTGATTCAGAATTTATCTATATGCCTTCCTCCGGTGACTCCTTATTGGCGTTACAAATGTAATGCAAAGTTGATATACCAATACCTTCCTGTGGATATAATAAAACGATGACTTTTGGGCAAAGAATCAGCTCCAAAATTTAATTCTTAAAAATAACCGCTAAATTCGACTAGATAACGAGATAGTTAAATGCTTAGTTTTTATCTGCATAAAAGTTCAGCCTCCCTGAACTCTTCAATTCGAACGATCATCGATCAGTTCGCGTTCTTGCACTATTCGTTATAGAATTTCGTAACCTTCAATAAAACGCAAAAAGATACGAACTCATAAAATCGTATTGTGCAAGTGAAAAGTTAAAAATAAAGGACCCTAGCGCTGGCTTCTGACAACCATTCATTTGTGTGCCAGAGACGATTGAATACCATATATGAGCTAATCTCCTTAGCAAACCAATGCATCCACAGTCCACACAACAAATTTGGATTAGTGCATCCATCAAACTGTTGTTGTCAAGGTATGTCACTGTCACGGACGCACAAAATATATCCCATTAAAATAGGTATGCCCACCACTTCGGAAGCTACTCATTTGGCGTCACTAACAAATGACATTCCCTACGATCACAATGCAACCCATTGGGTATACCACCAACGAGGCCAGCGGAACAGATGTCATGTCTAATGCTCAACAATTAAGGTCCCCGAGATAATGCTAAACGCTACCATTAAATTTGTTCTTCGCTATTCTCACTCCGTCATAATCCATTTGTCGTTCCGATAGCGTCCAGCGACAAAGATGCCAACTAACAATCTTCGGTCGCTGCTTTCCCAAAATTTGTCATTGTAAATGCAGATGGTTAATCATTGAAAACGAGGAGAGGCACCTAGGTGCAAGTTCTCCAACATTCTCGTACCCCACGACACCTTATCTCGTGATATCTAATGAAAAATTACGGCTCTTGATAAGAGTGATTCGTCTCTTTCAGAGCTGTCCCAAGGCATACACATTTAAGTGGCCACCACCTGGACCGCGATGCCCACAGTTGAATGCCGGTTTTGGTATGGAGATTCATCTGCGACCAGATACACCACCACAACGCATACTATTTCCACGGCTGCTTTGTTTCCCAATTTTCTCTTTACCACTTGTTCGGCGTTGCTGCTCAAAAACACTTATGCCGGGTCCGCGTTGATGGGCTGCTTATCAGGGTAAACCTGTCGGAGAACGAGCATCTATTAATTTTCGGCGCTGATAAGAAGGTGGGTATTTGGGATTTCGCCTTTCCTCAGAAAACAAAAATTGAATATACAACCTGCGGACCACACTAAAACAGAATAACTCGTATATTTACCTTTGTGGAGGACAACGGATACGGGCTCCTTAAAGTCTAAGCTGTCCGATCATCCATTGAAATGGAAATTTATTTATTGTTTTTCAATTCGATTAATTGTAGGTTTTATGGGGGACCCAGAACCAATCGACATTAATAGTCGGTCGAGATGGGTCCTTAGCGGTTATCTAATACATTGAATTAAATTAAAAATGGTCTCGCATCTCGCTGTCCCAGACGCTCTGACGCTGCACTAATTTAGAAAGCTATCCCGCCTAAAAACAAACTAAGAGGAGTAGGAACTGGGTTCATCTTTTGTTTTTATGTGTTTCTAAATGAGGGTACATCTTGTGACATCTTCGGGAAAAATCTTGTGTTGCTACAAAATAGATTGTCTGGAGTCTGGACCGTACAAATGTCGGCGAAGTTTTGGTGTTTCTTTTATTGAAGTCCGGGTACATGAAAGGTGTACCGTGGACCAGTTTTCCATTTGTGAGGCCGTGTTCCCATGAAAATGGAGCTATGGCTTGAATACGTATGCTTGAATTATGTTAAATTTAGACAAGTCGAGCATCTTGGATCTCACTACAAATGAAGATTAATGCCGAACCAAAATGCTGGTAAGAATGTCACCGACAACTTGAATTGAAAATTTACACAGTAATATACTGCTTAAAACCTAAATTGGGATTATTACTTGGGCGGTTGCGCTTTTAACAGTTCCGCCTAGGGAATTAATGGCCTTAAATCTAACAAAAGTTTTATTTTCGGTGATTGGTTTGAAGTGATGTCAGCGACCAGCAGTATCGGACATTGCTTTCCTGAAATCGTATGGTTGTCAGATCAATACATTATATATATATATTTATGACGTCGTTATTCTTTTATATTTAAAAAGAACGATCAAAGTTGTTTTAAAGTTAGGAAAATTGAGTTTTTCTGGTACACCCTGGTAAAGTACAGAAAATCAGTGATTGCTACAAAAATGTGTCAAAATGTGCTGCAGGCGGATTATTTATATTTTGTCGACGCAGCGTGTATCAATACGCCATACAAAAAATTATCTAAAAAAATCATGCCTCCACGCCTATTAGCTTAACAAATTTGGAAAGTCTCTGGCAAGTAGATAATATCAGTCCTGTAAGTTTCCCAATATCTTTATTCAGCTTAGCATGAGAACAACAAAACTGTTGGTCCAATGAGGAGTGCTGAATGGCATATGCAGCCAAATCCGCAGCCTATCAATCGGTGCTGCAAACCAAAAACAGAGTTGCTACGAGGTCTACCAGCCGAGCTCTTTAAAGCGGCAGCAGATGTCTTGGTAATCGTAAGGAGCATGCACTAACTCATTTGCAAAATTTGGTCGAAAGAAAGTATGCCCGATGAATGGAACATGTCTAACCATGCCATTTATCCTGTAGTGTACAGGATACCCCTGTATTTTCAACGAAAATCCTGTAAAAAAATAACTCCTGTGTTTTTCAGTAAAACCCTGTAAATATCCTGTAATTATCCTGTTTTATTCCCATTGACTTAAAACCTTTGAAAACTCTGTTGAACGAGTGTTCGCAATAGAAAGTTAAAAAGTTGAAACCCATTCTCAGGCCTGAAATCAAGTTTAACATGTCGTGCACAGCACGTGCATTGTGTCCGGTTAATAAAGAGAGTCCGCTTATGATAGTAATTTGTTTGAAACTTCAGGTATTTATTCCGTTATTTGAAATATGTCCGGTTATAAGAGGTGTCCGGAAGGAGTATTCTCTGTATTCTGTTTAACTCTAGAAGGCTAATGTTCGGCGTTTCGACGATGTCTCAATCATAATCTTGCTTCTTATAGCGGGCACATAGCAACGTATAGTCCCTAACTAACTGAAGACAAATTAGACAACGAAACCATTGACTCTGATTATTTAAAATATTCATTCATATTTACAATGTTATATAGTTACTCTTACTATATGTGGGGGCAGTGGCACAGTGGTTAGTGTGCTGGACTACTCTGCAAGGGGCACCAGGTTAGATCCACGAATTTAAGGTTTTTTCGACTAAGTCACATCTCGCGAACTTCTGACAAATATCGGATAGTCTAAACTCTAAATAATATTTTTTTTTTTTTTTTCAATTCAGCCGTTCGGACTTGGGATAAAGTACTACTTGTTTTATTTTTTCACCCTAGAATGCATAAGGGTTTTTGAATAACGTTAACGCATTTTGGGTTTCTGAGCACCCCAGCACTTTGGGTTGAAAATACCAGCAACTTATAATACAATCTTACAAAATTTATTTATTTTATTTTAAAGTAATGTATTTATTGACTAAATTAACAAAAAAGAATACATTTCATTCACAGCCTTAGTAATTAAAAAATAATAATGACTGTGGTTATTAAGTGGTGTGACCAAATAGTGTTTTAAAAAATGCAAGAAAATGTAGATTTTTAAGCTTGAATCTTCCAAATTTTTTTTTTTGTTTCTGAAAGGAGACATATATGGCAACATAAGCATATGTAAAAAGTTTTGATTTTGTAAGTGCTACCCCCATATTTTTAATCCTTTTTTTCCACATAATAAAGACAGCTATGTACACTGCCGGTCACTAGGATGAGGACATACATTTTGCAATCGATTTTCACTCCCTATACCTGTTGAAAATGTTTTACCCGGGAACTTTTACTACCAGTGAACAGGTACATATTTTCCTAACAGTAAGTCATAAAATTAAAGGGTAAATAAAAAACGACGGCTGGAATTTCCGAAGATCAAAAAATGAACTACATGAAAAGCGTATAAAAAGACGGTCACTAGGATATTTCGATACAGGAGTGCTCAACAGCGATTTTTTTAAAAGTTTTGTTAATGTTCTCCTGCAAAATTCCTTCGATGCTCCTTGTGTACTTGCCTCAAAACCGGTTTCTTTTATGTTTTTTTTCTCTGTATAGTACCACTTGTTCGTATTATCCTTCGGACCGTTGCTATCCTGGCTGATACTCCGCTTTTTGCCCTTATTTTAGTCGCTGGTAGTGTCGAAATTGAGGCAAGCCGTAGAATTAACCGCTTTTCTCGCAATGTTGTTGCTCTGCCGAACGTCCTTTTTGATTTTTCCCATAGTATTGGGGATCCCCAAGATAACTGTTTACAACAGTCTTACTTCTATTTAGCCTCCTTGCAATTTCTCGGCCTGAGAGTCCTAACTCCTTGAAAGCATATATTTTTCCTCTTTCTGTCGCTGTCAAAGTGTTTCCGGAACCCATTATTTTTTTAAACTAAATAAAAACAGTTCTTTTTAACAGTTCTTAACAAAACTTTGAAAAAAATCGCTGTTGTGAACTCCTGCATCGAAATATTCGCAGTATCCTCATCCTAGTGACCGTCTTTTTATACGCTTTTCATGTAGTTCATTTTTTGATCTTCGGAAATTCCAGCCGTCGTTTTTTATTTACCCTTTAATTTTATGACTTACTGTTAGGAAAATATGTACCTGTTCACTGGTAGTAAAAGTTCCCGGGTAAAACATTTTCAACAGGTATAGGGAGTGAAAATCGATTGCAAAATGTATGTCCTCATCCTAGTGACCGGCAGTGTATGTACAGAATGCTATTTTTCGAACCGCTTCGCAGCGGCAGTGTGGGAAAATGTGCCTTTGGCAAGTATTTTTGTCTTTTTATCACGTATCCTAGGATATAAAAAGCACCTTCCCTGCTTTGGAATCTTCTTTTGAGGTTCTCTTAATAAAATATCCTCGAAATGCTGTGGATCGCCTTTCATCGATTCTCGAAGCAATTTTTCGATGGTACTGCAATTGTGGAACGTTTGTAATATATTTCTGAAATGATGCATTAACTTCCCTTGCTAGAGTTCCAAAAATTTAAGAAAAATTATTCACTTGCCTTTCAAAAATAAAATTACACTAACACATATGGGGTGCCAGCACACCCCAGTGACCACGATATCTACAGTCCGGAGAGAGGAAATGCACTAAACGTCTTTCAGGAATAAAGTAATAACGAAATAAATAAAAATCACGAGCTCACGACACTCTTCAAAAATAACTACTTCTATTTTAAAAAATATAACCGTTTTAATTTTGAAGTATGCATTCTAGGGTTAAGTTACTGTATTATTCTTATATTAGATTTCGAAGAAAAAACTATCCTGTAATTTATACCTACTGTATTCGGAAAAATAAATCCTGTGAAATGAAAAGTTTTCCTTAATTTTTCCTGTTTTTCCTTTCGCTATAATAACCTGATCGGCCCTTATCAGAACGGTTTTAGGCCAAGAAAGACAATCATCGAAGAAGATTGAAGACAAAAATCTTCACACTCCGGCTCAGATCTTAGAAAAAACCCATGAATTCCAGATTCCACCATACTTTATCGACTTCAATGTCGCCTATGAAAGCGTATGTAGGGAAGAGTTATACAAAGCTATGTCTAATTTCAGCATCCCTGTCTGTCCGTCTATGGAGGATGACGATAAGAAATCTCGCTGTTCCGTCAAAGTGGGAAAGAACACCATGTAACCCTTTGATCTCGAAAAAGGTTTAAGACAAAGTGACGCGGTCTCATGTAACATCTTTAACATCATTCTTGAAGCAATCGAACGGAACGGAACGGAACTCACAAGCCATCATCATAACATCAGATATTAAATTTTTTAAAAGTCCATTCTACTATAGTACATATATATGTACTTGCATTTATGCATCAGATGTTATTGACATTATTGGGAGAACTCAGCGAGCTGTCAGTGGCACGTTTTGCAAGCATTGAAACGGAGTAGTCGAAAATGGGCTTGGCTGTTTTTAAATATTTCCAATGTTTAAGATAATCCACTTTATTAATCAATTTAATTACAATTCAATTTCCGATAGTGCAAGTAAAAAAGAAGTTTTAGAAATGTCTATTCGCGACGATGTCCAACGCTAGAGTGCCCTTGAAATAATCGTCGCAGCATATCGTTGTATAAGAACAACGGAAGAAAGAGAAACAGAAAACAGCAACAGACGAACAGAGTACATGACACCCCTTAACGCCCAGTTATGTCATCTCTTGCTGCTTCCGTAGTCTTTCAGATCGTCGTAAGGTAACCTCCGGCAACTGCAATTGTGGGCTTTTGGAGGCCTCTTCTTCGACGACTGATTTGGGCGGAAGGTCGTCATAGTTGTAATTTTGTCGTTGTCTCAGTTGATCTATGTGGCGTTTGACTACCTGCCCCCCTTCTAGAGCAACCTTGTATGATATCGGGCCGGTGCTAGCTTTAACTACTCCAGCAACCCACTTAGGTCCCTTTGAGTAGTTCCGCACCCAAACGAAATCATTACTTTCAAATACATGAATTGCCTTAGTGCTTTCAGATGTTGACTGATCGTTTTGCGATACGTGTGTTGACATCGCGTGTGGGTGTATTTTGTCGAAGTAGGTTTTTATTTGCCGATTGTACAGCAAATCCGATGGCGAACGCCCAGTTGTTGCAGATGGAGTTATGTGTTGACTCAAAAGAAATCGGGAGAGATTGAGTTGAATGTCTGAATTGTCGTCCATCTTCTTAAGAAAACTCTTTGCAGTTTGGACCATTCGCTCAGCTTGGCCATTTGACGAAGGATGAAATGGTGCACATCGGATGTGACGAATCAGGTTGTTTCCACAGAATTGTTTAAATTCGTCGGACGTGAAAGCGGTGCCGTTATCCGAGACGATGCTATCTGGTAGCCCATGCGTTGCAAAGAGCATTCGAAGAACTTGGACAGCACATTTCGAGGATGTTGACTTCACGTGATGAACTTCCAACCATTTAGAGTAGGAATCCACTACGAGGAAAAAGATTTTGCCTTGAAAGGGTCCGGCGAAGTCTATGTGGAGCCTGGACCACGGAAGTTTACTAACCTCCCAGGGGTGAATTTCTGCATGCTGCTGTTCTGGACGAGTTTGTTGACAGTTTTGGCACATCTTGACAATGCGCTCACAATCATCTCCCACATTCGGCCACCACACGTAGCTACGTGCCAATGCCTTCATTCGCACAATGCCAGGATGCCCCGCATGCAGTGCCTTTAGAACTTTATCCTGACCGGCCTTGGGAATAACTGTTCTATTTCCCCATAGCAAACAACCTTTAAGCGTCGATATCTCCGTTCGTTTGTTGAAAAACGGACGCAGCTTCTCATCTTCTGGTAACTTCTCAGGCCATCCCCTTAACGCCCAGCTGAGTACTTGCGAAAATACTTTATCCTTTGATGTCATTTTAGCGATTTCTTCCGGCGTCAGAACGGGATCCGCTAACGTTTCCAGCATGAGGACGTCCGAGATGTCTTCATTAGTATTGGAGGAGTTCTGCAACGGAAAACGGCTGAGGAAATCTGCGTTTCCCATCTTTGAACCGCTGCGGTGTGTAATATCGTAATCGTATGCGTTGAGAAAAATTCGCCTTCTCAGCATTTGTGGCGATAAAACGGTTGGGATCGGTTTGTTTGGATTAAAAATTCCCAGTAGTGGACGATGATCAGTGACGATGCAAAAGTGGCGGCCATAAAGAAATTCATGAAATTTTTTTATTCCAGCGATGATTGCGACGCTTTCCCTATCTATTTGGGAGTAATTTCGTTCTGCCTTCGAAAGTGTCCTGGAGTAAAATGAAATCGGTTTCTCAGATCCATCATCAAAGTAATGACAAAGGACGGCACCGACTCCGTAAGGGGAGGCATCACAGACCAGGCGTAGAGGTCGTTTCTGACTATAGTGAACTAGAATTCTGTCTGATGAAACGAGGGTTTTGAGCCTGTTGAATGCTGCATCGTGTAGGCTTGTCCATTCCCAGCGTACATTCTTATCGAGAAGGCGATGAAGTGGTTCTGCGATTGTTGCTTTCTGCGGAAGAAAAGAGTGGTAGAAATTAAGGAGACCCAAAAATGCTTGAAGTTGTTTCTTGTCGTCTGGTGGTGGTGACTCCTTGATTGCTTTTATTTTGTCCGTTGTTGGGCGAATGCCAAATGAATCGATTTTGAATCCTAAGAAATCAACGGATTTCATTCCAAATTGGCATTTATCAAGTCGTAGTCGTAACCCCAAATTTCGAAATCTAGATAAAATCTCGTCAAGACGTGTGTAAAGTTCCTTGTTGTCCGATCCGGTGACTACGATGTCATCGAAGTACGGTAGTACCCCAGAAATACCTCGAAGTGAATTTTCGATGAAGGTTTGGAAAATCCCGGGTGCTGAACTAATTCCAAACTGCAGTCTTGTCACGCGAAAAGCTCCTTTGTGCGTAACGATTGTTTGTATGAATGACGATTTCTCGTCAACAGATAGCTGTGTGTAAGCCTGAGCCAGATCTAATTTAGCGAAAATGCTACCGCCTTCGATTGACGATAGAAGTGTACTGATAGCTGGAATCTGAAAGCAATGAGGCTTTGCCGCTTTATTCACGGTGGATTTGTAGTCTCCACAAATCCTTATGGAGCCATCGTTCTTCAGAACTGGTACTATCGGAGTTGCCCAGTCGGAATATTCCACAGGAACTAGTACTCCTTGTTGTACCAATCTATCCAACTCTGCTTCGACCTTTCCCCTTATGGCAAGAGGAATTCGCCGTGGAGGTAGTCTTATTGGACGAATGTCGTCCTTTATTTCCAGCGAAATTGGTGGACCAGTGTAGCAACCTAGTTCTTCAGCAAAAAGATCCTTGTATTTGGCTACGACGTCTTTGATGAGAAGATCATCGTTCACATGGTTTACTCCTTGAAGACTTATTCCCATAGGTGCGAACCAATTACACCCCAAAAAACTAGATTTGTTGCCGTCCACAACTATGATTGGAAGATTGACGATTGATTTTCCATTATATGTTACATCAATATCTGTGACGCCGACAACTGGAATATGATTACGTTGAAAATCAACAAGCTGTACATCACATTTTGATAAACAGGGCTGCTGTTGTGGCCAAATTTCTTTATAGGTGTCGGACGAAATGATTGTATAACTTGATCCTGAATCGACTTCGAATTTACACTGATGATTGTTGATGGTGATGATAACACGTTTCTTTAAATCAGTTAGCGGTTGAATGATGTTGACACTGGATTGGATTTTATTTGGCCGACGACTCTTGCTAGCTGATTTGTTGGACGTTGTGCATTTGGCCGAACGACAAACACGTTGTAGGTGGCCAGTTTTACCGCAATTTGAGCATACTGCATCACGATAAGGACAGGTTATACGGCTATGAGAAGCACCGCAACCATTGCACTGCTGAGTTGATTTCGTGGAATTATTTCTCGCTGCTTGTGGCTTGAGCTTTGTGATGTTATGGATGGACTCCGACTGCCGAATTTCATGTAAATTCTTTGTAGCTGCTTCTGCTGTTGACGCCTTGTCGATGACTCGTTGCAATGTCAGATCTCCTTCTGACAGAAAACTGCGCTGTAAAGCTTCATCTCGCAGACCACACACTAGTCGATCTCTCAGCATGCGGTCAAGTAGAGAACCGAAATTGCAGTCGATGGACAATCTTCGTAGCTCGGCAATGTATGATGCGAAGCATTCATCCGGTAGTTGGTCTCGTTTAAAGAATTTGTAGAAGGCCGCAATTTCAGATGGAATAGGAGAAAAATGCGCTGTTAGAATTTCCTCAATTTCTGATAATTTTAACGTGCTTACCTTCTTTGGCGATGCCAATGAACACAGGAGGTCGTAGAGCTGTGATCCACATATAGTTAAAAATACAGCGCGCTGCCGAGTTTCCCCCTGTATATCATTGGCCAGCAGGTACAAATTGAATCTTTGGAAGTATGATGACCATTTTTCCGGTTGGGCGAGATTGAATGCCTCGATACATGCCGTGACGGGAGCACTAGAAATCATGTTTTCGGGAATTGTTGGAAGAACTGTCTTTGATTCTTTAGAGAACTGATCCATGGACGACAGAAAACTCAACTTCTAATGCAATTGAGTCGAAAAAAACCACGTGTCGTATGCAATTAAATGTCAAAAGCGGAAAAAAAAAAGGCGCGAGTAATGAGTTCCTTTTTTTTTTGTTTTTAACACTATGAATTACTAGAAGAGGATCTTATTAATCCTCCCGGCTGCGCCAGTTTTAAATATTTCCAATGTTTAAGATAATCCACTTTATTAATCAATTTAATTACAATTCAATTTCCGATAGTGCAAGTAAAAAAGAAGTTTTAGAAATGTCTATTCGCGACGATGTCCAACGCTAGAGTGCCCTTGAAATAATCGTCGCAGCATATCGTTGTATAAGAACAACGGAAGAAAGAGAAACAGAAAACAGCAACAGACGAACAGAGTACATGACAGCTGTTAATGAAGACAAAACGTAGAATATGTTGACATCGAGAAAGAACTCCCAGCATAGGCAACTCGGGCAAAACGTCACAGCGGACAGATGTAACTTCGAACAAGTTAAAGACTTTGTCTACCTAGGCTCTACAATTACCTCGCAAAACGACATCGCAGAAATCTAGCAAAGAGTCACTCTCACCAATCGCTATTTCCAGCTAAGAAGGCTTTTAGAAAGTTATGCCCTCCAACCAAGGAAATATTGCACATGACCTTAATCATTCCATCCCGGTCCTGCTGTATGGTGCAGAAGCATGAAATTTATTGAAAGACGGATGAGAACCTCTTGACACGCTTTGAGAGAAAGATTCTTCGAGTGATTTGCGGCCCAGTTTGTATCGACGATGGAGTGTGGAGGAGGAGATTCAACGACGTTGACCTGAGTCTTGGAGTCAACGAAGCAGAGAAAGACCCCTTCTCGGGTGGAGCGCACAATCCAAGAGCGACCTAAACCAATCTAATGCGGGTAACTGGAGGGAGCTGGCTAGAGACCGAGCTGACTGGATGGGCTTAGTGGTTGGGCCGTGCTTCACTCCGGACTGTGAGCGCCATTTAAATCAAAAGTAAGTAAGTGAAAAAAAAATGAGTTGTATCCAGGAAGATAACAGGTCACTAACAAGTTTAACAACCACAATAATTCAGAAATTGTTAATTAAGTTGTTTCGATGCTTGCCTGTATTCACACTTTCCGTATTTCAGTCACCTGCGCAAGCATGTACAACAAATCAAGAAAATCTAAAACTCTTTCGGAATAATGAAGCTTGTTTCTTCTTATCTCTTTAAATATTAAAATATCAAAATTTCTAAATTATTACATCAAGTTGATCATAACTCCATTCTTCGCATTCATATAATTAACCAAAATAGAATTAATTTCATGTACAAAGTGAGGAGTTGGCCACAAATAATGAAACTCCTGTAAACATAAATATTACACCGCTTACAACAAATTCAGCTCACACGCTCGTAAACCCACAGCACAAGCGATAAATTAAAATTTCGGTGTTTGTTGAACTTTATTGACTAAAAGATCCCATTTATCTGGCAGTGTTTGACATTCATAGATTCAACTTCTCCCCCAAAAACGAAGAATTCCTTTCTCTGCGATCATATTTATGGGATGTCTAAATGGAGTATTCCCATCGTAATTCTTGTTGTGCGCGTCGACCTCGTCCCAAAGATATATGTACCGTCTCTCTTTCGCTCTCACCCGCAATGACAATCTCCTCCAGACATTGATCTGGCAGCTGTAATCACAAGGCATCGTTGATCGTTCGCTAGTCTAGATTCTAGAACTCTACGAACCACTGAAAAACGTTTCGCTGGGTGTGTGTTGGTGCAGGCAATTATTGAACATAGGGTACTCCTTCAACATCAGTGACATGTCGTGTCGTCTAGTGCCAAAATAAGACGCTCTGTGTCGCAGAGTGCAGCTGTTGGGAGATTTGTACTCTTACAGGCATGACGCGATTTGGTGTTTGGTTAAGTGACGAAATGTATTCAAGTGTCGACATTGATTGCGCTAGACGATGGTCGGGTGAATGTGTTGCTCCAAATTGAGTTCTAACTGTATAGAATCACGGAAAAGATACTTAGGGATAATTGAGTTGATAATTAAGGGTATATATACGTATGATCTTTGAGGATAGATAATCGCTTCGTTTTTCCTTTTGAAATTGATGGATGAGGAGATATTGTGTGATGAATGAAGTTTTCAATTGAGATAGTATGCGTTAGGTGTGAATTGTCATCATCACACACACGATGCCCATTAATAGACGATCTGCTGTATCGAAGGTCGTAACATTTAACTTCCTGACCCACGACAATATCGTCTGCGCATATTCCTCTATATCCGGTAAGAGTTCTGAATAAGCATGCATACATATAGGTTTACTTTTAGCACTACAGTCGCATTGTAATGTAATTCAACTTGGCCTAGACACATAACAAAAATCCTACCCGTGCGTCGCATGCGTGTTATGATCTTAGTACATCAATATTTATGTAAACTATAATTGCGACTACAAATTTTCAAGCAGGATAATATTTCATCGAAAGAGATATAATAGATAGGCTGCTCCATGTAGATGCCTACCTCTGATGCGTTTCTACGCTTCGCTACTAAGATTATGACTTAAATCGTTTGTTCATTTCATATGCCTTCGATATAGCCCGGCACGCAATATTAGAATAATTTCGGTTCATGTGGACTGGGCTGACTTAAAACAATTAGTTTTTTTTTAAACCGACAACTATGTTATCGCCGGAACGTTAAAAACTTCTTGCGTGTTACCTAGTTAAAACGTATTGCTTGCGTTGCATTAAATATGCGTGATTGAAAACGCATGAAACGTGCATTCATTTGTTCCTAACTTGCAAGATTTATTACATAAGAAACTCTTTTAATCCGAACGTCTTTTAAGTAATTCTGTTCAGTAAGTCTTAAATTCAACATTATTCATAAGCCCATGTAATCGTGATTGATTAGTCTTTTAATACAACTCAACCTTATTTTCATATTCAATTACGGAAAAAACCTCATACTTTAACTTAAAGGAAACCCACAGCTAAATAGCGCAATACGACTAAAATGTTCGGGGCATGAGGTCAAATTTCTCATATGGGTCTTCGTGATCCGAAAACTTCGCTTTCAATACACATACAATATCTCCAGTCTTGCGTTCGATGTGTGTAGACTTGCTACCTTCTAGAAAATCTCGTGGAGGACTTAAAATATAATTTTTTTTTTAAACATAAAGACCGAAGATATGAGGTAATTAAAAAAAAGCTACATTTTAACCACTGATTTTTTGCTTTTTTGTGCTGAAATTTCACTTATTTTAAGGGCACGGGCTAATATTTTGTATTTAAACATGTTTTTTTTTACTGACTTATCACATTTTTTTTTACAAAAATCGCAGAAACAGTAAGATACGTATCGGGGCATGCTGCCGCCCTGCAACCTCTTTGCTTAATGGTCACTGTAGGATTTGGAGTAGGTGCAAGGTTGGGTATATGTAGGGTTGCCAGAAATAATTCGAAGAAAATAGTTATCGAGCATGAAAATCCCGGACTTTCCCGGGCAAAATAGGATCTAAAAAAGAGTACAAAATTAGGATCAAAATGCGCGTACTATTGCGGTAGCTACTTCATGTTTTAAGGTCATGTGTGAATTGCGCTGAGTAATTATTCGGCTGATTTTCTGACATATAATGAAAGTGTTGAAAAAAGAAGTTGACTAAATACAAATCTAAAAATAGAGATATTTCCTTAAGTCAGATACACCATATTCTTCCAACTTCCAATTCCAATGTTGGTGTGAAATGGGAAGAGGTAAAGAAAATCAATTTCTGTGATTTTGAAAATTTTGTTTGGGATCCGAATTATAGGCGACAAAATAAATATAATTCGAATTTTACAAACAAAAAGATTGCAGCATTAAAGCACCCAAAACAAAAAAAAATTTACATTTTTGGTGGATTTTTGTCGTCTTCCAAATATGATTTTAGTTTTTCTAACATAAGCAAAAGTCGTTCCACTACCGGGTGAAGAGAAAGTCATAACCTGTTTGACTGGTATAAAAGAGCCTGGTATTCTATTTCATTGTCGAGCAATTCAGCAAAATATTGTATATTTTTTAAAGTGGTTACATCGATTGCATATTGCGGTGGACATACAACACTAGTAATTTTTTATTCAGTGTTTTCGAAACTTTCTTTTGTCGATTACCAAAGTTGGTATTACAATAATATTTTTCAGAATTCACTTGACACTTTCAAGCTCTGTTCTCTTGACGATGAATAAAAAACCCGGACAATCTAGAAAAACTATCCCGGACGTTCCCCGCATAAGCGAAAAAGAGTACATGTCCGGGAAAACCCGGACGTCTGGCAACGCTAGGTATATGCAAAGTTTATATTCAGGGCTATCGTGAACAAAATTCCCCCCGAAACATTTCCAAGTTTTTCAAAAATAGGTAGGTACCGGCAATGAATTTCGAAAAAGGGAACAAAATTTCTCAGGAATAAATTCGTATCGTGAACAAAAATTCCCCCTGGAATTTAATTGAATTCTCCCCGTAATATTTCCTTCATAAATTTGCAGGTGGAAATTGAAAAGGTAAGCAGTTTCTATCGGAATAAGTTTAAAGTCTGTTGCTTTTTTTTAATTTGTTTGATTTGAACCAAGGAAATAAAAGTGGCATAGTATTGGTGTACTCAGTGTAAATTTATTGAATGAAAATCGCCTACGGTTTCATTACGAAAAGGAAAAGAGGGAACGTTAAAAAGTACTTCTGCTAATTCCGACTGTGCTAATTCAATCTCATGATTGGACTACTGTTCGGTAACCACCTTCTGCAAAGAACTGCAGGCATGCACTTATGTCGTTTTCCATTGGTTTCACTCGGGGATTCACTCATTCCGAAATCCAATGGAACAAGAAAACTGCTTCTGGCTGACTACACTCACGTATTGGTGAAACGTCAAAAATTACTGTGTGGCTGCTGCCAGCTGGCTTGTATGAAATACATAAAATTCACTTGTGTAAGTGCTCCTCGAGTGGATTCTGACTTGAAATCGAGAAGCGAAATTCTCTCCTCAGAATCAACAGAAGAGTATTTTTTGCGCCAATGGAACGGTTTCAGAAGTGATTTTCTTGATTCCGGACGCTCCCGGACGCTTCTTTTTGCCCAATGGAAAACGACATTAGCTTGACGATCGATGGGAGGATTGGCGAATGTTTTTTGGTTGTTGAGAGATTGTCGGATAGATAATCCAGCATATATTTAAACATTGGTTTATTTGACCTTTAGTATTGATGAAATCTAATAAATATCGAATGTTAATAACTATATTGCAACGCTATTTAATTTCTAGTTACAACGCCTGTGGTTGGTAACTCCAAGGGATTGGATGTATCTCTTAAAGTTGTTCTGTTCAATCTGCCTTCATTTTTTCCGGTTGAATTTGTTCCTCCGCTAGCAATCTAAACGCTGCGCTCTGACTTTTGTAACCTTAATATTTTCTTTTATATTTCTCTGAATTGAACACTTTCTTTACTTAACCCGCCAATGGTGACGTACTGGTCTGTGAGACCGGGTGTGTTAAAAAATGCGAATAAATTTATTCTCCATCATTGGTTTTTGTTGCAATTTCGAGTAGCTGCCATATTGCACGTCCCCCACAATCAGTTGACGTCGAAACTGCGTAGTGAGCACACGTTGTGTAATTTTTTTTACTAACCCGGTGCGTGAGACCGTGCGTCACCGTTTATGTAAGTAAAATAATTTTTTATTATTCGTATTATTTTACCTTTATTTTATTGTTTTATTGTGTATTTTGTTCATTTTGTAAAAGTTCCATATGTCGAAAGACTAAAAAACGTTATTTTCCTTTATGAATGTGTGATTTTTTATTGTTTTCTTAATTTTAAAAAATGTATTACTAAAAACATTGTTATTTTTAATGCTCTAATTAAAATTTTTTTTTTAATTGTAATATTGAAATAAAAGAGCTTAAATTGATTAAATATCTTTGTTTTATTGTCAAAGAGCATAAATAAAAAAAAACATGAACTATTAGTAACACGTTTCGAAAAATCTTCAGTTGAAAAACCCGGTCTGTGAGACCGGCGTCACCATTGATCAAAGTCAAATTTGCGTCACCATTGGCGGGTTAAATAAGGATAAATCCAATTTGCATCTTTGCAATTACTAAAATTAACACAATTCCTTGGTTTAACACAAATAATTTGCAAAATACTCCCAAATATGAGCTTAAATGACAACTGAATAATACACAATCGACAAATGTCAATGCATTCGAACATAGTTTCGAAAAATTCCTGGGGAAATAAATTCCGATGGAGATTTACGATAGTAGGAATATTTTCCAGCGAACAAAAAATGTTCGGGGGGGAATTTTGTTCCCCCGGAATTGTCGATAGCCGTGAATATGTTGTTTGCTTAATTTTACTGCCAAAAACAACGTTTTTTTTTAATTACCTTATATCTTCGGTTTTTATGATCCAATTTTGATGAAACTTTTTATATTAGTGAATAAATAATTTTTAAAAAATATTTTTTTTTTTTTTTTTTGAAATATAAAAATTATTTTGAAACAATTTGACGGTAAGATAGCGCCAAATTTTGTTTGCAGATTTGAGCTCAGATCATATTTCATTCCGCAGCGGCTTTAAAGTTCAATTCAGATGCAGAAGTCAATAGTACCTGGAAGTCCCTGAAGAGATGAGAAACATTAAACTCTCTTGCTCTTCTGCAGGTGCTGCAATTTATATTAAAACGTCGCACGCAATCCTGTTAAATACAGGCAAACAAACTTGTTCGGTACCGAATCCGACTGCGCTCGCCTTAAAATAATAAAGTCCAATTATGGTTATGCCATTCGCACTTAGTTTCTATGCAATTATAAATAACGAAATGTTCCATATAAAATAATCTATAGTGAGACGTACATTGTAAGGACAGCAAAATATATTCAAATATGGCCGCAATCGACTGTCAAAGTTCTGTCATTTATGATATGTGATATTCAAATCTGGTTGTGGTACTTGTGTATAGGGACAAGAATTGCTGGAGTACAAGGACCCGTACCGTTCCGTCTTGTTATGGAATCAACTTTGCAGAAATACCTACCCAAGTGCGTCGCCAATTCTATTGAAAGGAAAGGTAAGAACGTTGTCAAATGTCAATATTCCATTCTAAACGAATCGACCATTCAAGACGCTTATGCCAGTATGTACTTTGTAAATGCGGTTGGTTGTATCAAACTCACTTGACATAGTAACATTTCAATTTCAAAGCTGCCGATTATCAAAAACACTCTTTGAAAGAAAAGACAAGGAACGATTTTAGAAAAATCGGATAAAAGCTAAGGTACTGTACAATACTGCCAAATTCTATTCATTAAATTTAGTTAAACTGATTGAACTAAAGTTCAGATTACATTTGAAACCGGACGAGTTAAACTTCAAACTATAAACTCAAGTTCAGGTTCAGTTGAACTTTAATTTAAACTTCAACTGTGAAACTGGGAATAAGCCTCCTTATCAGAAACACGTGGTACACAGAATCAAAGGCTTTGATAAAGTCAGTATATACAACGTCAACTTACAAACCACTTTTGATGCATTTATAAACAGAAAATTACACACTTTGCTATTCCTGAAGACAGTTAATTAATCACTCAAAATGTATTAAGAAAACAAGTTAAAAAAAAGTTTTGAAATTTCGAATTTCACACTTTTTACTGCGAATTGTCAAAATTTATTCGTTCGTTCGTAGTCAGTAAAAATTATTTAATGTTTTACTATGCAATCGAAAAGCTTTGTTATTTAAAGAACCCTGTAAATATTTCGACTGAATCCTTTGTGTCATTGGAAACTGAATTTCTATAGCAAATTTGTTCAATACTGAATTGAGGGTAGGCGCAGTAGCACAGTGGTTAGTGTGCTGGACTACTGTGCGAGAGGTCCCAGGTTCGATCCCCGGAAACACATTACATCATAAGGTTTTTTCTACTGCGCCACCACCTCTCGTGAATGCTTGACAAACATCCGACAATATTCTATCTGTCCTGAAAAAGCTTCTCAATTCAACCGTTCGGACTCGGCATAAAATTGCAGGTCCCTTCCATTCGTCCCAAAAATAAAACTCACACAAAACGGATGGTTGTGCGAAACTAGGCCTAGGACACGCCTGTTGCGCCAACTATTTATTTATTTATTTGTACTGAATTGAGGAGCTCTCTCTCTCTCTTTGGTGATTTGGATGATTCTTCTTTTGTTTTGTTCGTTTCGAATTAGCAAAAAAAAATAAATTCGAAAAAATCTTAAATGAAAAGCCGGAAAATTGAAAAAATCTAAATTTGCATTTTGAATGGGAATATACACTACCCATGATCGAAAAACTCAAAAACCACTGAACCGATTGAGCCCAAAATCTTAGGTATTGGCACTGGTATGTTCCTTTGAAGATTTGTCAAAATAGTATTCTTCTGTACTTTGAACTTCAGGGTTTTGAAGATTCTTCTGTCTGCAATTTTTTTTTTTCGAATACAAGACATACGAGTGTATATTTTCGTATATTTACCTAAGAGCGTGGTTATTTGAGAATCCATAAAAGTCAACATAGTTGTGCCACAACTGGTCCGAATAGGCACCCTAGGCCTAGCTTCTCACAACCATTCGTTTCTGTGAGTTTTTAATATTTTGGGACGACCTACAAATTTATGCCGAGTCCGAACGGCTGAATTGACAAGCTTTTCCATGATATTTACACTCTCGGATGTTTGTCAGACGTTCGCGAGAGCTGGCGCAGTGGAAAAAACCTCAAGATGTAATTTATGTTTTTCCTGGGATAGAACCTGGGAACACTCGCACAGTAGTCCAGCACACTAACCACTGAGCCACTGCGCCCACACAGGCAAATAGTGTTTTGTTTTTACTGATGTGATGACTATGCGCATCATCTGCCGACATTGAATTCTGAGTTCCGAAATTACTTATGCAGATTAAAGCTTGGCTAATAAATTTGATTGATTCTTGGCTTGGAAGATAATAATTGCAGGACTGTCAGCTTACAAATAATGTTTTTTTTTATTGTCAAATAAGTATCAGTCGTCAACTTCTTTATATTTTATTGACTTGCTTGTACTTAAAATTCCATGGTTACCGTCAGTACCTTGTTAATAACGTATATGATTGTATATGGCTTAACAAACAAATTTATCAGTGAACATGATCTTCCGATCAATGCGTACTGTGCCGCCACATTGCAGTTGTTAGCCATACTTGGGTGCAATCTAGAATTCGTCTTTATATCTCTGCCGCTCAACCAATGATGATTTCCTCCAGAAACTGAACAAAAACTTCCCGTTCAGGATATGGATCCATTAATATTTATCATGATTGATTCTTGTCAGTTGAGGTTGAGTATGCGGTTACACAAGGATGTGAGTCCAGCAATTATTATCGACTTAAAATGCACACTTATATATGAGTATGACTATGTATACATAAGTTAATTTTCTCCAAGTTTAAAATGCGATCCGCCAAAAGTGGCTGCTTATTAAAAGTAAGACTTCTTAAATCATGCTTCTATTGCACCTAATCATTTAACTTAACAACCAGTAGAAATTAATTTATACTCGCATACATCATGCGTACTGCTTGTGAGATATTTTACCCGTTAAATCAAGAGAAAGTATTCACATGTGTACGCGCATTATCAGGCGTTTTTGGTACCCCCGGTGATGTGCCATCAGCCAAGGAAACAAGGGTTTGGCAGCCCAAATCGATTTTGTTGTGGTTTTCAATCATGTTGCTCCGAATGATGGATCATATCCAAATCATTTCCACCCGCATTGTTCTTTTTTTCGTATTAGTAATTAAAACATAAGAAGAATCAACTCGACAGCACTTGGAGTTTGCGTATTGATAGTGTGAATCTCAAGGTTTGTATATTGAATTAGACACACGCGTCACCATGGTACTCAAACATTAAGATTACATATAAGAGACGTTTTTGGCACAGACTTTCACCCAGAGTCTACTGCCATCTTGTGTTTAAGGGCTCATTTTTAAATGTAACTATGTATTAAATGATTACAGTTATGGTCATAACATTTTTTTGTCTCCATCGATATATTTTGTCAGAGACAAAGAATTTTTTTTCATATTTGAAATAAGTCAAAAAAATTTCTAAAATCAAAGAATAATTAAGACTGAAGGTATAGAGAACTAAATTTCATACAATTTTCGTTACGATCATATTCATAACTAGCTGACCCGTGCTCGCCTTGCGCCGCTCGCCTTTAGCAAACAAACAAAATTATATTTGGCCATTTAAGATTACACTTTGAGTGTTTCATTGAAATCCGTCCAGTAGGTTTCGCGCTTTTAGGAGGCAAAGAAAATTCCTACAGATTTATTATAAGTATAGATATCGATTTAATGTACATCCTTTGCATCGCCCTCCCACTCCATGATCTTGCTACTCTTGTTTATAATACTGCATTTCCTTTCCTTTGTTTGCCTCTTCCTATGGAATCCAAACAACTACCTACCCCAACTCTCCGCACAATACCACATATCGGAATGAAATTCTGAAATGAAACCTGCTTTGTATTATCCGTCTCCTCTCTAATGAAAATTATTAATATACCCCATGCCATACTGCAGCACCTACCCCATCCCCATCCGGCATCGGGCATACGATTATAATATATCTACATACCTACATAATATACAACTGACCATAGCACTCACTGCGAAAACAAATCAACTTTTTTCAACAAATAACTTTTTTTTTTGAAAATGCTATAAAAAAAAACTACTGAATATTTTCTCAAATTTCTTTTTTTATTTGAAAGTACAATCCTTCCGGTTAATAATGGAAAATAATTTCATTCAAATGGCTGCCTCGGCTGGCCATGCAGTAGCCTACACAATTGGTCCAATTTTTATACCCTCCACAGGAAGGTATATTCACTTTGTCATTACATTTGTAACGCCAAGAAGGATTCACCGGAGACCCTATAAAGTATATATATTCTGAATCAGGATCACATTCTAAATCGATTTAGCCATGTCCGTCTGTCTGTCTGTCCGTCTGTCTGTCTGTCCGTCTGTTGAAAGCACGATAGCGTCCAAACGAATTGACCTAGGGGAATGAAATTTTGTGAGAGGACTTATTTTTACCGTCGTCAGGTTGGTATTGAAAATGGGCTATGTCGGTCAAGTAGTTCTGGTACCTCCCATACAAAACCACTATTAGAACCATGTGTCTCTGTCTGTTGAAATCACGATAGCGTCCAAACGAATCGATCAAGGCGAATGAAATTTTGTGAGAGGACTTCTTTTTACCGTCGTCAAGTTGGTATTGAAAATGGGCTATGTCGGTCAAGTAGTTCTGGTACATCCCATACAAAACCACTATTAGATCCATGTGTCTCTCTGTCTGTTGAAATCACGATAGCGTCCAAACGAATCGATATATTCGAATGAAATTTTGTAAGAGGACTTATTTTTACCGTCTTCAGGTTGGTATTGAAAATGGGCTATGTCGGTCGAGTAGTTCTGGTACCTCCCATACAAAACCACTATTAGACCCATGTGTCTCTCTGTCTGTTGAAATCACGATAGCGTCCAAACGAATCGATATAGGCGAATGAAATTTTGTGAGAGGACTTCTTTTTACCGTCGTCAGGTTGGTATTGAAAATTGTCTATGTCGGTCAAGTAGTTCTGGTACCACCTATACCAAACCAATATGGCATGGCGAACATTTTGCATGACTTTTATGCAGTGGAGGGTATCAAAGCATCGGCCAGGCCGATGATAACACTTTTACTTGTTAAGCATATTATCGATTGTAAGCAGGTGTATTTCACCAATGGCTTCACGAATATTGTCCTTTAAAGCGTCAATTGTCTCTGGCATGTCGGCGTAACGCTTATCTTTTACGGCACCCCACAAATAATAGTCCAACGGTGTCAAATCGCAGCTCCGCGGTGGCCAAACGACATCAGCTCTGCGGCTGATAATGCGATCTTCAAAAACAGGGCGCAAAACATCGAGTGTAGCTTCGGCTGTGTGGCACGTAGCGCCGTCCTGTTGAAACCAAATGTTACCAATATCGTCCTCTTCAATTTTTGTGAACAAAAATTCGTTCAACATGGCCCGATAACGATCGCCATTGACTGTAACGGCCACTCCTTGCTCATTTTCGAAGAAAAATGGCCCAATTATGCCTCTGGACCAAAATCCGCACCAAACAGTGACTCGTTTTGGGTATATCGGCTTTTCAATGTATGCGTGCGGGTTTTCTGTGCCCCAAATGCGACAATTTTGCTTGTTTACATACCCGCCAAGATCAAAATGAACTTCATCTGAAAAGATGATTTTTTTGGCAAAATCGGCATCTTCTCTAAGTCGATCGCAGGCCCACTTAGCGAAGCGAAAACGCATTGGGTGGTCAGTTGGCTTCAACTCCTGAACCAATTGGACTTTGTATGGCGTCATACCAAGGTCTTTATGCAAAATTCGTCTCAATGATGTCTCCGAAATGTTCAATTGTTGAAAACGACGGTGAATTGATGTTGATGGCGCTTCACGCACACTTTCTGCCACAGCAGCAATTTTCTCGGGTGTACGCACTGTTTTTGGCTTTTCACGCTTTGGTTTATCGATGAGGATGCCAGTTTCTTTCACATTTTTCACAAGATAACGAACATACGGAGCTGACGGTGCTTCTCTTCTTCCAAAATCCGTACGCAATTTTCGCACACATTCTGCAACATTACCATGATTTTCAAAGTAATGTCGCAATATTTCCCAGCGTTGTGCAAGCGTATACACAACCATATTCGTTCAGCGGAAGGATAAAACTAATTATCTGTCAAATCAGACATGAGCTAAGTGTTACCATTCGCGAAATAAGCACTAGTTGAAAAAAAACGTTAGATGGCGGACCCTTTATATATATCAAAAACTGATACCTTTAATGGAGTGCAGCTCCCACCAAATCTGCGCCAAAGTCTGAATTTATGCACCTTGTAAAATTTGTGGAATGGAAGGGTTTGGAAATGGTTGATAGTTGTACATTGCCTAGTTTGAGTTTTGGAGACAGTTCTTTTGGAAGTTTTTCAACACGACTCACACTGATCAAAAACTCTAGAGAATATTAAATTTAATTTTCTGTCCTATGTTTTCCGTAATTTTCTTACGAATATATAAAAAAAGGAACAAAAAAAATAATAAACATGAACGATTTAAACTCCTTCGTGTTCGTGACGCCTTTTGTGACTGTTAGGTCAAATGCTGGGCTTCCAAAACAACTTACAGTTGATTAGATACCTCAGAGCTCAGATATAACCTCCCGCACCGATACGTGATGCACACGAATCCAATTGAAGAGATGTGTCTTCCCATGATGGCTCCTATACTGCAACACTTATCGGGTGGCGCTATTGGCGCCAACAGGTTGCACGTTCCACGATTTTATAGTTCTCCCGTGACTACATCAACCACCGGAATTTCCGACAGTCATTATTCTTGACATTTATTTAAACGTGCGCAAATTGCGTAGCACAAGATCCATCCAATGGACGAGTGGTGCGCCTCAACAACATCTACCACCCGAAGATTCTCGTTAAATGCTTTATCAACCAGAGACAGTTTTGCGATTTTCTGCATTTCAAATAGGCTCCTCTGCAGGTGACTGACGAATGCGAAACATATACCTGTATAGCGAGCTGATGGTTGTATGGACTTTTGTAGGCAAACGGACTGCCTAAACCCTTAAACTACCGTGGTACGCACTACATCACGCTGCACCAAAGGAAGAATCAGCGGCCGAAGAAGACGGCCAAGAAGATACGGTGTCTCATCTTCGTCACTCGGATGCACGGAGGAGGTCAAGTGATTTATTCACATGTCCGATTGAATTGTTTGGCGCGCCCAAAAGGAATTCCCACTGCTGTGTGTTGCTGCTTCGCGAACCTTTCACGATGAGTGCTCAGATATTTGACGACCGCTTGATTGATGTCCCATGACCGAAATTGACGTCCACTTCTGCGCCGAAACGAAGGCGCCATGTAGGAACGATGGGCATCATCGTCGATCTTGTCATCGAATCATTCAACTCTCCTTGCAGATCATGGGGAGGCTGATTGTCATGCTTGCGGATGCTGGCTGGCTGCGGATTGAACGGATTGAGCTTGATCTACTTTGAGATTCGAGGAGCCGATGTGCCAATGGTGAACAATTGAAATGAGGCAAATACGAATGCGATCGTTTTTGTGCGCACAGATGTTCAAGCGGGCTGGCAGGCAGGCAGTCCCTGCTTTGGGTACATCTTCAAAAGTGACAAGTTTTTGTTGCCTTAATTCAATCTGATGATGATGATGACGATGACGGTGGTGGTTGGTGATTGGGCTGGTGACCACTGCTATATGGGGCTTTATTTATGGAGGAAATGTGCGGACGAGAACGAGTAAAAGAATTTTGCTTTGATGTATGCCACAATGGAGAAGATCTGTACAAGCGTCAGGAATCATTCGAAGACAAACAAAAAAGTATTTCACTTCGAATCGGTGTCTGAGGTTTGATCCGTTTTCTTTGAAATTTTTCGTTGGTGTTTCGAATTTGCGACCAGCTTATGCAGTATCTCCGGAATGGAATTGAAAAATCTATTCAGCTCTTTAATGGGCCGAACGTGCACGTTTGTCTCACATGGATCGATAACAAGCGCAAGAGTTTCGACAAATTAATGCAATTGAGAGTGATGAATGATATTGGCGCTAGTGATAGATGTTGGAAGGGAAGTATAACTGGTGGTTGTATAGGATTTTCTAATTCATCTGATGTAATTGGCAAGAATTGATATAAGCAGGCTATAGTGAAGCCGTAACCTTATACTAAATTATTGATATATGCAATAGTCTAGCAGATATTTCTTTCCTAATCCTGCTTTTGAAATGCCGCGCCACGCCAATCTCTTACAAGATAGAAAATGTATCTAATTTACCGAACAACGTTCAATGGACGACGGCATCTCTCTTATTCGACATTAGATTTTTAAGTCTTACTGGTTGATCTGGTAAAAGGTAAACATTTCAGAATTCTCGAACTGGTGATGCCTTTGATTGCCGAATACCTACCCTCCTTACTTTTATACTACTGACAAATTTTAAAATTTCAACTCCCTCAATTTGGTGCAATTACCAAAATTGACATTGAAGACGGATTTCAAGATTTGTATACGAGAAAAATCGAAGCTCTGTAGAATGAGCGAATTAAGTACTCTTCCCAGAGTCGAATTATTAACGGAGGTATAAAAAGAACCGTCCACATGGAATTATAATACATAGTAGAAAATAGAAGGTTCTCAAAACAAAAGTTGTTTGATAGGCAGTGCATAAGAGTCAGAGACACTTTTTTGCATTTCTGAGATTGCTGCGTTCGAGCAACTCCGCGTTATTTAAAGTTCTCTACGATTGGGCTAATCATCTCTGCCTTTCGAAAAAAGAAGCCTACCATCAGCGAAACGTAGACATAATTAATAGAGTGAAATTGGAAGCCCGTGAAGGACATCATAAACGGCGAGTTGATATATCAGGCTGAGCCAATTGAAGTTGTACGTGAATATAACATTTAGGAGTTTTGATTGCATCAAACCTGAGGCACTTAGAATCAAAGCTAGCGGAAGCAAAGCGGCCAGGGAAACCTGCCTTCAACCTGCAAAAGTGCAAGCGTCGGTGAAGAGAATGTCTTAACACCCTACTGGAGAAAAGAGGAAAAAGATTTTATGATCAACTAGCTGTACCCGCCCGGCTTTGCCCATTCACAGGAATTGTACACTGCTTCGGTTTTAGATAATAATGTTCCTTCGATCGAATTTCTGGCCCAGCGGTTATTGAGTTATAACGTCATCGAGTTTCACCCCATAGAATATGCTTTTTGTATGGGAGGTGCCACGTCCCTTTGTCCAATTTTGACCAATCTTCACAAGAAGATTGTCTGTACATTTGAACTCAATCGAGTCGGTGGTTTTCAAGTTCTAAGAAGCCGAACACAAACCACGATCCATTTTTATATACAGTGAGCGTTAAAAGTGACTGAACACCGATGCTCCTTTAAGTTTTCTTTAATGTCTTGTTATCAAACTTTTTACAGATTGTTGGTTATTTTAGACATGTTTCAAGACATTAAAAAAAACATATAAGAACATCGGTGTTCACTCACTTTTGACGCTCACTGTTACTGTTCACTTCGAGCGATTTTATGAGCCATTTCACGATTTGATAAGCTCTCCGAGAGGTAACCTTTAATATTTGCCTTTTCTCCAAATCCAACATTTTTTTCTGCTCATTTTAATAAAATTAATATTAAATAATATTTGTCTTACTTTCAAATTAACTTTTAACTGCTCTTTGTCCGAGTACTTGTTGTTAACAATAACCAATTTAACAGGCGCGTCTATTCAAGTGAACCAAAAATATGCATGGTTTTTTAATGGTATAGGAAAAAATGAATAAAACTACCATTAAGGGTCTATTATCAACTTTGAAATTATGTTTGTTTTATAGTGTATGAATGAATGTACTGGCAAATAAGTTTTTTTTTCTTTGTTGCACATAAAAATATATATATTGGTGGCGCAACAGGCGGTAGACACCCTAGGCCTAGCTTCTCGCAACCATTCGTTTGTGTGAGTTTCTATTTTTGGGACGAATGGAAGGGACCTACAATTTTATGCCGAGTCCGAACGGCTGAATAGAAGTTTTTTTCATGACAGTTATACTCTCGGATGTTTGTCAGACGTTCGCGAGAGGTGGCGCAGTAGAAAAAAACCTTAAGATGTAATTTGGGTTTTTCCGGGGATCGAACCTTGGATAGAGGGATCCCCCGCACAGTAGTCCAGGACCCCAATTCTCAAATTCCGCATAACGTAACTCGTATACGAGCAAATCCGCCTGAAATTTTCGCATACGAAAAAAATTGGTATTCTCAAAGTTTTTTCCACCTCTGCGAAAATTGTATTCACCTCTCGCATGAGGTAGAATTTTAAGTCGAAATGTACCTACTTTTTGTGCAAAGAATGGCATGAAAAAACCAGTAAGACAATTATCTTCGACTATGCCGAAGCTCAAATACCCGGTACTATATTATTGTAAAATAAAAAAAATATTTTAGTATTAAAAAATTATATATTTGTATGGCAGGTGTGGGTACTTTTTATTCGATCAAGCTCATTTTTTGTCAAAAATTTTTAAATATTATTAAAACAATATGTGCAAAGTTTAAACTTGCTATCTTTACTGTAGCTATTTAAATTTAATTTTTAACATAAAAAGCTATATAAATCTGATATTTTTGTATGGGAGGTAGTAGTAGTTTTCATCCGATCTTGCTCATCTTCGAACTTAGCCTCAGTTTGGTGGATAAAAGCTTACATACCAAATTTCAAGTCGATAGCTCTTAAATTACGGCCGTAATCGTGCGGACAGACAGACGGACAGACGGACAGACAGACGGACATCGTTAGATCGACTAAGAAAGTGATGCTGATCAATAATATATATAGTTTGTCATACCTACAACGCCTCCTTATGGGCGTTACAAATGGAATGACAAAGTGAATATACCCTCACCACAGTGTGGTACCGGGTATAAAAAACTATTCAAATTGGCTAAGAAATATTGTGGAAAAAAAAACATTTTGCGATTGTGTGTGATTGGTTCTAATTTCAGTTAATAATTAATTGTGTTTTTACAATGGCTACATTGGGCGAAATGAGATTAGCATTGTTCAGTTGGCAATGGAGCAGTTAGAGCAACTTCAAATAGACCGAGATATCCGAGAACCCCTAGACTATTTTGAACTTTTCGACACAAAATTTATGAAATTATTTCGGTTAAACTAGCGCTCTGCACAGGAATTCATCGATTTCTTGGCTACTCATATGATTGACTAATTTAGATCAAACGCTTTATGTAACTGCTGAAGAACCTTCTTCTTTTGTTTTCCTTCCATTTTAATTATTTTTGCTTCTTCACAATAAATTATTTCACACAGAAATTAAAAAATCAAATTTTCAAACTCACAATTCCGTATGCGAGAAGCAAATCCGCCTAGAAAAAGCAGACGAGTAACATTCGAAGAGAAATTCTCGTATGCGGAATTTGAGAATTGCAAATTTCAGTTTTTCGCATGAAATTGGATATTTTGACAGATAAACGTATGCGAGAATTTTTGAGAATTGACCCCCAGCACACTAACCACTGCGCTACTGCGCACACCTTTGTTGCACATATTGCGCAAAAAAAAACAAGATCTTAAATTTAACTCTTGTTAACTCGTCTAATCAAGTACAATTTTTTAAAAATAAAAACTACATTATATACATAATGCTTTTCTCTATATGTATTAATTTCTATATTCGTTTTTTTTTCTTTCTAGGTAAGCTATTTTGTTTCCAGTACCTACCTACATGGTAAATATAAAGTTACTGTGTAAATAATGAATTTGATACTGTAGTTAGTATTTAGTTTTTTACTTTGTTTTGTTGATTGTGAAAAACGCTCTGATTTAATTTTCAAATACAATCGAAATTAATTATTAAAAAAGATTATTATCAGAAAGAAGACTTATTGTTATTGTTCCAAAAAAAGAATGTACATAGTACCTAACGATATTTCATACTAAAAAGACTTAAATTGGCACGATGACTATTTTTAAAATAAACTGCAATGACAAATGATATGACATATTTTTAGAAAAATGTTTTTAAATATAGTAAGCACAATTAAGAGAAACGTGGATCGGGAGGGGCATATTTGTTAAAAAATAATGAGATCCAATCAGTTGTCAGAATGGCACTATTCGAATGATCCCATCATTTTGAAATAAGACTCAAAATAAATAAAATAAAAATAATAAAAGTATTGATCTTTAAACAACAAAAAAATTTATTAATAAATAAAAGTTGGCAATTTTAACAAAATATATCTACATACTTATTAGACAACCAGGTACCTATGAGAAACTTATCAGTTTCAGAATAGTTAAAGTTTAAGGTTTTCGCATACCATATGAAACAAACAAGGCGCATTACATATACATTAGTAAAACCGTGAAAAGTGCGTCTTTTGAATGTCTGACAACATAGAAACACGAATTTTTAAACAATATTATTAAGACTTTATATACATACATAGCATTAGGTACCAATGCCTTAAAGCGGCTTAAACCTATGGGTATCAGACTCCTTTTGGTTATAGGAAATAATATAATAGAAGAACGAAATATGACCGCGAAAAAATGAATTATGTAATAACTTAATTCCAAAATACAAAGTTGTTGTTGTTTCGCATTTTTTATTTTAGGGCATTATTTCCTGGGGCCTTAATTCTTAAAGCCGTCCTTTTAAGTGTTTGTTGGTTAATTGTTTTTGAATTCTGACAGTCAATTCTACGAATATAATCCATTTTTGGAGATTGGAAATACCTATACGTTAGGGAAAAGTTCAAATGATCCACTAATGATTTAAGCGCTCAAAATTAATTTGTAAAAGAATCAAATGTAGACAAAAACTATTCCATATATGTAGCAAAGTCGTTATAGTTTCTACGATTTTAATTCCAACGAAGTTAAACTCTGAAAATCACTGGGTTAAAATAAAGCGGTTGGTTCAACTGACTTCTGGAATATTTTTTGCTCATTTTGAGCGTTTTTTTTAAGTATCTATATTTTACAATTTTTTTCGAATTTCTATTGCAAGAGTGATTTTATCATACCAGAGTGACCAAACAATATGTAAGCAAAAGTAATGGAAGAATCTGTATTTTCAAATGAAATTTATCTTCTTTCTTTTTTAAAAAAAACTACCTAACGACATAATAAATTTTAGGCGATTGTCAGACCAAAAACGAAAATGTAACTTTATTTTCGTACTGGTTTTTATATTGCATGTGCCCTCTTAAATATCTGTTCATTATGTTATGTAGTAGGTATGTATGTATATAAATAAGTGAAAACTAACGGCGGCTCTCCTTATTGGCATAAAAAAAAAAAAACTTTTAATACCGTCGATCATAAAATATGTACTTTTGGACACGTTGTACAAGTGCGATTTTAGTGGAGTTATGCATAATTGGTTTAGTTTTTACCTATCCGATAAATTGCGAGGGGTTAAAGGCTGTGTCTTCACCAGTTCTTCAGACATCTATGCTTGGTCGAACATAGTTTCCTGAATTTTTATTACCCAGTATTTTTACGAAATTCCGTAGTGAATGATTTGGCATGCACTTTTCACAGTGACTCTGCATTAAATCTATCTGCTTACATAAATCAATGCATAAAAAGGTAATAAGTGCCAAAATGTATATGATAAGGAGATAATAAACACTCAAAGGATATTTGTAACTAACTCATAGAAATGTTATAAGTCGCATTCTTGCTCTGATCAATGTTCAAATATTGAGTGACATACAAGTGCTGTTCTGGTTTTGCTTGACTCAAAGACAAGTTGCATGTTCATTTGCATGCACTTAAGAATTATTTTCTAACTACAAAAAATCTAATTACTTCCTGCTCACGAGAACCAATGATTGAGTGCATTCCAAGCTTGGGTATGTTATAGTTTCAAAATTGGCAGGCTTTATTTGTATAATAAAATAAAATAAAAGTCGTCGTAATAAAAGGTTAACTCTTCTCCGAAGTCTTACCTCTGACACATTTGTATTTTTATGAAATTTTAAGAGTATCCTTCCCAGTTTTGGCTATCTATTGAATAAAATAATAGCGTTTCAGATACCACCAGCAACAGTAAAAATGCTCTCTTTAGTAGTAAACTTTAATTGCTTTCGAGGAATTGACATTTAAATTAGTATCAGATGTATTAGAACTGGAATAATTGTTCTCAAAAAAGTTAAACTCTGTAGTTATGCCCTAAATTATGTAAATGGTCATGATCTCAAGTTAAACTTTTTTTAAACAGTTAACTAAATGGCTCCTTTGTCTATAAATTACGTCAAAGCTATTAGATGATTTTGATATCGACTTCTAAATTATGCAGACAGTTATAGCCACCCAATTAGATATTACCCTACAAAAGCGAACATTATACCCTTAAACACTTACTAATGTAATTAAATTATTTTACGATATGACTTAAATTAAATACAAAAATTATCTCAAAGTTATAAACAAAACAAATAAATAACTACAACCAATTAGCACACACCTCTTTTGTATACCATTTTGTTAATAAAACCTGTCTGAAAGTAAAACGAAAACCTAATCATAAATAAAGGTAGGTATACCCATTGAAACCAATAAAGAGATAAGACACTTCAATCTAACCGATACAAAAATACCAACTAAATGCAGCACTCATAAACACCTTATATGGCCCAAACACCGCGCCATACACAACCGCTGGCTTATCGAAGGAAATTGGAAGCGAATCTTCTTCCATTGCTGCTCAGACCTATCACATAAATTCAGAAAATATCAATTGGAAACACTTACACTGGCTGATAGCCAAACGGGCACACCTATCGCCTCCCTAATCGTCGAACAAAACAAATACCCATGTCTATGTCTATTCCAGAGATAAATCCAAACTCCTCCTATTACTAGACTGACAGGTAGAACCACCTTTCGGATTTAATCGATCGACACACACAGCACTCCGAGGACTGAGGCCATGCCCCTCAAAGTAGTTGTAGTAATCTATACAACCACGTCGTCATCATAGTTGACTCGCGAAGCGAACAGCGCTATTTCCCGCAGTCATATATTGCGCTGCACCGTTTAGCTTCTAGGATTTCATGTTTGCGTGACTTCATGGCTTCTGGAATAGAGCACTGAGGTATGAGTGCGCGCGATCGGTAGGTCGACAACAAAAATGGAAATTGCAAGAATCCATCATACCAGGTGAATTCATGACGAGAAGGAATTGCTCCTCGATTGAGCGAAAGGGATCATATAATATGCAATGGTAAATCCACTCGTGGATTCTCGCAGCATTAACATTTTTTTACTATATAGCTCCCATAGTTTTTGCCTCATCTCTGGCATCATCTAGATCATCTTGATGTCGTGGCAAATGAAGAAAAATATGCTCTCGCCGCTTGATGAGTGCTTCTGCGCGCGGATGCAGCGCAACCGCAACGTTGGTTGGCGATCCAACCATTCCAACTGTAATGGCCGACTACTCTTTATTTTTGCATCACGACTTTGTAATGTATTGCCGAGTTTACAATTCAGTTCGATTGTCTTTATTTATTTCATTGCCGGTATAAATTTTCAGTTCATGACGCCGGCTAAAGTTTTGTGGAGCACGGCGGCGGCGGCGACGACAACGCTATTCGACTGCGCAAGGTAAACAAATGAACCGCTGTTTTCTTGGTCCGCCAACCGCCAGCAATGCCGAGACACGACTCAGACAGACAGATTTGTAACCAATAGAACCGAAACTCTGTTCCCAATTTGTATGTGAACTCTGTAATTCATTCAAATTTTTCACTGCTATATATATACAGCTTTTGGCCGTTTAGGCTATGGCTATGGCGTTTGAATCGCTAAAAATTTTGGATTCTGTAACAACAAAACGACAAATGTCGTGATTTAATAAAGTCGAAGTCGGAGCCGAGGAGGTAGGTACCTGCGCAGCACAGCAATAGCTGGCGAATTTGTCGTGATTTAATTGAAATACAATTGCGCGATTGCTGGCAACGATGATAGGCAATGCATAAATGATTATGGTATTGTTTATGGGAATCGGTATACTAGTCCGAGTTGTTGTTTTATTGTGGACCTTTGATCGAACCAGTGCAGAGACAAATTTGCAATCAATTTTAAATTACTTACTTATAAGACGAAAACGTAGATGGAAGGTCAATGGTGGATAGGTGGATTATGCAGGTGTTGGAATTTATTTAAATACATAGTTGTATTAAATTAACTTGTACATGTACTATATGTATATGTATATCCATTGAATCACTCACAAAATTAGAATCGTTGTTTGGTAATTTGTCCAATTTTTAAATTTGAGTCGGCCTCGACTCCAGTAATGCGTTTCGCCCCGATGTGGTGGGTGGGCTCATCAGTAGACGACCACCACAACTAATCTAGATGCACTGTTTGCTCGATTTTCACCGAGACTAATGATTTTTCAATCAATGTTTAACCAATGTTTAGCCTGATTTTGTTCGCAAATAGGGGCGAACTAATAAGTTTGTCCTTTTTATTTTACTTTAGTAGAAGTATAGGTAGGTACTTGTAGGTACACTTTTTACATGTCGTGTAGGTAATTGGCTCTTTTTAAAAGTTGGCGCACCCTACACCTACTAAATTGTTTTTATATCAAGTTTTCCTGCATACGGACATTTCAAGAAATGCCTGAAGTTAAGCAGACTACAGTACCTACATTTATACATAAGGCTGTTTGTTTATAATAATTTTACTTCCTGTCTGTATTATTCCATACATAACCTTATCATTATTTTCTTTATTTTTAAATTACAAAAAATACAATTGAATTTTCTATTAAATTCAAATCTTGCGTGCATTTTGGGACACCCTTTATTATGAAATTAAGAACCACAAAGAAAAATATCAACTAATTTCTAACATTTATGAAATTTTATAATGAGTTTTTGTTTATATAATTAAAATCAATTTGATTGTTAATTAGCAATAACTTCAATGTAAAGTAATAGTCAAAATTTTGGAGTAGATGGTCAGACTTTCGTTGAAAAGCTCGACAGCTGTTAGCTATAGCGTTAGAAATGTCAAAGTGAATTGATAAATCTTTTTGCTATCTATTTAAATACCTTGCATTCATTTTATATATTTTTTATAAGAAAGATAAATAACCACCATATCTATGTACAAAAATCTAAAAAAAAAAAAAAAAACAATTATGCTACCGAATAATAATAATAATAATCATGGTACATATATGAAAACAAATAATTACTGTTCTATATGATTTAATGATGTTGTTGATTAAAGCTTAGCCAACAATATTTTTGAGGTTCCACAAGTGGAATGTCGAGGCTAATATACGCGGTAAGCTATTGTGCTAAGAAAAGTAAAGTCCATGCGAATGGTGAAATCGGTTGGTATTGAAAGTTGATGCCAATAAAATAAACATAAATAAAAACTTTTTAATTTTAGAATCGCAGTAGATTTATTTTAGGGTTATTTTTGTGGCTGTCATTTCGGTTTAACTGATGTTATTTTTCTGTTCATATTTGGCAGTCGTAGAAAGTGAGACATCTAACGCCTCAAAAACTTATTGGGCCTTACCAATAATCAATTTTAGTCTTCAACTTAAATGTTTTGACGGTCACAATGGAAAATTTTGTATGGAAATTTTCGCCATTGTGACTTCGTAAAAGTTAGCCTGGACACTAAAAATGATTATTAGTACCGCGGATTGAATTTATTCACGTTTATTTTGAGATTCGATTTCGTTCGAATATTTTTGTCAAATTCAAAGAATCTGTATTTTGACATTCGAATAGAAAGTTCATCCTATTAATCAAAAGTTAATTTGTCATTCGAATGTTGATTGTATTTTGACATTCTAATCGTTCGAAATGTCATTTTTTATTCGTGTGGAATTTCCAGACGCTTAAACAGCGACTTCTTTTGTTTTGCTCCCTATTCCTGGCGGATAAACAAATTTGTAAAATCGTAAGTAGTAAATATTTGTAAATTGGTCTGCATAAAATAAAGAAAAATAGCCTCTGTTTATATAGGACGCATTCCAATTGGGTAAATCGCGAAAGTGTTGGTCAGGCTAATGGAGTGGAGGGAAATCGTGAAATCTGGCTACAATTATCAACTGGCACTTGAAAAAATAATAGAAGTAATTAAGTAAATGTTATAATTATTCAGCTATTCTGTCGCGTGTGTTGTTTTTTTTTTTTTTGTTAATTTGATACCAGGCTGTAACTACAATCAACGACACCTGTTTTGCTTTTGACAGCAACTAAATGTGTTACAAGGTAGTGTGACCAGATTTGTAATGAGTAAATGAAAGAGGGAAACTTTTCATTGGATTTATTATAATATTTTTACTTTAAATATATTACTTTAATGATTATGGAATTTAATAGCAAAATAAAAAAAAGATTGTTTACTAGCTGTACCCGCCCGGCTTTGCCCGTGCACAGAAATTGTATTGCTTAGCCTTAGATCTTATATAATAATGTTCTTTCATAAGATTGTTTGTAAATTTAAGCTCAATCAATTCACTGCAACACTCCTGGGCCAATACTTACGACAGTTTCAACTCAATTGATTCGGACGTTTTCGAGATATAAGATTTTGATTTTTTTTGTATAGGCGGTGCCACGCCCATTTGTCCAATAGATTCGGCGGCTTTCGAGATATAAGATTTTGAATGTTTTTTTTTTTAAGGGGGGTGCCCCGCCCCTTTGTCCAATTTTGACCAAATAAAGCCTATATGTTGCCCATTAGTAAGGCCTACCTTTTCCAAAAAGACAATACCAATCGGGTTAGTAGTACTTGTGATTGTGGAACAAAAAAAAATCTATACAATTTTATTATAGGTATGTATAGATGAGCAATAAAAAACAGAGTCTCAACAAAAAACCAAAGAGTGGTCACTCTATCTATAACAGAAATGTGAAACAGCTGATTTCGAAAGCTGAATTCATTTGAGTTTATTTTATGACATCTTTCGATAATGAATATTATTCATTAAAATGTCAAAATACACAAAATTCATTCGAACGAGTAAAGACATTCGTTCGAATTGATTATTCATTCGAATCTCAAAATAAGCGTCATTAAATTAAAATCAGCATTACTTGATTTTCAAGTTTAATTTCCTATGCATTTATTAAAAAAAAAAAATTGAAAAAAAAAAAACGAGCAAAGCTAATGCTTTTTTGCAATAATGAAATAAAGGCGATACATCCTGTTCATCTACGCGCTACGCTTTGGTCCTACCTCAAAAAATCGCTGCCGATCTTCCTGTCCCTTTCAGAACTGTGTCTATAAAGTACATAATATCATCTCTCACAGGATATATAATTCATCACGATTATGTTTAGTGTGCTTGGAGACTAAAGATTATTTTAATAAAATGTTAGGATATTTTCGTTTGGATGGTCTCATACTGTTACAGCCACACTTGCGTCGCATAAAACAAAACATTTTCCGAAACTGCCTTGAGAACTTGGAATGTACTACCATACCATGCGCAATATATTCGTTGGCATAACATCTTTACCATGTTGCACTCACAGTACCAGCCCTTCTAGCCTTTACAAGTTTCACCTTTATATGCCTCTCTTCTCCATATATAAAATATTAGTGAAATATACGCGCAGATAACGCGACTGAAAACTGCTGTTTTTTTTTCTCAAGCTGACGTGCAGGTGTTAATTTGTTTATATAGGATTAAACACAAAAATTATAAAGAAATGCCTGGAGTATTGAGGATGCCATTACTTTTATCGAATTGTAGGTATACATACCTAGAATTTTGAGCAATTTTTAGGATAAAAATTACAAAAGTAAAAGGTCGATTGTTATAATTTGAAAAAAAAAACATCTACATATTGGCTTCAGTTTTAAAATAAAACGTATTTTCCAACCGTCTATTTAGTTCTTTTTGAAAGCCTACCAGTCTTGAGTCCATCACTTTCAAGTACAAAAATATCTAAAAATGAAACACATAACAAATGCTTTTTGCCGTAGATCGAATCCCTTTTTTTGGTGAGTCTTCGTGTGGTACTCTGCACCAAATAAAATTCTGTTTTCATTAAAGACTGAGTTATAATCCATTAAAAAAAAACACTTTTATATTTTTCTGAACGGTTGCTGGGTTATTTAGCCCCTTTGTTAATCCTGAAATTATTTAAAATTAATTAAACTATCTCGATTTAGTCTACCAAGGATCGAAAATGGGCAGTTAGTAGGGAAAGGTGAATGGATCGTTATTCTATAGCTCTTAAAAGTTTAGATCATTTGTAGAATTGACTGTTTTGTATACAGCCCCGAACATGAATAACATATACAGTTTGTCAAGGAATTGTTTTTACAAAGGAAAACAACTGGTGATTTAGACAGTTTCTTTATAAAACAAAAGAGCTTTTTTGATGTTTTACTTCATCTTTTTAATAAATTTCTTTTTATTAATATATCTACTAACGAACAGTAACAAAAAATACTACATTATGAAAGTAATAAAAAATACGCAAAAATGAGCTTGTCAAGAAATTTGTAAAAACAATTTCGTGACAGACTGTAATCTTAAGATCTATTTATAACTCAACAGTTTGTTTTCGACTGAAATTTGGAAGTTCCTTCTCATTAGCCAGTACATATACAATACATAATATATTAGTTAAATGTCTATATCTTTAACGTGTTCTTTCCACTTAAATTAAGTATCATCAGTAAAAGTATCAAGACCATTTTCGAATTTTTCAGTCGTATCTCTAAATACTTGTACATGTAAGAAAATGGCCGGAGTTCCTTAATTCACAATTAAACCCGGACCCGAATCTTTATTATAAAGTGATCGAAATGATTTGAAGGAAATTTCACTTCAGTATAGTGTACTTAAGTACGTGAGTCACATAGATATACTTTTTTTTGTATTCTTCAGTCCATTTTAATTGCCATAGGAAGTATTCGTAATTGCCACTGCTCGATATGCTCGTTTTATGTGAATCCAAAAAACATTTGTTACATGCCTACATTTCCAATTTTAATTACTACCACTCTTAATCTCTTACTTTTTATCTGTTACCAATTTTAACCTAATACAAAACAAACAAATTCTGTCCACCTACGAGTAAGTATATGTGGAATGATCAAAAGAAAATTAAAAAAAACCCAATGCATAACAACAAAATGGACTTTCTTAACGTCTATAAAACAGATAGCAGTAAAATTTAATTTTACCCAGGTATTTTGAATATATTATCGTTTTTATAGGATACACCGATAAAAATGTAAAAGATAACACTACGCACAAATTTGTTTCAAATTAACCCAAGTTTACCGATTTTCGGATCCATACGATCGATATGGTGGTGTAATAAAATTCAACCGTAAATGTTACATCAGGACCAAAAACCAAACACAAAAACTATAATTTTTTTTACAAACACAAATAACAGATAGGAATGCATGATGTTGGTGACAAAAAGCTGTTAAAAATTATTTGAGAAACTTAATTGCATTTCAAGTGGATGACGTTTTTTTTTTAACAAAAATGGGAAGAATAATTTAGATGTGCATTTTGAAATTAATAATTGTTTGAAATATAAAGACAAACCAGACCCCCGACATTTGAAACATGAATTGATTTAGATGGTTACCGTACGTCTCCCCATTTGCATCTAAAAAAGGATTTGCTTTTTGCTCCCTACACCAAGTTCTTCATTTGTTTTGGATCCGTCTGTATACAATACATGTGAATCCTTTTTAAATGTTGGTTTGGTCTGTCAGATGTATTCTGAGTAGTTAAATTTTATCTGAATTCCTGTAGGATTGCTGTATGGACTAGGTTGGAACTTGACTCACCTTCTGTGGTGAGCATATAGGCATTAACCATTTCCTTCATATGTTCTAGACGAAGTGGTGGGATGTTTAGGATAACTTCAAGTTTAGCTGTTGGTGCAGTTTCCATTGCACAGACAGTAACTAGTCTCCGTATTTTTTTGAGCTGACCTCTGCGGTGCTTTATACCTACCAAAAAACGGTGACATGATGATAGGTTCGTCCTGCTGCATCCACCTTACTGAGACTACTTTATCTCATATATAAAACAGTAACATAAACGGCTGCCGCATCAGCTTACCTTAAAATTGATGCAAAAGGAGTTACTTTGGGTACGTAATTTAAATAAGCTGGGTGCAGATTTCAGCCTTAGCTGGAGGGACGCCAATATTTCTCAAACGGATTGGAACTATAAGAGAACGGAAATGTTTTCAAAATTAAAGTCAAGCTACGATTGAAAAGGATACAAAGAGCGAAGGTTCTCAGTACTTTACAGAAACCGAAGATCAAAATAAAATAATGTGGGTCTTTAAGACCCGGTGCGACTTGATTGAAAGCAAACAGGACAAGAAATTGTTCTTTATGCAATTTAAAAGAAATAGAAAATATAACCATTTCATAGGAAGATGTCCTATTCTTAAAGAATTCAGATACAAATACTTTGAAAAGAGATACATATCTACCTACTTATTAGAAGCCGACGTAGTTGAATTGTTAAACGGAGTACTAAGTAATTGGGACAATCTTACAATCTGAATTACATTATCAATGCTTTAGCGTATAGAACATTTTTAATTGAAGAATTTAATAACTAAACATTTAAAACTGCAATAAAACTTTGAAATAAAATCAAATCCCCCACAGACGACATTTATGTCATTGTCGCATGTTCTCAAAATTTTAAATTGTAAAATAATTTTTATAACGAAAAATAAAGAACTTACTACTACTATAAAACAGTTTGTCCTAACTGAGCTAGGATAGGAGCTGATATTTTGAAAAAAATTTCCTTTTATGATCATTTAGAAGCGATTTGGTGAAATTCAAACTTCAAAAGGGGGTTAAAGTTTGTATGGGAAAATTCTCTTTTTTCATCCGATCGTTTTCAAATTCGCTTTGTGTAGGTGCTCTATATATAAGAATTTAATAAAATAATTTTACCTGAGTTTGAAAATTTTACTTGGCGCCCGCAGGGAAAAGGAGACTCAGTTTGTATTGGGAACATTATTTTTCAAACTACCACGCACGTAGGAAAGCACAATAGGTACTTCTATAACGGGTGAGAAGCCGTGGATAAAAACTCCTTTTCAATAGGCGACCGGTCATCCACCCATATGCGCAAAGTCAATGAAATATGAAGAGGTTGGCAATGTAACAATAAATAAGTCCACAGTATGTATCAACGAATTTGGAAGGATTAATAATCCGGTACCTATATACAGAAAGTATAACGCATCGCAAATTGCATCTCTAGTGCACACAGTCGCACCATCAAGTTTATCATTTTGGTTGAAGATCGACCAAAGTTTGTATTCCCATAGTGCTTCTTTGTGCGATGCTATCCGAATCACAGTGATTCCAAAATCATACAGCCAACCGCCATGTATATCGTCTCTGCATAAATCATGTAATCTACATCGAAACAAAATCTGCAGGAGCTCATAATTACCTGTGCTGCTATAATGCACACTAAAAGTAAAAACCAAAATATCCAAACTGCACCGTGCTTATACGAGTATGTCTGCAGCGATTAAAACTACTATACCTACAAGACCCATCTATATACCTCCATATAACATTGGTATACCTTAACTTATTTCCCAAGAAAATGAGCCGCTAGTTTCTTCCCCAGCCATGGCTAACAACAAGCATGGTAATAATTTACTTATCCGCAGCTCAGCATCTATTCGTGGTTGATATTTTTGTTCTGCTGGTTCAGAGGCCTAAACAAATATACACAGCAGAGCTCTCAAAGTGAAGAGGGTTGAGCTGAACCACAGCCATAAAGGTAACCACTAACCGCACACAACAAATATCAACAAAATTATAAATTAATAAAATTTATGCACAATAAAATTGAGGGGGAATTATTAATGTTGGCGTTCACGCTTTATAATCGCCATAAATCAATGAAATTATTGATATGGCACCGAATCACGGCATTTTGTGCAGTGGGGAAAATCGTCGACGCCAGTACCAGAAAACGTCCGTTTCAACTTATCAAGGGGGGCACAGCGGCAGATGATGGGCAAATGATTTCGCAGTATGCCGTGTTTTCACTGGCATCGCTCAGGTAGTAGTTGGTGCTCTCGTTGGCTTGTTTTAAGATATGTTTTCGATTGCACGCACAATTTTTATATATCTACGAGTGCTTTTTGTATCGATAACCAGTCCAGAAAGTTACAAAAAGTGCAATCAAATTGAATTTTAATTGTGTGTTTATAACGTTAAGTCACGTGTTTGTGTTAGAGATACAGATAATGATTCGCAATTGGTAATTGAAAATTGAGTTTCAAATAAGTACACTAATACCTACTTCAATGGGATTGACATGGGATCATGACGTAATCTCGAAAGCAAAAATCTCGAATGTACAGAAATCTCGAAAGCCTATATTTCGAAAAAATCTCGAAAATAAAAAGTAAATTCGAGATTTTTTTTTGCACCCATCCCATAGGCAAACAATAAAACCAAGCAGGGGGGTTGCAGGAGGGCAGCCTACCCCTTCTTGGCTCTTTCACGAAAACGGTAGGTATATGGACACATTTTTCAGGTACCTACTATTGTCATTCTTAACTTGATAGCAAACTCAGTTTTTCTCTAAAATGACTGTGTTCTTCGATATCCACCCCAATCGCTAATGGTGCTTTAAAAAAAACTGATCATATCTCTAAAACGCAATTTTCGATTTGGATAAAAATGTAACTTATAGTCTGAATAATACCTTGTAATAAGTTTTCAGCTAAGCAAACAGCAGTTCTTTTCGAACCCGAAATTGTAATACATATTTGTTTACATAATTTTACAAAAAACCGCTCTAACGATTTTGATAGAAATATGTACATATATTTCTCAAAAATGACTACCCAAATCCTGATCTGTATTCATACACGGTATATTTTTGTAAAGCTCAGGCAGTATACAAATCCAATAGCAACCACAAAAAATTTTAAATTACTCTGTCATTCAGCGAGATTCGCAATAAATGAGAAAGTTTCGTGCGACCCAGTCATTTGATTTAATTCATTGACATCACATTTTCGCACCAACTTAAAGATCGCAGTTACCAATCACCAATCATTGAGAGTGCAATAATTCTTCACCAACCAAATGATTTAAATTATTAGAATGCAATCATTTCCAATCATCCCAATCGTTTGCATTCTTTTTTCAATCATCATTAATCATTTGTATTGTCTCCACATACAGTAGAATTTGCGAATTGTGACTTCGGTTATAACAACATTTCGGTTATTACGACAAAGTTTATAAGATATGTAGGTACTGTATTTGCTTTTAGAGGAAACTAAAATCATTATAAAATCCCCATAAACCTTTTCAAATTAGCAAGTACAAGTAAAGGGTGTTTTTTTAGAGCTTTAGTTTTTAAACTGGCAACACTGTTTCTACAGATTGTCAATTTGACAGTTGAAAGTATAAAAGTTGTTTTGTGGTTAGTACGTTTGGATATTTTAAGATGAATAGATTAACTCCAGAACAACGCGTGCAAATTGTGCAAACTTATTTCGAAAACTATGGTTCCGTTCGCCAAACTTATCGTGCGCCATTTTCCATTTTACGGTCGACATAATCGTCCATCTGAGCAAGTTATTCGGAACACGATGACTCGTTTTTACACCACGTACACTCTAGGCCTAGTGGATAATACGCATTCCCAAAGACGACAAATAGTGCGAAAAGAAGAAGTTATTTGCCGCTGTGGAGCGCAGTTTTGATGAGAATGCGAATGAGTCGATTTGCCATCGTGCACAGCAATTGGAGATATACCCATCCACTTTGTGGACAATTTTACGGAAAGATCTTGGCTTAGGTTAGGTTAGGTTAACGGGTTGACAGAGCAGGGTATGTTCTGCTGTGCCACACTTAGGTCCTTGTGGACCCATTGTGATGCCCTTTTATGTGGGGGTTAACCGGTGATGTTGGAGTGGTTAGCCTCATGTCCCTTCTTCTGGTGATTACTCGACGCTGTCCAGCCATCCTGATTTCCTCAAAAACCTGTAAAGATTAAAAAGTGAGACATCAGAAAGTTCTTGTAGGTCATGGAAGTAATGACTTCCAAGTGTTCTGTTCCTCAAGTGACAGAGGCTCGGGCAGTGACAGAGGAAGTGAGGTGTGTCCTCATGTACCTCTTCGTCTCCGCAGCCTCTACATATATCGTCATCTTTGAGATTTAGTTTCATTGTATGGTTTCTTAGGAAGTTATGACCCGTTAGGGCCCCTACCAATTTGGACAGCGATGACCTGTCGAACTGTAGAAGTTTGATGGTTCGGCCGCTGTCGTATTTAGGCCAAAGCTTCCGTGATACTTCACAGGTAGTTAGCCCCTTCCACCTGTTGTTGGTTTTCATGCGAATTTTATTTTCCACTCGCTCTCTAAGATTACAGAGTGGTGGCTTCACCGACTGCAGTGCTAGATCATGATCCATTGCAGACCCATTTCTTGCTAGTTCGTCGGCCCTCTCATTGCCGGCTTTGTCACTGTGCCCAGGGACCCAGCAGAGGACCGTAGAGTGCTGCGAGCAGAGAACCTTTAGCTCTTCGCGGCAGCGATGTACTAACTTTGATTTTATTTCAGTAGCAGAAACTGCTTTAATAGCCGCCTGGCTGTCAATGAAAATGGTAATATCATTTCTTGGTATTGCCAACAATGACACCTTACGGGCCGCTTCCGCGATCGCCAGAACCTCTGCTTGGAAGACACTGCAATTGTCAGGAAGCCTGATTGAGCAGTGTATATCTAATTCCTCAGAGAATATACCGGCGCCGGTTCCACAGTCCATCTTCGATCCATCTGTATAGATGGATATCGATTTCCTCTTTGTGGGTTCATCTGTATTCCATTCATCTCTACTCGGGAACGAGCAGGAGAATGGTCTATCAAAGTTTAGATGTGGGATCATATAGTCAGAAGTGACAACATTCCCAATGTATTTCCCAAGAATCTGTGCGTGACCAAAGTTGCACAGGTTCCAAGTACCAGTTTGGCTGATCCTTAGGGCACTTTTGGTAGCAGATTCCTCCATGTATAGGTCCAGAGGAGTCAGATTGAGGATTGCTTCCAGTCCAGCCGTAGGTGTAGTTCTCATCGCACTGGTTGTCCCTATACATGCTAGTCTTTGTATTTTTGTCATTGACTTAAGATTGGTCGCCTTGCCCGCGGCTTGCCACCAGACTACGCTGCCATATGTGAGTATAGGCCGCACGATTGCCGTGTACATCCACAGGATTGTTTTGGGGTTCGGTCCCCACTTCCTGCCAAAGATACGGTTACATGCGTAGAAAGCATTAGCTGCCTTTTTCACTCTTTCATTGACATTCGGCTTCCAATTAAGTTTTCTATCTAATATCATTCCTAAGTATTTCGCCCTATCAGCCACCTTTAGAGGTATTCCCTCGAGGGTTGGTGGCTCGAATAGTGGTATTGTTCTTTTGTTGGTGAACAGGACAAGCTCAGTTTTCTGGGGGTTAACCCCAAGGCCGCATTGTTTTGTCCATGTATTAAGCACTCTTAGTGAGTTTGCTAGTAGGTCGCTAATGGTCGGTAAGAATTTACCTTTTGCAAGCAGGACTACATCGTCTGCATATGCTATTACCGTTACACCCATGTTATTAAATTTCGTTAGTATCTCATTCATGACAAGTACCCAGAGTAAAGGGGAGATGACCCCTCCTTGTGGAGTGCCTCTCGAAGCGGTTACTCTAAGGACCGTGTCACCTAATTTCGCGTTGATGTTTCTTTCACTAAGTAAGTTAACAATCACATTAGTGATGGACTGGTCAACGTTTAGGTTTTGTAGTGCCCTTTTTACAGCGCACGTTTTGACATTATTGAAGGCTCCTTCAATGTCAAGGAACGCAGCTAGCGTATATTCTTTGACTATTAGTGACCTCTCTATAGTACTAACGACCTCATGTAACGCGGTTTCCACCCCTCTGCCTTTTATATAAGCGTGCTGAGATGTGGAAATCGCGCTGTCATCCAGTCGACTTCGTATAAAGACGTTCATTAGTTTTTCAAAGGTTTTCAACATAAAGGATGTTAGGCTTATAGGCCTGAAATCTTTGGCGGTGGTGTGACTGGATTTCCCTGCCTTCGGAATGAAGACGACCTTGACCTCTCGCCAGGCTTTAGGAATGTAGCCACATTCTACACTGCGAATAAAAAGTCTTTTTAAGACCGGCGTAATAATGGTCTTAGCTTTCTGGAGCATGATTGGAAAAATTCCGTCTCCTCCGGGGGATTTGAACGGGGAGAATGTATCAATTGCCCAGTTTAATTTATCTTCAGTTATAAGTTCTTCTGGAACCGACGTTATTGCGGTGTCAAATCTAGACTGGTTTGTCTGACTCGTAGTGCATCCTGGAAAATGAGTCTGTAGTAGCAGACTAAGAGTCTCTTCGCAGGATTGTGTCCAGGTTCCATCAGTGTCTTTGAGGTATCCCGGAACTGCGGATTCTTTGCACAGGATTTTTCTAAGTCTAGCTGATTCTGTGGTGCTCTCGATGTCACTACAGAACGTACGCCAGGCAATGCGTTTAGCACTTATTACGGCCTTTTTGAATCTCCGCTGGCCGGCTTTGTATAGGTCCCAGTCTGTCTGGGAGTTCGTGGTCTTAGCCAAATTAAAGAGAGCTCTGGTTCTCCTACGGATTTCGAAGAGCTCCTTTGTCCACCAAGGTGGAGACTTCCTATTCTTTATTGTCCGTAGAGGACATGCCCTATCGTATGCCTCACTTAGAATTTTGTTCACCAATTCTGTTGTTGCATCGATTTCCTCAGGCGACCCTATTTTTTGATGACTGAGTTTCCTACTATTCTTCGCTACTTCAGATAAGAATGTTTCCCAGTTAGTCATTCTGGGGTTTCTATATTTACCTAACGGGGTAGCTTTTTCATCAATGATGAATTCTATAATTCTGTGATCTGAGAATGATGGTTCTGTAGAAACTTTCCATTCCCGCACAGTAAGAGTGTGTGAGTTACTATAGAGAGTTATATCTAGGACCTCACGCCTATTCCTAGTTATAAAAGTTGGTTCATTGCCAATATTAGCTACAAGTAAGTTGTTTCTTATAATAAATTCTAAGAGGGACTCACCAGTCATTAATGTCGGAACTTCCCCAGAGTGTATGATGGGAGTTGGCATCACAGCCTAGAATTAGATCCCATCTCTCACGCTCTGCTGCTCTAACCAGTGCATTGGTTAGTTCGGAAGGTGGACTGTCAGCTTCGTAAGGCATGTAAATTGCCGCCAGTATCAGTGCGCTCTTTCCTGCCCTGTCCCATTTAACCGCTGTTTGGTCGGTATCGCTGAGGCTAGGTAAAAGAAAAAGTTTAATCTGTTTTCTGGCGACAATACATGTACGAAACTTACCATTATCAGATGTACTGCTATAGGTATGCAGGTCTTTGGAGCTCAGCCCTCGTATTTTCCCCCGGAAGATCCAGGGTTCCTGTACCAGAGCGATATCGATCTTCTTGGTCTCCATAAGGATGACCAGATTGGCGCTGGCCGCCTTACTGTGATGAAGATTTATTTGTAAGATCTTCATCACGGGCAGTTGCTTCTTCTCCTCTGCTCTTTTCATTTGCCGCTATCAGCCTGAGTTTGCATCGCGTTATGCCCACACGGACCTTAAACTCTTGCTTGCGGAGTAGCGGCAGTGATTTGTGGCTCAGGAGTATCGTAACGTCCATGCCATTCTCAGTATACTCACTCGTTTCCAGGACTTTCCACTCCCTGCTCTGAAGTTCCGGGTTCAGGAATTGCAGGTTGCGTTCTATCCTTTCCGCGGGCAAGTACGGTCCTCGAATATGTATTCGGCCTTTTGGTCTGGTGATATTGAGGATCTCCTTCCTATCAACCACCCGCAGTTCGGCATTCGGCCAAGGTGCGTTGGTGTTGGTAACGAAGGTCTTCAACCATACCATAGTTTCTTTATCGTCACATTGCATGACCTTGAATCCCTTAAAGGTGGTTAGCTGTCCAAACAATGGAATTACGCCAGCCGCCTTTACGATAGCGTCGTTAACACCATCTAGGATTCGCTGTTCGATCAGTTCCCATTGGTGAGTGGTGAGTCTTCGATTTGGATTACCAAGGTCGACTATAGCGACACGAAGACCCTCCTTCACCTTCTCAGCAAATTTCCGTCTTTTCGCCTGCCTGCCTGAAACCGGGGAGATAGTGTCGTCATGCCTACCTCTTTTAGAGACTCCAGGAACGTTCTCAGATTTGGACGCATCCTTATCTGGGACAGTTCCAGGTGGCTTGGGATCGGTCACAGTCGAGGTGAAAGGCAAGAGGCATTTCGCCCTCGCTGCTTCCAATCTCATGCCGGCTCCTCCAGAGGCATGCGCCCTAGGCTTGCTCAACTTGGTTTTGCTTACTGTCAGAACCTTACTAGAGCAACCAGGTGTCTCCTCAGCTTTGGACGGATCCTTAGCTGAGCTGACGCCCGGTTTTTCGGGTTTTGACCTACTCAAGGCGGAAGGCAAGAGGCATTCCTCCCTTGGTCCAGTCATCTTCCCTTTGCTTATAGGGTTCGTCTTCCTAACCGGTAGAACCTTCCTAGAGCAGCCAGGTGTCTCCTCAGCTTTGGACGAATCCTTAGCTGGGAAGGTGCCCGGTTTTTCGGGTTTTGACCTACTCAAGGCGGAAGGCAAGAGGCATTCCTCCCTTGGTCCAGTCATCTTCCCTTCTCCAGTCGGGTTCTGCTTCCTACTCTTTTGGCTGCTGCGCCACGCACTGACGGTAGACTTCATCGTCTCCCGGGCCCTAGCTAACATAGACGTCTCCTCTTCCGTTAAGGAACTGGGGGTACGTCTCCTAAGCCTATTGAGCAGCCGACGTGCATTCCTACGCATTTTTAATGGGTCTTCTACTGTAGGTGTACAAGTTCTGGACAGCTTGTTGCTTTCCACCATGCTCGCCGCAATGACAACTGAGGCTTCGGATCTATCCAAACATTCAGTGTCCTTTGGCATACATGGCTTATCCACAACAGTAACTGCGCTGTCCAAGGTCGAGTCTGCCTCTCCCGGTGAAACAATTCTGTCCTCTTTGTCCGCTTCGTTTTTAACAGGGTCAGATGCAACAGACCCGTGCCCCGATAGGCTACGGCATATCACAGGCATTGGTGGTCGCATGAGAACTCCCTCGCTCGAGATTCTTGGGGAGCCAGTCTCCGGCAGGGTATTAGCACGGGGCTCATCACCTTCCAAAGCCTGACTCTCCAAGAAGTCAAGAGCGTTTTGAAGCCGTCGTTTGTCAAGGTCTCCTAGTTCTTTTCGTTTCTGCAGCTTCTTTATTGTCATTTTGCAGTTGACAACTCTTTTCCTAATCGAAGCTGTGGACGATATGGAGAATTTGGATGAGCTGGCGATGGAGCGATTGTCATCTTCCTCAAGAAAGAGTTTCTCAAGTCCGAGGTCAACCGTTCCCTCGCTTCCCCCAACCGAAGCAGCTTTACCAGTTGACGGTTCTTGGAGTAAGAGGTTCTCCTCCTCCTCCGTCATGTTCGTCGTCTGAGAATCGGCTATCATGAAGGTATTGGTGCCCGATTCATTTGCACCAGTCCCTTTGTTTGTTGTTGTTTTGTTTATTTGTTCAATTTTGGACCCACGAGTAAGGGGGAAGGGAAGGTCGTTCTGTACTCACCCCCTGTATACAGAAAAGGGGAATTGAAATTGAAACTAGAGGTCCCCAGGTATCTAGAGTTCACCGTTAAAAGACACATAACATGGTGCCATACATCCCATGGGCACGGTTGTTCACCCGGGATTACGGGGTTTATCGAGTTATTCCCCTCTAGATCCGTTATATTTCGTTTAAAGCAGTGGCACCTCGTGCAGGGTGTGGCTCTTCACCACGTATAACGATCTTAGGCAATCAGTTTTGTCGAAAGCCTCTGGTCTCTAGCCTGAGACCTCGCCGACCAAGATCTTGGCTTAAAAGCTTATAAAATCCAGCAAACGTGTATTAGTTGAAACCGCGTCACCAAGACCATTTGGTTTCAAAAAGACGGCGCAACATGCCACACGGCTCGCGACACCATCAATTTATTGCGGGAATCTTTTGCTGAGATTGTGAACTTGCCTCCACGATCCTGTGATCTCACACCTTTAGATTACTTTTTTTTTTGGGGTATGTGAAGTCACTAGTCTATGCCGATAAACCACAGACGTTGGACGATTTGTAAGTCAACATTCAACATACGACCCTAGTTGCTCGATAATGTTGTCGAAAATTAGATTTCACGATAGCGCTTCATTCGAACTATCCGCGCATATGCCCGAAATCATTAAACATCAACGGCATAAATAAAATTATCTATTAAATAAAGCTAATATTAGGTATAGACATTCGGCCTTACTAATAATCAAACCCTAATTCCGACTATTAGTTGGCTGCCAGTTTTACCTAAAATGTATAGCTTTATTCAAATGGTACCAATAAACAATCTGATCTCCACATTTACTAGTGCGATAACTTTATTGGGATCTATTACATTTTCTGTCATTGTAGGATTCAAATACCATAATTTGGATTCGCTGAAACAAGACCACTGATCATGCTTATATGCCGAATAAATTATTCTAAACGAATTTATACCCAATTTACAATTAAATTCGCCCATCAGATCCCTCCCAAAGGCTTTAGAACGCTTATTAAAAGCAAAAACCGAAACACGTATTAGGAAATCTACAAATTGTCAGCTGTTTTGTCAAATTCATACAAAAATTAGTAATGCCGTATCATACAATTTAGGTTTATTTTCAGTACTATTTACAATACGTCTTCCTATGCATTTCGGTACTTTTGTATTAATTTCGAAAATTGAGAATTGTTAATTGAGAGCTATAAAATGCATTTCAGATTATTGAATAATAATAATAATACCATTTTTTAATTATTCGTAGGCTAATAATGCATAACGAAATTTGTTTTTAGTATACAAATCACAATTATGTATAATGTAACAAATAGAAAAACTACTGAAACATAATTTTATAATCACACTCATATTATAAAATATCATATATCCAGCCTGTTGACTCCATTATTGAACTTTCGGAATGAAACCGAACTATTGTTTGTACTTGAAAAAAAAACTTAAGCTTTGAAAAGTAATTTAAAATGTAAACCAAATGTTCTTAAGGTCGTCGGCAATTCTTTTCTTACAACTACATTTGCCGCGACATCAACCATTTTACAAACATGTTTCACTAAGGATTCTCAGCGAATGAAAACCTCCTATTAAAGAATTTGGAGGGTCTGGTGTTGGACAGCTATAAAATGGTATTCATTTAAGTAGTTTCAATTGATTTATGTATATATAAAAAAAAATACTCTACCAGTGGAATGGTTTATACCTACTTTTCTGATGTACCTAGTAAAGAAAAGAGTGCAAAAAATGTTATAGTTTTCTTGAAATACTACTATGTATCTGTTTATATTATATTATCCCTTTGTCGACCTAGGAAAAGAGCACATGCTTACTCTTGCACAGAAGAAGATTCAATTATGCCGCTTTTTCGATTCGATTTTTGTTTTTTACTGTGTTAGAAATGTAATATTTTATTATTTTGTGTATATTTGAATAATTTTGCGTATAACAGGATCAAAAACCATTACAATGCAAATTAATAAAATAAGGAATCATGTTACCATTTACCAAAATTAATTAATTAATACAAATAATCTATACAGGCAGATTAGATGCAGATTATTTAAGTCCACTCCTATTATTATTTTTGATACTCTAATTTTGATTTCATAGGCAACACTCCTCTTGAAAATTACATAAGGGTGGATCTATTTAGCTAATGGCCGAGATAAACATGTTTTTCTCACCATTAACATTCAACCCTACAGTTAACGATATTCTGGCAACTAAATTTGTTTATTGGTATGAGCATTTTGGAAAGTGTGGCGTTTTTGTGTCAACTGCCAGACTAAAGTTGATAATTGGTAAGGCGGATTAATTAAATTTTTAGCTTCAAGTGTTTATACCCGGTACCACACTGTGGTGAGGGTATATTCACTTTGTCATTCCATTTGTAACGCCCATAAGGAGGCGTTGTAGGTATGACAAGCTATATATATTATTGATCAGCATCACTTTCTTAGTCGATCTAGCGATGTCCGTCTGTCTGTCCGCACGATTACGGCCGTAATTTAAGAGCTATCGACTTGAAATTTGGTACGTAAGCTTTTATCCACCAAACTGAGGCTAAGTTCGAAGATGAGCAAGATCGGATGAAAACTACTACTACCTCCCATACAAAAATATCAGATTTATATAGCTTTTTATGTTAAAAATTAAATTTAAATAGCTACAGTAAAGATAGCAAGTTTAAACTTTGAACATATTGTTTTAATAATATTTGAAATTTTTTGACAAAAAATGAGCTTGGTCGAATAAAAACTACCCATACCTCCCATACAAATATATATAATTTTTAGTACTAAAATATTTTTATTTTTATTTTACAACTAGCGGACCCCCTGCACAGTGCAAAATAGAAATATAAAAAAAAAACAAATTCAAATTCATTTAAATTAGTGATAAATAGTTTTTATTGCAATGCTTTGTGGTAGACAATATTTTTGGTTTTTCCATTTTCGGTGTAAATATACAAAACCGATGGTTTGCCAACAGGCTACATATAACTGTCCATCTGAGAAAACTGGATACTCTAAATTCACTCCACAAATTACTAACGCCACGCCCCTTCATCCGATTTTGACCAATCCTTACAGGAATACTCCTGGGCCGATACCTAAGATTGTATGTAAATTTGAACTCAATCGATTCATTGGTTTTCGAAATATAAGATTTTTTAATGATTTTGTTGTATGGGCGGTACCACGCCCCTTTGTCCAATGCTTACCAATCTTAACAGGAATACTCCAGGGGCGATACCTAAGACTGTATGTAAATTTGAACTCAATTGATTTGCTGGTTTTCGAGATATAAGATTTTGAATGTTTTTTTTTGTATGGGAGGTGCCACGCCCCTTTGTCCAATTTTGACCAATCTTCACAGGAATACTCCTGGGCCGATACCTAAGATTGTATGTAAATTTGAACTCAATCGATTCAGTGGTTTTCGAGATATAATTTTTGAATGTATTTTTTGTATGGGAGGTGCCACGCCCCTTTGTCCAATGTTGACCAATCTTACCAGGAATACTCCTGGGCCGATACCTAAGATTGTATGTAAATTTGAATTCAATCGATTCAGTGGTTTTCGAGGAATAAGATTTTGAATGCATTTTTTGTATGGGAGCTGCCACGCCCCTATAACTCATGAACCAATACACCTACAAAGACCGTATGAACTTATAAACCATGGTATCAACGTCACCTTTCATGGGAAATTTCCAGAATCAAAATCGGTTAACGCATTACAGAGAACATTATCGACAAACACAATTGACCATGATTTTTATATATATCTATACATATAATAAAACTGTAGGAAATTTCTTTGTCAGCTAAAAACTCAAAAACTACTGGACAGATTTCGATGAAACTTTTTTTTAAATGTTCCTTAAGACTGTGAGACTGCTATAGGCTATGTCGTTTATAGCCACGTCCTTAGGAAACGTTTTTAGCCAAAATGTGTTTTTTGAAGTGAAAATATATACATACACATATACCTTCCTACAAATGGATGTTTATACTTTTGCGATCGTGCGACAGGACAAACAAAAACAAAACAACGTATACCTCGCATTCGAAAAGGGTTGATTTGTTTTCGCAGTGAGTGCTATGGTCAGTTGTATATGTAATGTAGGTATGTATATTATGGCATGAGGTATATTATTAACCTTCAGAAGAGAAAAGACGTACAGACGTTCATTCTGATATGTGGTATGGTACCAGTGTAAGGTTTGGGTAGGTAGTTGTTTGAATTCTGTTGGAAGAGGGAAACAAAGGAAAGGAAATGCAGTATTACAAACAAGTAGCAAGATCATGGAGAGGGAGGGCGATGCAGAGGGTGCACATTAAATATCCAATACCTACATTACATCCATTATCGATATCGCCACGCAACGCAGTATGAATTTCATTCTGATATGACATAACAAGGTAGGGTTGGGGTAGTTGTTTGGATTCCATAGGAAGAGGGCAACAAAGGAAAGGAAATGCAGTATCCATCCATATCCAAGATAGGCTTTTAATTGTTAGGCAATACTTCACCGAGTATTTTGAGCATCTTTCTGGTCCATCCAGAGGGTGAGATAAAATAAATTGAAAATAGATCTTATTTGGCCAAGTGCGAAAAATTTGCTTTATCGATTGCAATAATTGTGCTCAGGGGTAGTTTTATATTGCGTTCTTAAAATAGAATGATTACTCGCACCTCGCACGACAAGCATTCAGAATGCGCATTGTATATGCGTATGTATGACGTAGTTGAATTTGATGTAGGGAATGGATATGCATAAAACAAACTATTTACATATGTACGTACATATAAGTAGTTTGTGATGCGTAAATAAGTTTGCACAATGGTAAATATATATATTTGAGATCTGCAGCTCTGGAAAGTGTAACGATATGATCGCGTAGTATAAATAATCAAATCTTATCTGTGACGAGTTTTCATTTAAGTGATATAGCTATTATGTCCATTGACTTAGGACTTTCGGTACAGGTTACGTAAGGACTAAGTTGGTGACTGGGGAGGGGTAAAGGGGTGGTAGGGACTAAATCTGGAACTATTTGACCGATTTTAAAAATTCTTTCAACATTGTACTGGCTACATCCTCCGGTTCAGTATAAGTTACTTAGGGAGAGGATGGGGGAAGGGGAAACGGGGGTATAGGGGCTATCTTCGGAACTACTCGGCCATTGCTGGAGTTGGACGCCGACAGCCATGTTTTTCACATGGACAGCTATATGTTGCATGTTCGCGTGTGAGCTGCAGTTGTTTATACTTGCGCCCATTAAAATAATAACGTATGTATAGCTTACAAAAAGGCATTGCACTTCCACCATTCTCGCAGAATCACCGAACATGAGTTGCAACAAAAATGAGGTGCCCATGGACTATCTTGATGACCTACCTTTACACCAAAATAATGGTAGTGAGCAGTTATCACCAGTGGACTAAGGATCCGTTTCTGTCACCTCACCGCAAACGTAACAAAAATTGTCCACCGCATTAACTCAATTCCGCGGCATTTCGTTTTAGAAAAAAAAAAGACCGAATCGAACTGCATTGCTTGCCTATAGGCTCACAACAAAATCTGAAGTCAATGAATTAAATCATGTTAAGAAAAATCTAAAGATTGAAATGCTTAAATGATTTAATTCTAAATGGGGTTTTAGCTTTCTTAATCTCCTGATCACATTGCCAGTGTTAAATAGTTATGTACTTACATGGTTTCTGGGTTATGGTTGAGAAGTCTGAGTCTGCGCCTTTGAACTATTTTAGAAAGTTTACATTTTTGTTTGTAAATATAACTTGCATGCGCACTATACCGTACGAACACATTCGGATTTTGAACTTGTTTATAAAGCACTAGCTTACCTATATTATTATTATAGTTAAGCAACTTTACCACATATAAAAACAAGGACCCTAAGCTCCCATACACCACGGTTTTCTATATATGCTGTTCCGTAAAATATGGAAATAAGGCTAATTTTGTGTTATTTCACTTTTGATTTGGAAATAAGACCAAATTCAATGGCCTTATTTCACGTCATCGCTAAATGAGTCTCAGTCCAACATGAGCCCCTCAGAATAATAATGTATTCTTTCGTCAAAAGTCAAGATGACAGATACCTTACGTGAGTTACTCCAATATATTTGGAAATGATGACAGTCAGGATTTTTGAGAACTAGTCTGGTTGCTCAAACAGGGATGGTGGCGGATAAACCATTCATGGGCCTACTCCTGTTCTCACATCCCCGTGAGTTTTTAGCACAGCCAAAGAGCTAGCCTTCCATTTCGTGGCTTCTTCTCTTTGGGGATAACTTCCCCCCAACCACGGAAATAAAAAAAAAATGTTTTACGAAGCAACCAAGAGCCTGAAAATTAATGAGTGAATAAATGAATGAACCAAGAGCCTTTTTAGTTGAGATCAAAAGTTGGTCAGAAAAGTGCGAATCAGTCTTTTAAAATGGATAGAATATGTATAGCAAATCCAACCAGGAAGGAAGGAAGGTGGCCCACACAAGTGTAAGGGATTCTCACACAGCTTGGAGTGACCAACTGGAGGTTAGCCAAAGACAGTGCAATCTGAAGAGCCCCAGGTCTACCTCGGACCTTAGCGCCACTATTTATGTAAGTATGTAAGTATAAGTTCGGTGAGAATGGAATATAATCAAACTGTGAAAGTTATTTCCATACATGAATTTTTGCCACTGTTTCCATTTCTCAAAACGGTTTATCCTCAAATGCGCTTCTAATGTTCAATTAGCCCAATATGTGCCCCCATAAAAAATGCAAAACCCTTTCAATTCGACTATGGTTAATCCGTACAAATTATACGTGGATTTGTCGCTGTGAAATCTACTTCTCGGAATTAATTTCACGTTATCAGTTTACACGTAGAGATACCTACCTACTCCCAAGAGGAGGTGCAGCACTTATCACGTACTTCTGGTAGCAACTGACAGTGGCAATTAATATCAAGCAATCATCCCATTAGGAAACGTTATACGTATACGAGTGGTGCCAAACACCACACAAAAGTATTCAGGGGTCAGCAGGGGTACATATATTCTTCAGAATAACCTACTCGAGCGCGCAAGCATCATTCCTAGGAAGTTACCTGTTGTGAATGCTGAGACAAATAACGCAGCTCCGACCCACATTATTAATGATAATCTCTGGGCATTACAATCGCTGTGTGTGGTCTGGGGCTTACCACTCCGGGGAACGTAAATATTAACAGAGTGTCAATGGTAATGAGTTATTCCTATAGTATCTACCTAATGTATTGCGGAGCCCAAAGTTGCGCAGTCCAGCAACAGAAGCTAATCTGATAATGAGCTCTTCAAAGAATATCTACGGAGACAGATTTTAATCGTACACAAAACATGACACATCTCCCAGGGAGCAGTAACCCGCTACTAGTTGCCTTTTAATTGATCTATACTAATAGGAGGCGAATCAGCAGATAACCATCTCCGCATCGATGGGAAATTCTCGATCTGGGTAATCGGTTGACACCAGCCAACAATGGGAGCGTATCGGTCTACCAGATTCAGTCAATGCCATCCATCGTGCACACAAATATAGTATCGCATCATGTGTCGTCAGCACGAATATTGCCGTCGCCATGGCGTGCGAAACTGCCATCCTTGGCTGAGGAATTACCCGTCCGAAAGACTACTCCTGGTCCTGGAATGGAATCATACTTTTAAAGAGAGTCTCTCCCCCACACAGAATTTTGCGAATATTTATCCTCAAATGCAGCTTTAGCGCTACCAACTTAGATTAACAACCATCGATTACCGATTGTTCGACGCCGTGTCCGTGTGCCTCGTCCGTCCATGGTAATCATGAAGCCAAACTGATCTCTTCTGTTGCCGTACGTAAGTCGAATTAGATACAAGAGGCGACCAACAGCAGCTACAGAGATGCAGAATGGTGCATCAGAGAGGAGACATTCCAGACAACGAAAAAAAAGAAACGAAGTTCGCCAGCGACATCCTTCGTACATATACCTACACATCGCCCGAGTCCGAGTGCGACTGTCTGTATGCACATTTCAGCACCATGCGCGATATCTGCAAGCGCATGTTTTAAATTTCCCTGCAATAATTAAGAATCACCAAAGAGATTGCTATTGGGTTGGAGGCTCTTTTTGTTCAAACTTCCGAAGGAGTAGCAAGGGAATTGCACCTTCAGAGTAATTTTCCTGATTTCAAAAATCAGTTTTTTGTCGCTTTTTGGTTTGTTATTTGCATGCGTTATTCGACACAACCGCGTATATAGTGTGGTACAATGCATGGCAGACGCTTGTTAATTTACTAATTAATTTATTTTGTTTTAGATAACGACAAGTGAATAATTGTTTCTGTGGAATTTAGGAGAATGACTTTGCTGAACATTGTGTTATTTGATTGGCAATCGATTTTTGGATTAACTTTCTATAATTACTGTGTATCATCTATCTAAAAAAAAAAGTGCAGAATTTAGCACAAAATGCAATGTTTTATCCGAAATATAATACAATTGTTCACAAAGTCAAAAAGTATATTTGTGATTTCATAATTTGTAAAATGTTTTTTTGTTAGAAATATCTTCTTGATTTTCCGTAGTGTGTACGTAAAGCCATTATATCCCTGGCTATTATTTTCGCTGTAAAATAAAATTTTTCAATAAATCTAAAAACATTGATTTCCTTACATTTCCACAAATGTATCAGAATTTTTGATGAAATTGTTTCCATATTTTGTTTACTTCGACGTTTGTCATTTGGTTTTTTCGTTGTGCCTGAACTGTTTTCGAGGCGAATATTTAAATTCGCTAATCATAATACTAATAGGCGATTTGTTCGCCAAGGAAGTCGACTTTGGCGAATTATTCGACTACCCCGAAGTGTGCTGGGCCAGGAGTAGATAGGTATTGGGTAGATTGGGCATGGGAATTCGGCGCTAGAAAGAGACAGACCATGTACGAGAGAGATGGAGGGGTTGTGCGATGGAAGATTGATTTTATTGGTTTATTTTTTTTTTTTTTGCTGTGGGTTGTGTTGGCTGTTTTTTTTTTAGTTTTGGCTGTGCGTTGTGTTGGTTGTTATTTTTTTATGGAAACACAGACGTAGCGATAGCAAAATTGTTATCTTTGCGAACGCATAATTCAGTCCATGGTTGGAACCATAGACGACGTAGCGATCATATCATCTCTCTCGTACATAGTCTGTCTCTTTCTAGCGCCAAATTCCCATGCCCAATCGACCCAATATCAACTGCCAGGGGCTACGCTAGTATTATATAAAATGGGCCCGAGAACGGAACCTTACGGCACACCTGTGTGAAAACCAAACTGCTCATTCAGGAATATATTCCTGTCAGAAATAACACCCATTACTTTTTCCTTTATTACTCTTTTGCTTAAACTGCTTAGGAAGACAATTGGCCTGTCTAGCTCCCTGGGCAATCTGGATTTTTACCTGCTTTCAAAATAGGAACAACTTTGTCTTTTTTCCAGACAGGAGGAAAGTAATAAAACTTAATGCAAGCATTTATTATCACTGATGTCAGTATTTTAATTGCAAAGCCAGGCAATGTAAACGTTTCTTATATTATCAAGTCCCCCAACTTTGTTCACTTTTATGGAATTTATAATGTATTTGATGTACTCTTCCGCTGTTATAATTTCATTTAGAGGAAATTAAACAAATGCCGAATTGAGATCGCGAACCGTATCAGGTGTAAAAAGTATAGCTATGAACAACGCTCTTCATAAACTAAAGTCCAGTACCTATCGGAAAAGAATTGATTGAAATTGGACAACCATTCATATCATTTTAAACGCAGCTCAGCCAGGATTTAATTAAATTTCAATTAAGACAAAAAATTGATATGAGTATGACTCTCTTATGAATAATATCCCCCTAAAACGGGGTATTGGGCTAAATCAAAATTTACTGAAATTATGTCCCCAGTAATTTTCTATTTTCTATGGCAATGTAAAATTGCTCACTGCTATGGTAAGCGGTTGGGAAGTTACATACACTTAGCAAAATATACACTTTTAATATTTTACCCCCAAAAAGGGGAAGTGGCTAATTTGAAAAAGTTACAAACACATCTTATAATTTCTACATCTATATCAAAATGCAAGGTTAGGTTAGGTTAGGTTTACGGGTTGGCAGAGCAGGGTAATCCTGCCATGCCACACTTAGGTCCTTGTGGACCCATTGTGATGCCCTCTGAAAGTGGGGGCTAACCGTTGATGTTGTGATGGTTAGCTTAATGTCCCTTCTTCTGGTGGTTACTCGACGCCGTCCAGCCATCCTGATATCCTTAAAAACCTGTAAAGAGCAGAAGTGACAACATTCCCAATGTATTTCCCTAGAATCTTTGCATGACCAAAGTTGAACGGGTTCCAAGTACCAGTTTGGCTAATCCTTAAGGCACTTTTGGTAGCAGATTCCTCCATGTATAGGTCTAGAGGAGTCAGATTGAGAATTGCCTCCAGTCCAGTCGTAGGTGTGGTTCTCATCGCACTGGTTGTCCCTACCTATACATGCTAGTCTTTACATTTTTGTCATTCACTTAAGATTGGTCGCCTTGCCCGCGGCTTGCCACCAGACTACGCTGCCATATGTGAGTATAGGCCTCACGATCCACAGGATTGTTTTGGGGTTCCGTCCCTACCTCCTGCCAAAGATGCGGTTACATGCGTAGAAAGCATTTTAGTTGCTTTTTTCACTCCTTCATTGACATTCGGCTTCCAATTAAGTTCAATCATTCCTAAATCCCTATCCGTCACCTTTAGAGGTATTCCCTCGAGAGTTGATGGCTCGAATAGTGGTATTATTCTTTTGTTTGTGAACAGGATAAGCTCAGTTTTCTGGAGGTTAACCCCAAGGCCGCATTGTTTCGCCCACTCTTAGGGCCGTTTTATTCACTTTTGTTCAACTTGCCGAAAACTCCAAAGTTAGCCAACTTCGAAGTTGATCTTAAATCGAGAGTTGAACGGCAAGTTGAAAATTGCTTTTATTCACTACATTAATTTGCAACTCCGAAGTTGAAATCCTAAAGTTGGCCTACCTGCAGTTTGTAAAATATCCCTGGGATATTTGTGACAAATGACCCACAATATGTCAGTTCAACCTTAGATTTGCATTTCGCGCGTAATTTCAATTGTGTTTTAACGTTATTTTCCATTGGACAGATCCGATTTGAATTTCAGATCTCAGATTTTTCGTGCTTTTGTAAATGTATAAGTTATTATTAGTGTGTTATTAGACAGTACATCAGCTGGGCAAATTGTTTTCGTTTGTCGATGAAAACATATGAACTTAATATGAATAATTACATGTATCGACATTGTCGTCCGCTTTGAGAGACGAAAACGATGGATGAAATCACGGTCATCCCATTTTTCCAGTCCAAAACGTTGTAGCATCTTGTATTACCGCCTCTCACACTCACGTACCAAATTATCTATCTCCTCATCATCTTCCCTGCTCGAAGACGATGGCCTATTCTCCTAAAAATAGTTTGCACATTGCACGCTACATTATTTCAATTTTAAAAATGAATTATTGATTATTTTCGTCACTTTAAGAACTGAACTGCCAAACATAGAAATAAAAAATAAAAAAAAAATCGGAAGTTTGATATAAAACCCCAAGTTTGCTTCATAACTTCTACTTTTTCGGGGAGTTGAGCGAATCCAAAGTTAATCAACTCTTGGTTTTCTCAACTTCGGAATATCCAAAGTTGAGTGAGTCAACTTCGAGTGAATAAAAGCAATTTCTCAAGTTGAGAATAAAAATCCCCAAGTTGTGTAACTTAAAGTGAATAAAATGGCCCTTAGTGGGTTTCCTAATAGGTCGCTAAGAATTTCCCTTTTGCAAGCAGGACTACATCGTCCGCATATGCAGTTACCGTGGCACCCATGTTATTGAATTTCATTAGTATCTCATTCATGACAAGTACCCCGAGTAAGGGGGAAATGACCCCTCCTTATTTAGTGCCTCTCGAAGCGGTTACTCTAAGGACCGTGTCACCTAGTTACCCGTTGATGTTTCTTTCACTAAGTAAGTTAACAATCACATTAGTGATACATTGGTCGACGTTTAGATGCAAACTTTGAAGTTTATATACAACCAACGGTTTTTGTAATTTATCGTCGTTTTAGCAATTATGAAAAAGACCCTAAAAAACCATAAAGTGTAATATCCAACAATCCCTTTTCATAGGTATAGATTATAATATTAACTAACCGTACTTATACTGCTTACGATAAATTCAAAAGCGTTGAGAGTAGTTACTGAATTGGAAGCCAGCAGTAGTCATATTTCAGATATAGTGGCCAGCCAATTTTCGCAGTTACATTTGTTATGCCTTATAAACAGTTTGCAAAATTGATTACCAAAATATAAGAGCCGGATCTAAAGGTATAGGTATGTTGCTGGCTCACAAGCCAAATCGAAATCAAGTTCGTAAAATTTTCAAAAATATCTTTGGTTACTTAAAATATGGCTTTCAATAACCTCCAGAGCAAAAACCACATATCGGCTTAAATCCACCCCCAAACTGGTAGAAAATATATCTTTCATTCCATCCTAACATTATATTATAGATATGTACATCAAAATTCGAAAAACGTAAAATGCAAATGTGTCAGCAATTGATTAGAAACTTTCAACAACAGGTGTAGGTACACTACAGAATTTTTAATTAGAAACTCCGTCTCTAACATGAGGCGAAAATTAGAATATTCATCCTTTGAAACAGGAATTTACATCCAAACTTCCGCAAAGCCTGCTTATAGTTAATTTTACAAAGCACTGCTCCATAGCACTATAGGAAATACATTCAGTAAGTGTGCAAACTATAGTAGTGGATCTCTCAACTATATACAGCTGCTTCGCTCGAACAATATTTTATGGCTGATAGGGGAACAACAACAACAAAGAATGAAAATTTCTGAAATTTTGCAAAGCCTTTCATACTTTGAATTCAAATTAGGGGCTAAAAATAAATTCGACAGAGTAAGCGAGTACGAGAGCCAAACACAAGTTGAGGAACACAAATAAATTAAAAGCCTTAGTGAACCAAAACCCCGGGCCGGTGTCCGTAGTGGTTCCTCTTGAGTGCATTTGCTTGTAAGGTGGACCTTCGTCACAGCGAACACCAACGTTTCGTTTCATATGGGTGCAACTCAAGCATCCGACATAATAGAGATCCAAAAAATTCTTCTGCTTCAGCGGCGGAAACATTCGTTGTATCTCCTCGTCATAAGCCATAGGTGCATTCCACTATGGAGTGGAGTGTCGATTCCAAATGCAGGTAATGGTTCGGGCAGTGTTGTGCATCTGCCAATATACACCTAAGTCTTTGCATGTTTATTTCATTCTTCATAAGCCGCTACAAGTCGCGTAGAAATAAATTTCCATCCGCTGCTGACTGGTAGATCTTAAGCAGGGCAAACGACGCGACCGACGACGTAGGGTTCGTATTATAATTAAAATTTGCCGAACATCACATACCATTTAAAGTAACCTATTGAACTCGATCTCTAGAAGGACAAGAAGAAGATACGCAGTGTTTGTTGCGGTACTATTTGGGTCGTTCTCCTTCATAAATCTTTGCTCGAGTTCTTTCAACGATGTCGGTCAGTGCATCGATTAACTTTGATGCTATATATGTGCGTATCTTTACAAGCAACTCTTTATCCTAAATAATTTAGTCATTTTGTTTGACATAGAAAGCAGTAATGTTCGTCACGTCTTAGGCTTAACTGAGCTTAAGTTATAGTTCGATTGGAACGAATGAGCTATAAATTGAAAGTTCTTATTCACAAGCTAAGTCACCAACATGGAACCTTCATTTCGAATGCAGTAATATGACGGTTAGTTCCCTTATGAGGTCTATGAACATTGACTGTTGTATTTCCAGTGTAACCCAAAAATTAGCAGTGAAAAAAAAAACAGTTACTACAACACAAAATAGCAAAGTACATCTCGCTTTATCTAAACTAAAATGCACAGGTTTCCTATAAAGTTTGCACGGTCCAAATTTTTGTGTCATAAGGTCCTTGGACACTTTTAAAAATGTCATATAGTCCACTCTCAATGTGTCATAGCGCCCGAGGGCAAAAAAAAAAGGAAATAACACCCCAAACCTTCATCTGACAGGGGGGTCGCAGGGAGGCAGCATGCCCCCCATACTTTCAGGTATTATTTATTAGTGGCATAAAGCCCACAAAAAAGTACCTTAAATTAAATGCGCCCCAGGGCGTTATGACATGTACCCTAAATAAAGCTGCAAATCCTACAAATGCAGTCTATAAAGACAAAATTTAGGAAACGCTGGGATAACACGTTTCACCTATTTCCCAAGAGGTCTTGTGAAGTGACGTCGACGGAGGAGCAGTGGCGTAGCGTGGGTTGGGGCCGCCCCTAGTAATTTTTTCACACACTAAAAAAAAACCTTTGTCTACGGTTTCAACCAATTATACCTACACATATGTATGTCAATAAACTTGGTAAAAATTCTCTTCAACATTTTGTCATCTGTTGTTCGTACTACTTTCCAGCAAGTGATGCAAAAATGAAGTCGCAAATTTAAAATGTTCCCATACTGGTTACTTTCCGATTTCCCAATCTCTAAGCAGATACAAATTACTTACTTATGGTGGCGCTACAGTCCAGTGTGGACCTGAGCCTCAACCAACAAGAGTCTCCAGACAGCACGATCTTTGGCCAGCTGTCTCCAGTTTCGCACGCTTGCTTAAAGTCCCCTTCCACTTGCGTGCACCACCTGAGTCGCGGTCTTCCTCGACTGCGCCGTCCCTCGGGTGTGGAGTCGAAGAGCGTTCGCGTCCATTCTCTCTACATGGTCCAGCCACCTCAGTCGTTGGACCTTCACTCTTGTGGCTTGTTCGATGTCGCTGTACATCCCATACACTTCGTCGTAACCTCTCATAGAGAGTACATAAACCGAGTTTGAAGTCAATCAGATGAAAAATAAAAATTTTCCCATACAAACTTTTACCCCTCCTTTTACCCCTTTAGGGCGCAATCTGAAGTGCCCCAATATCTTAAAATTATTATACCCTCCACAGGAAGGTATATTCACTTTGTCATTACATTTGTAACGCCAAGAAGGATTCACCGGAGACCCTATAAAGTATATATATTCTGAATCAGGATCACATTCTAAATCGATTTAGCCATGTCCGTCTGTCTGTCTGTCTGTCTGTCTGTCTGTCTGTCTGTCCGTCTGTTGAAAGCACGATAGCGTCCAAACGAATTGACCTAGGGGAATGAAATTTTGTGAGAGGACTTATTTTTACCGTCGTCAGGTTGGTATTGAAAATGGGCTATGTCGGTCAAGTAGTTCTGGTACCTCCCATACAAAAACAATCTTTGGCCCATGTGTCTCTCTCTCTTGAAAACACGATAGCATCCAAACGAATCGATCTAGGCGAATGAAATTTTGTGAGAGGACTTCTTTTTATGGTCGCCAGGTTGGTTTTGAAAATGGGCTATGTCGGTCAAGTAGTTCTGGTACCTCCTATACCAAGCCAATATGGCATGGCGAACAATTTGCATGACTTTTATGCAGTGGAGGGTATCAAAGCATCGGCCAGGCCGATGATAACACTTTTACTTGTTTTCATATAATGTGTCCTCCATGGTAAAAATTTCGTGCTTTCATCACAAAGTGCACAATTGTTATACAATTTTATACTATGCCGCCTCACTAATACTTGAAACTGACGTTTAGTGATCGAATGCAATTTTATTTTTGTTTTACTTGTATCTATATATAAAAAATTGTTGCAAGTGTGTTGTGACTTTATAACTCACGAACGGTCAAACCGAATTCGATTAAATTTTTAGGGTTTGTTCGTATGGTCGTGTAGATGGTTTATCTAAAGTTTTGGTGAAAATTGAACAAAGGGGCGTGGCACCGCCCATACAAAAAATGCATTTAAAATCTTATATCTCGAAAACCACTGAATCGATTGAGTTCAAATTTACATACAATCTTAGGTATCGGCGTAGGAGTATTCCTGTGAAGATTGGGCGTGGCAACTCCCATACAAGAAAAAACATTCAAAATCTTATATCTCGAAAACCGCCGAATCGATTGAGTTTAAATTTACAGACAATCTTAAGTATTGGCCCGGCAATGTTCCTGTAAAGATTGGTCAAATTCCATACAAAAAAAACATTGCAAACTCTGTTCTTCGACAGTCGAGCCAAAGTCTGTTAAATGTTGTGCACTATAGAGCATTACAATAAAAACTGTTTATCACTATTTTAAATGAATTTGAAATTGATGTAATTTTTTTCTTTTGCACTACGAAGTGTGCAGGGGGTTCGCTAGTTCTTTATATATAATTCTCCTGTACGTGTAATCGAACTCCTCCTAAACGGCTGGACCGATTTTCATTAAATGTTGGGTGTGTATTTGATTTGAATGGGTCTAAGGATGGTTTAGATTCACAATCTGACTCGGTAGGTGGCGCTGCGATCCTATTCCACAAAATTACAAATAATAACCACTCAACAATAAACAAATAATTAAAAAGCAGAAAGCTCAAGAATAAAATTTCAAATCATAAACACTCAACAAAAAAAAAATTAAAAAGCAAGAGGCCGTTAATGTTAACAACTTTAACGCATAAATTTCTCGACACCCATGGGAGCTAAATTTGTAAAATTGTAGACATTGTCCAACCAAACAAACGCGCGAAGTTGATGATGGGATTCCTGGGCACACGTCTGAGGAAATAATGGTCGAAGCACCCGGAGTACAGAATCAGTCCGGACACATCGGTTAAATAAAACGGCCGCAGAACAATTGACGGACAATGAAAATGTACGAGCAGACAAAACAATGTTTGCCAAGACCGCTAGTATTCGTATAAAGCTGTGAAGTAAAAAAAAAATAAATAAATAGGTGGCGCAACAGGCGGGTGACACCCTAGGCCTAGCTTCTCGCAACCATTCGTTAGTGTGAGTTTCTATTTTTGGGGCGAATGGAAGGGACCTACAATTTTATGCCGAGTCCGAACGGCTGAATTGAGCTGTGAAGTAAGAGATTTTTAAATTGATGAAAAGATTACCAAACACTGTCTGTCGTGCAAATAGTTTATTTTTCGAGGTCATGCTTTAGCATAGAGTATACATGTCTGAAATCACTTTGTTGTGCTTTTACTTCTCTTTCAATTTAAGTAGCATATTTTTCAGTGAACTTTGCATGGCTTTTGTATTGTTACCATAGTATTGCAGCTGTCATCGCTTAGTCCTGACCAATTCCAAATCTCGAATCGCATTAAAAATATTGAATCTGAGGGGCAGACTACCTGGGAAACAATCTCATGCATTCATTTTTAATTGTCCCGTCTATCCATTATAAAGGTCACAGGTGTAGGATCCTTTCGTTGGCCGCCCATACTTACGGTGACCATCCGTATTTCAATCGACTTTCCCGATTTTTTTTAAAGATATACGGGACGTACAAATGTCCCATATTTAATTTTTAGACCCGAATAAGTCCCGTATTTCCTTTATAAACTTTTTAAATTATTATTCAAACATTTTATTCATTTAAAAAACATGCATTTCCATATAACTAAGGTCTATCGCTCACTCTTCAGCATCAAATTCAAATGCACAATGGCACATGGCACAATAAATGTATGCAACATGTCTACGACATGTTCCCGCAATAGTCCAAATTACGTTTTTACGAAAGAATTATTGAAAAAATCTCCCGGACAATTCGAAAATTCGAGAAAAGCGGAAAGTGTTAAAGTAAACTCGGCAACTATCGATTCAGCTGGTAAATATTAATAATTATGAAGGATGTGCCTGTATTCTGTTTCCCTTGAGATGTACAAATTAAGCTAATGAAAATGAAAATACATTTGGATGGGGGCTTAACTTAGTGCGGAAAGCGTACCTACCAGACTTAAAAGAAAGGCACAGCGGAGAGTATATATTGGGGTCGCGGATATCCCATATAGTTTCTGTATTCATATTATCTGAAAAAGTATACTGGAAGGATATTTGGTGTCTTCTTTTTTTCTATGTACATATTTACAATTTAATATGGAATCATCGGCATAGCGACATATCTCCGCCCGGTACACTTTTCGAGCGGAATTATGTCGCTTTTTTCTGGCGGAGTTATGTCGTTTTGAAAACGTCATATCACATACCTATACGTGCGGAGATATGTCGTTCTTAGTTCGGCGGAGATATGTCGCGCGGACTTATGTCGCTACCCCGAATCCTCATAGCTTGATTAGAGAATATAATTGGAGAAATAATTTTGAAAGACACGTCTCATTTAAAAAATCGAGAAGTGACTGAAGAACAGTTTTCAAGTTTGGTTTCACCGGGTTCGGAGCATTTGTCTTAGACATGTATACGACAAATGTGTGTAACATGTTTTGTACCTATATTGTGTTGTTTTTACGTCATGACTCATGAAGGAGTCTCCCGGAGGAGTCCCGGGTTTCGCATCTAAAAATATGGTCACCGAACCCATACCTCTCGATCATCCGCCACCGACTGTAAATCACGCAAGGGCAATCCCCATACAGCTAGATGAGATATGTCGAATTTGATCACACTATCTAATCTTGGGCCTACCTACAGGAGGCCTGTCTTCTAATATGGATCCCATTCTAGTTGGGAACATGCGTAGAACTTGCTCGATGGTGAGCTCTCCTGTTTCTTATACGAGTTCAACACCGCGTTCTTATTATTTCGGTCGGTACCCAAATATCATAGGTAAGAGTTGGAAGAAACACCGAATTAAAGACCGATAACATAGCTTTGACAATAAGTTCGGCTGTCTGACTGAAATAGCTGTCCCAAAATTGACCCAGCCTGACCAATGATCAACAGTGCAGAAAAGCTCAGCATTGCTTCTTCCACCGCAAAGTAAATAAGATCCCGAGGTCCGTCCGTCACTTCAGATGCAAACACAGCATTTGGAAGTTGACTGTAAAATAAAAGCCTGTAATACAGAAGAAGAAGAATGAACACTTTCAAAAAGCCCGTATTATTAACAGGCTTTTTCATTTTTCAGGGGAAATGTATGTAAATAATGAAAAAATTAGATTTATGTCATTGGCGAACAGTCGCTTTGCATATACTCAACCTCGCACTCATTCCAAATCATACACTGTCAGTGACCACAGGCGGGAGGATTGCATACAATTACGGTAATTGCATCAGAGATTTTTTAGCAGTACACCAAAACTGCTTGGTAATACAATAGACCGGGATTAGTTTGAGTTCTTCAGGATTTGGAATCCTATTAGGGTAAATCGTAAATGCTCAAGTTCGGTCTGTGAGGGCCCTAGGATGACCAGGTCATCAGCGAAGAGCAAATGGTTTATCCTTAGTTTTCCCGGTTAAAAAGATTGTTCGCCAAGGCTGCGCTGTAACATCTATAGTAATGAAAAGGAGACGAGAACAAAACGCTCCCTTTACGAAGCCCAACGTTCATGGTGAAAGGTGTTTATTTGACGCCGTTTACCTAAACACAGCTTAACCAGTTTATAAAAAGGGATCGAATGACTCTCAGGAGAGAACCGTCAATTGCATATTATAACAAGGCCAAAATTAGGACGGCACCTCAACATCACCCTCCTTTACTTTCAAAATTCCTATCAGCAGGTGATAATAATTATCTCCAACCTGCTTATATCAAGAGGGTTGATCTTAGCACAAGTGTTGCCATAACCATCTATAAATTAGAAAACTGAAAAAATGTTAAATTATTACCTGCCACAGTTGTTCTGCATATTGCATTTGAAAATCGCAGTATCTACCCGGAACAACTTAATTCGCCATTAGCACGACCATTCGCAACATACACCCCCCGCCTTAGCATCGGACTCAGACTGTATGTGTATGCGAATTACATCAAAGTCATTAACCATTAAAATTATGAATTTTCATTTAATGCCACAAATTGATGGCATTGCACGCAAACTCTTCTGCATCAGGGAGACCAAAGCCCAAGCTAAGAAGTATCTGCAAGAAGTACCGCAGCAGCAGCAACAGTAGGGTAATGCTGCCTGAATATGATTAACCCTTTGCACAATGATGCAACCCTGTGCATGCGGTAGTAGCAGTGGCAGACCCTCTTCACAAAAGACCGATAGACAGCCACAGCACTCTTCGGTTGCGTTTTTGTTTCTTTGGCTGGCTTCACCTTTTAACAAAATACCTCGCGTAGCCAGAGGGGTGAATGAATGCACATTTTATGAGAAAATAATTTAAATTTCTATAAAATAATTAAAACATGTCGTACATTGTGTTTTTCGCATACAACATTGCAAAAGCGATTTTGTTCTTTATCTCGGATCGGCTTGTGGTTCGGGCAACGCGGGGCTTGACATATCTAAAAGAGAACTACTTTTGTTCAGTTTTTGATGTTCTTGTTGTTGTTGTTCTTCTTCTTCTTGTTGTTGTTGTTGGTTTTTTTTTTTCTTCTTGTTTTATGGTCTTGTTTTTAATGTTTACTTGCAAAATGAGTGCATATAATGAATTCCATTAAAACCTGTTCACGTTTACAGGCCTATGCTCATAATATGGGCTAACAGACAATGTGACAGTAGGCGTGTGAGTATGAGTACGGACACCGTGAAGGACAAATGTCTTAACATGTCTAAGCATGTGTAAAAAATTAAACAAGGAGCACTGTAGGGGTAATTAAAACTCTGGAGCGCGGCAAATAGCTATATTTTCTAAAATCGGACTCTGCTGGATATCTGTTTGGATTGATGTAGTAATTAATTGTTTTGTGTCGCTCTGTTTGTAGGAATTATTTAGTACTTCTTTTACAGAATCGTTGCTAATTGAGAAGTGGAGAGACAGGTAAAATAATTTATTAACTTTTTTTATAGCTATACTAATGGCTGACAGAAACTGTCAGTTACTAAGCGACGAAAGTACCACGAGTTACGAATCTGTTTGCGATTACGTGGGTTATGGTTTACCTGCATATCGCGGATAGGTATATCGAGATATCTAGATACCTATTGATTTGATTGTTTTGTTCTGCAATTGATTTTGGAATCTGTCAATATGTCTTTACTACTAAGTACGGGACGTACATTGATAAATTCTATTTAGAATAAAGTGCACGACTTTTTCATTTGCAAGTTTCTTTTTTTTACAAGCTCTTATACATAATTAACTTCACATATATGCATGTTTGTTTAATTCAAATTTTGCAAGTCACCTTTTCTCAGCTTAGAACTTAGAAATTTTGTATTCTTGAACAGTTCTGATGACAATACAGTAATAGCAAATGATGATTGCATATGTTTTCCCTTCCCATTAACGCACCGTTAGCTGTATTAACTTGAGACTTTGTGTGTTGATAGATATAATTTTTTAAGTATTAGGTATTTAAAAGGTTAAAAGATTTTCGTCTGAAAATAAATTATGTTCATCTTCTAATTTGTTCATATACATCTGCTAGTTTTTGCCAGCTTTTTTTAAATATTCGTCTGAAAACCTTGAAATTTCGTCTGAAAATCTGAATAAATCGTCAGCATTATTTTTGTCTCTATGAATATTCCCTTTTACTCAATTGTTTTTTTTTTTATATTTTCAGACGGGTTTTTAATTTTTCAGACGATTTTTATATTTTGCAGACGATTACTATTTGTTTTCAGACGTTTTAAAAATTGTTACAGACGGTTTCCAATATCTGATTTTCTGATGATTTCTATTTATTTTCAGACGATTTCTATTAAATTTCAAAAGTTTTTTTTTTCGATTTTTGCCGACGTTTCGATTTTTTTTTGTTCTGAAAAATACTATTTATTTGTAGACGAAAAAATTGTAGCCTTTTTTAAAAGGGTGTGCATTGTGCAAACTGTTCTTTTTTTACTTTTATCTTAACATTATATTCATAAATCTAGGTCAATCCAAAAAAGCTTAAAATTATTTTAAGGCAAGACTTCTCCGAGTATTTTGAGCTGGCGTTAATAATAATAAAATAAAAATGGATCTTATTTGGACAAATTCGAAAAAAATGCTTTCTAGGTGGCAGTTGTTCTTAGGGATGGCATTCTAAAAATAAAATTGTCACCCGTGCGGGTGGCATGCTAAATGTATGTATATCCATATGTATATTTTTCCCCTTTTTTTCTTTCTATCCGCAATAAGACCACTTTTCCAAAATTGTCCATATTTGACCCTTTTCTGTATTTCGTTGATAGTTTTTCCCATTTTGAAAAAAAAACACATTTTTGTATGAAACACGAAATGTTGAATAATAAATACTTTACGAAACTAGTTCACAATTAATTGGGATCTGAATGCGTCCTTTTTGTATGAGCTATTGTCCAATTGTCATAAGTTTAGCTAAAACATTAGCTAAAACCCTAGCTAAATTTTGACATGGAGTGCGCTGTGGATATAAGTGTCACAGCAAACAGATGTTCGTTGAAAATATTTTCCTTCAAAAATTCATCGACACGAAAAATATTTTATTTTCGTTGCGGTTTCTTTTTTCCTTCTCTGCTATTCTTTCATCTCAAATTTTTCACTTTCAAAGGATTCCTCATCGAGGTATTCATTGAAAAAACGCATCCTTAATTACTTTTCCGCAACACAAAATCGCAACAGATCTGTCAAAATTTAGCTTGAACAAATGTGCCGCACCATTAATGGGGGGCGCTAAATTGTGACAGATACATGCAGTACAGTATGAAATGAAAATTTGATTTTTTAGCGCAGCTAAATTTTGTTAAAATTTAGCTCGAGCAGCGTACTAAGCTTTAGCTTACAAATTCTTGGGTTATTTTGTTTATTACGTTTCGTCCACATCTATGGAAACCATTATGCAAATATAGATCCACATTTTCACCTGGTAATGCCCATAGCCATTGATATAACTTAGTGAACAAAACAAACTGTTTCATTTTGATCTAAAACTCACTACAACCCAGAATAAAGTAACTTAAATGAAAAAATCATAATAAATATTAACTTAAAAAAATAAGGAATTCATATACATAGGTACATAGATATAAATTTTGTAGTTAAATAAATATGTAAATGTATTTATGTAAATATTTAAATAGCTCCGTAAGTACTACGAATTAGAAACGATGTCTTTATCCCTAATATTTTTTAATATATTTTTATTAGAAATAATCTTCAGAGGAAAAGTGGTTATATTAATAAGTACTAAGATATGATATTTTTTTAACATTTTAATACATATGTAATATGTATGTATTTAAATTTAGTAGAAATTAAAAAAAAAATAATTCAAAAACATTTTTAGGTACCTCATTTTGGCCACAGAAAAAACAAAAACTTCGGGGTTCCGGTTTCCAAAATTTATAAAAAAAAAATACCTACCAATATTTTGTGGAATAGCCTTTATTTTTTAAAACGACACTCAAATCTTTTGTGAAGATTTTGAAGATTGTTCCAGGCCTGCTTAATATTTTGAAAAGCTATCAAGCATTTCTTGATTTTATAGCATTTAAAGCTCTTCCGGCGTCGGGCCACTAGTTTTTAATTGGGTGTAGCAAAGTCTCGACTTTGCGCGGGCAAAAACAAAACATTCATTTTGTTTTCCGCAAGCCATTGCTTCACTATCCGCGGAGTATGCTAACGACCGTACATGGTTGCCACTAGACTGGAAAGTCTGGGAATGTCTGGGAAATTTCGGAATTTTGAAAGCAGTCTGGGAAAATTTGCTTCATTTATTTTTAATTTTACCAAAATGTTGTTAAAAAAAATACCAGCGAAAAAAAAGTAAATTAAAATGTTGGTAAATTGTGTGCCTGTGTTTTTCGGAACATTATACTTTCGATGGCATTGCAATTCAACTTGACTAATCTCCTTTCTTGTTGAAATGTGAAGGTCTTGACCAATTTTGTGTTGGTATCCGAACAAACCCGCTATTACGAAACGAAAGGCCGAAAGTGAGAAGTTTGATTTTATCTTTTATTTATTTCGAAAGTGATAAATGCTAATTCAAGTTCTATCCGAAAAGTACTTTCAAAATATTTAAACTCGGGAAACACTTTTTTGCGTTCAGTTGGCGCGTTAAACTCGTCAAATCGATCGGAAAAAATAAAAAATAAATAAAATAAACTGTGCACAGATTTGTTTTTTAACTTTCAAGAATTGAATTCTCTTCATAATTATTATGATATGTCACAAAAGTAAAACTTTCTTATAAATTTAATATCACAATGCGTTATTCAAACTGAAGTTCTGCAAATTAGTTCATATTTGAAGTTGCAATCATGTGGCTTAAATCATTTCAACTAAATGTCAGCCGTGTAGGGAAGACCGGGGCTAGTTGACCCAAAATTTAAATTTTTTTCTTTTTCTCTTGAACTAAGCCTGATATCAAGACAGTTAAAATATCATTAAAAAAAGCATCATTTGGTCTTTCTAAACAAAGTTATTCAATTAAAAAAAACATCATGAAGGGACATTTTTTCTTAATTTTACTAGAGCACCTCGATTGTGTCAACTAACCCCGGTACCGGGGTAGGTTGACTTACGTTATGGGTAAAGTGACCAACTGTACAGTTTTTCGCTGTATACTACAGTTTTTCAGTCATTCGATACAGCGCGAAATTGTCAGAAAAACATATACAGCGAAAACATGAGAATACAGCATTTATACAGTTTTTCCAAATGAAAAAAATATTTGGTAGGTTCATACCGAATTCACTCCACGGGTACGCTCTATGCAATGTGGAGTGTTGCGTGTTGTGCAACGTAATTAGAAAACGCAGCGAAAACACATACATATATCCAAATAAATTCGTTTCCTTTACTCCTTCAGTGTTCTGAAATATACTTTCATTAGTGAATTGGAGGTCCACTGTTTTCATATAACTATCTTTTTCTTTGAATTTAAATTTGTATTGTGTGTTATTATTTCGGCGAGTATTATAAGACAAGGCGCTCACCGAAGTGGTGTGTCAGTGGCGTGGTGTCCAAGTGGCAGGTGTAGAGGCTGGAGAAGACGTGAATTCTGGCATTACAACAACTACCTAGAATTTAACATATGACGAAATTTTTTAAGAACTGATGATGATGACCATACGTTGTTTGCCTCTTCAGTGTGCGTTAAATCACTTTCATACCACTTCGCCGCCATTTCATCGTCACACCACTCTTATGCCACCTGCCACTTGGTCACCAGGCCACTGACACACCACTTCGGTGAGCGCCTTGTCTTAGAAATGTTATTTGAATAGTTAAAATAATATAATAAATATAATAAAAACATATAATTCGCTGTTAAAATGGTACAGTTTTTATACAGTTTTTCGGTCTCGGTTTTACAGCGCTGACCTGTCAAAGAGTTGGTCACGTTAGTTATGGGGTAAGTTGACCCACGCCGTGCGAAACAGAATTCTTACAAAAAATTTAGAGATTAAGATTAATTTATTTGTTTTAGTTTATTTATAATTTTTTTGTAATAACATAAATGAATTCTGTACCGACTTAACAAACAAGTATCACCAGATAGGAACAATATTGTCAATATTAGGCACTTATGTAGGTTATGTAAACAAAACACAAAACCACTTCTTGTGGTGGAAACAAAAAAGCACTTAATGGCCATTAACAAAAATAAGGCAAAATAATTAAATTAAAGAGGTACCTACTACATACTTCTAGTGCTTACGAAAAATCTATGATTTTATGATTTACTATCCTGTGGTAAAACAAAGAACAAAAATATCACTTATATTCTTAGTCACTAATTAAGTAAAACAATAATTATAGAGGCACTTTCAGTGCATAGGCAAAGGTCAAAAATGCACTTAAACGACTTAAAATTAAACATCTAGAGTCAACTAAAAAAATGAGTCAACTAACCCGCCCGACCATCTGGCAAATAACAAGATTTTTCAGAAGCAAAAACAGAAAATAACAAAAAATAAAAGACTTGCATGGACAACTAATACATATATATACACTATATTCTAAAAAAATCTGCGCCAGACGCTCAAAAACGGCAGAAAAGAGGAAAATAAGAGAAAAAAAAAAGTTACTTACGGTCAACGTTGCCATATTCACAGTTTTAACTGTAAATTACAGTATTTTAGACAAGCTTACAGTTTTTAAAATGACCTCCTAGTACAAATTACAGTTTTTTTTTTAAAGTTCAGACTTGAAAGAACAAATTAAAATGTGCTTTAAATCGTAGTGCTTCGTATTTAAGCATGTTATTTTGTTTAAAATGAATTGTTTTGTGTTATTTTTGTTTAATAAAACTAAAAAAAAACCCTAATTTCAAAAAAATCGTTTGGTTTTTGAAGGTTACAGTTTTTTGGTTGAAAATACAGTTTTTTTTTTTGGGAATTAACAGTTTTTTGCAAAAAAAAATCTGGCAACATTGCTTACGGTAGCAAAAAATCGTTTTTCCTAAATATTTCTTGAATGACATGCACTAGAGACGAGATACTAAAGGAGACTAAACAGGTATCGGTATTGAATGTAAAGACAGGAATGGACATGCAATTCATCTCTTCTCTTTAAAATAAATGGTAGTGAGTCAACTTGCTCCTGACGCCAACTAGCCCCAGTCTCCCCTACTTAGTGGATTAGTCCTTGGCTAGAATTGTAACCCCTTTGTCTGCGTCAAAGCCAATAAAAACCCAGATCAACGATTTCGACCTTATGTGTTATGGCGCAGTGTTTCAGTAGTTAGTGCGCTGAACTATTAAGGGTCTTAGGTTCAACCCTCGGAAAAACACAATTTAAATAAACAAATACATAGATAGTTGGTGCAACACGTCCATCGTCCATAGGCACCCTAGGTCTAGCTTCTCACAAACGTTCGTTTGTTTTGTGAGTTATTATTTTTCGGGACCAATGGACACAAGCTATATACTTAACACCCGAAAGAACAGCTGTCCTAAGTAAGCTTCTCATTTCAGCTATCCAATTTGACATAAAATTGTACTTTCCTTCTATTCTTCCCAAATATTCTCTATTTGACTAGATAATTCTTCTCTCTCAAAATAGGCACTGCTCTGGCCATACAAAGCCATACAAATTTATAAAGTACAAATTTTGAGAAAAAGCATTTTAAGTAAAAAAACTAAACAACAAATTTCAATAATTTTGACTTTAAGAAGCCATAATTTGTTTGTAGCTGCACAGATATATCCGAAGTGCTTTGACTTGTACAAAACAATGTTTGTACCTATAATAGTTTAGAAGTTATAACGTTTTAAGTCAGTGGTAACACCTCCAAATTAGAGGTCACCTACTTTGTTGGGCCATAACTACGCTGACCATCCGTCCTTTATTTCAAAGGTCAGTCCTTTCTTTTTTACCTCTGTCCTGTATTTTTTTATTTTTCTTCCTTTATTTTTGAAGCATCCTTTAAAACACTGACAAAAAAATTGTATGCATAGAGAGTTAATTTTTGGGCAATTGAACTCTACGAAGTATCGAAACAATGACACCAGAAATCCTACTGCGACAAAACTACCACGTCAACTTTCCTCAGGCAACGGAATGGCTTCGGCCGGACTCTGAGCCAGGGAAAGAATGCCATCGTGTATTCACGGATGGCTCTAAAACCGGACAGGGGTCTGGTTCTGGAGTCTTCGTGGAATGCGAGAACATTAGACTACACTACCCTTTAGGTAACCACGCGACTGTCTTCCAGGCGGAGATTTTCGCTATCCTTATGGCTATGCGCTATATTGTGACAAACAGGTGGAGGGCTAGAAGTATATGCGTTTGCAGTGACAGCCAGGCTGCACTAAAAGCGCTGCTTAACCCGTCCAAGCTAGTGCTCGAACTCAAGCTTGCTTTGAACTTGGTCGGTAGGCTAAACACGGTCAAACTTGTTTGGGTCCCAGGTCACACTGGTATCCAGGGAAATGAGATTGCTGATGGGCTTGCCAGGCTGGGTTCAGAAGAAGCTCTTTCAGGACCTGAACCCGCGCTGGGTCTGCCTGCATCTGTGGTTAGGTCATCCATCGATATTTGGGTTTCTCGCAAACACGAGCGTCGGTGGCGTGATTGTGCTGGGTGCAGACAGGCCAAGCGACTGCTTCCGGACATCTGCAAAAGGTCCGCGTCCTTTCTTCTGTCTCTCAGGAGAATCGACCGTAGACTGCTTGTGGGCGTCCTTTCGGGCCACCAAGCTTTCGCCAAACACTTAAATGTATTGGGCTTGAGCGACACCACCATCTGTCCTGCTTGTGGAGAGGACGATGATACGGCGGAACACTTCCTCTGTAGTTGTCCTGCCTTTGCTCGCATCAGGTGGCGGATTTTTGGGGCTGACGTGGTGAGTGCCGAACATCTAAGCTCTTCATCACTGAAGCTCCTTCTTATCTTTCTTCGAAAGACGGGAAAACTAAGTACAGCAATGTAAGGTGTCTGTTTGGCAGTACAATGGACCAGTAGTTGTGTCTGAGTGCTCCATCGGATAGTAACAACCTCCGACAAAAAAAAAAAAAAAAAAAAAAATATATATATATATATTTGTCCTGACTTATTGGTGATCAACGCCCAGCCCAAACGGTAAGAGTTAGGAAGCACATATTTTAAGCGATTTGGATAATTCGAACTACAACAGCGAAAAGTGGAAAGGGGGGGGGGATTCAAAGTTTGTAAAGGAAAACTCTTATTTTTCATCAGATTACCTTCAAGCTCGGGTTGTGTACCTACGCTATATAAGAAATAAGTAAAATAGTTTTCCTGATTAGGGAGGATTCATTTTGCATAAGGAACATTTTCGTTTATCATATCAACCGAGTAGCAAAATACACCAACTTTTGTAACGGGGACGGGGGGCGAATTGGATAAACGCTAGTTTTTTTTTTTGTAAAAATATAGGTTTGCGCTAATAAATTGACAGCCGTATTTATAATTTTTTACGGACAGGTAAAGAAACACATGACGCCGTCAGATATAAATGTCCTTAGTAACGTAAAAAAAAAGTGACATTTTGTCGAAAAAGGTTCGCTTGCATAGTACACATAAATAACGACATCTATCGCTTTTTTGTCATATTTTATAAAATATTCGTACCAAGACAACTCGTTTAGTAAAGTCACCATAAAATTATGTTTTTAAAGAAAATGTTCGGGAAAGCTACGGAAAGTTAGAAAACATCATGGAGGCGTTCTAAGGCGGCTCTCAGATTAAGGCAACAAGCAATAAGCTACTAAGCAACTAGCAACTCTCAATAAGCAACACGAAACTTTATCTTAACATATTCTCACATCGAAGCAACAGTATTGCCTGAAATTTCTATAGCTGGCGACGACTCCGATGATTCGATTTTTTAAATGTGGTGGCATCTATGTAAATATGTACATATAATATAGTTTATTACAACTTAGCTGGAGCTTTAACTTCAGCTTCGATGGCTTTCCAAGTCATTTCAAGGACATCCCTACCCTTTCCCTTCTGCTATCTTCTATTATAGTAAATTCGTAGATGCAGGAATGTTTATTGTTAATGTTTCTTGCTATC